>LPNX011104494.1:0-209894 GCA_001517045.1 Pseudotsuga menziesii
ATATATAAAGTAAAATATGCTAGGTATTTTAGGCTACAGCATTAAGTATCCTAATTGAGATTTAGTCTGGGGTATTTATGTAAACTGTCTCTACTTATGCTTGCCTATTATTCTAAGGTATTTCATATTTTGTTGATTTCTCACCTCTTTCTTTGTTGCTATGCCTGGGTTACAAATTTCTTGAATGTTTGGATTTTAACCCTTTCCCTGTTGGTAGAGCATTTAGGCTCATGCTGATGTTGGTTCTTTATCGTTTTTCCTTTGTCATAATATTGATGTCCTGTGTTGTCTTTCTAACAAAACAAAATCTCCATTAAAGCATAGCATTTCTTGTTCCTGGGTGCAAAGTTCAAACATACATCATATGTATTGTTCTGTGGGAAGGTAGCATCAATTCAGTTGGACCAAGTTTTTTGAACAAGGAAAATACCTTAAGTGAAACTCTATGTTAATTAGTGTTGTTGGAACTGGACTGGAACAGGAAAAACGGGACGGTCCAACTGGTTTGGGCATTTTCTGGTCTGGGTCAGTGTTTTGGGTCAGAGATGGCCGTTTCCATACGGAACCAGACATAAATGCCTGAACCTTCCAGTTTTGTACAAGTCTGTACACCATGGCTTTGGACATGAAATTTATATAAAAGAAGGTAAACCCTAGTAATCATCAGTGGCATTAAATGGCAATCTTAAATTCTTAAAGTAAAAGGATAGAAAATGAAAGATAAGGAGAATGCAAAAGGACAGAAATTGAAAGATAAGGAGAATGCAAAAGGATAGAAATTGAAAGATAAGGAGAATGCCACTTAAAATTTTAACACCATCATTAATTGTGTCAGAATAATTGAGAGTGGTTCCAACCTTATTGGACCTCATAAGCAAAAAGTAGAATTTTAAATCCCATTCAGAATTCAACAGACTTAACAGTTTATAGGATTTCAGGATTTAACCACAAGATTCTATCATGTATGAGATATGGGATTGGCATTTAATCAAGCACATCAACCTCTCCATGTACCTTGATGTTGATGGTGCTGATTGTTAAACTTTGTCATGACCTTTAAAAAATGTACCCTTGAATTAAGCAGGATCACTTATTAAGAATGGGATGCTTTTTCTACCTTAGTTTAACACTTGGATTAGGAGGTTCCATCAAAATTGTAAGGTCTTGACATGTCCTTGGAGGATTGAATTCAAGATTCCTAGTAGAGGTAAGGGCCAGAGCCTAGAGGAGGGCACAAGGTTCTATTCATGAATAGGATCCCTATATAGGCAATGATTTTGATGTTATGTAGTTATTTGTTGTAGGATGAGGGGGGCAAGGGCTGCTACTGATGAATGGGATCCTTATATAGGCTAGTGTAACAGGAATCGTGAGTTTGACTTGGATCCCCCTCAAAATGAGATAATTCGGTTTGGGTTGAGTCAAACTTGGGTTGATTGAGCTTGGCTAATTGCAGGTCAAACTCACATTTTTCTTTGACTTGCGATTTAAAGCTTCTATTTTTTGAATTGCATGCCCAGGAAAAGTGTTTAACATTTCGATTAATTGGTTCAAGATGCTTGAGAGTGGTTTGAACCTCATCGAAGTTCATATGCAAAAAGTGGAATTTTAGATCCCATTCAGAATTCAACAAACTTAACTTTTTTCAGGATTTCAGGATTGCAATGTTTCCATTGGATTCTATCATGTATGAGGGTAAGGTATTGGCATTTAATCAAGCACATCAATCTCTCTATGTACCTTGATGTTGGTGGTGCTGATTGTTGAACTCCTTTGTCATGAACTTAAAAAAAATGTATTCTTCAATCAAGCAGAATCACATATGAAGCATGGGAAACTTTTTCTAATTCTACCTTATTTTCACGCTTGGATTAGCAAGTTTCATCGAAATTGTAGGGTGTTGACTAATGTCCTTGGAGGATCAACTTCGAGATTCGAAGGAGAAGGCAAGGGATAGAACCTAGAGGAGGGGGGCATAGGGTGCTATTGCTGAATAGGATCTCGGTATAGGAAATGATTTGTCTATCAGGACTCATCATATGGATGAGAATTATATAATTTGCACATATATTGATATCTTGCAGTATATGGACATGGCTACTTTGAATATCAAAGAAAAATGTTTTTTTTTAATTCAAAATATGTGTATATTTTATTTTTTGTATTTGCCAAAAAAAAATTCTGATCCGTTTCAAAACTTACTCTTTTTCCTCGTTGATTATTGTTGATTTCGATTTTGGTAACATTGATATAGGCAATGATTTTGATTATATGTAGTTATTTGTTGTAGCATGAAGTTTTTTGGACTCTAGAGGCCATTTATAGCCTCTTTTTTCTTGTGTATTTTGGGTTAGATATTGATTGCACTCAATGCATATTCTAGTTATATGCACCCTTGCTATATATATGAGAAACTTTACATATTTGTGTATAATGGTTTGGATTCATATGGATGCATGTGAACACTGAATATATATGTTTTTTTTCAAAATTTGAATGTTTTATATATTTTTTGGTTGAATGGTTTTTTGGTCCGTTTTTTTAATTAATTTATTTTAATATTTTTGGTTTTGGTTTGGTTCGATGACCGGTCTGGTTTTCTGATAATTACAATGTTAATAGCCTATATGTTCTACTTGATGTTGCTTTATAAAAGGAATTGATTATGATATTTGTTGCTCTGTCTTCATCATGTTTCAATAATATGCATTTTAGAAAATCTGCTTACTCCATCTTGAAGTCGTCAATCAAGCTTTTGTTATTTTGTCTCGGTTATATTTGAAAAGGGGACAGGGGTACATCCAAGCAGAGTTATTCTTGGACAAGTGTTAAATTAACTATGTCAAATACATATTAAAATTAAAATTATTGTAAATGTAGTTGACATTAATAACATTTAATGTTTAATTTTCATTTGATCTGACCATTTTTCCTTTAAGGCTTAGAAAAAGGGAAATGGCATTCCCTTTACCACCCACTTGCACTATTTTCTGTTACACCAATTTGATATATTTCATAGTCCAAACCCTAGAATGCCACCCATTTCTCTTGATAGATTGCAGCCTGTAGAACTTCAATGTAGTTCCCTTTGTCCTCAAGGCTTGAAATTGATGATGTGGTATTGCACCCTTTAGGGGAAAAACAACAGTGGTTAGCCGCATAGCTTGATTGGCTACAGCATATATTTTGGGGAACCTTTGATGGACACACTTAAAACACAGGATGTTATTGCAAAAAATGGAACTGTTGGAGAACATTATACAAATTGTAATTAATCCATTATTAGCATCATTTATTGGTGGATTTCAAAATTGGATAATATTTGAATCACAGTTATGAATTTTGATAAATTTATTATTGATATAGCATGTAAAAATCAAGATATATCGCTTACCAAGAGTTGATCTGCAGTTCAAGACTGGCACTACTGTGCATGTCTTTGTTTTCACTGCATTGTTTAATCGGCCAAAGTAGAGTTTATATATAAATAGGGTATGGATAATTGAAAATGGTTCTGTGAGAGGAGTCTTCCAGTGACTGACACCTAGGAAGGTGTTGATGAATTTTTTGAAACGTTAGTTATAAATTGTTTATGTTTACAGATTACAAAACTGAGGCGAGAGCTGGAAGAGACAAAACAATATTTGGATGAAGCAAATAACAAATTAAAGTCTAAAGAAGAAATGGCAGATGCTGCTATGGCTGCCCATGATACAGCAAAAAAATCATTTCATTTGGCAGATGCAAGATATTCTTGTCTAAGGGCAAGGATAGAGGAATTGACTAGACAGTTAGAAGAGCTAGATGGTGAGGATGAGCGGCAGAATCTTAGAAAAATGCAATATGCATGTTGGCCTTTGCAGTGGCTTCCAATTGGTATGCTTGGAATTTACATGGGATTTGACAGAGATGAAAATAACAATTCAGCTGAGATGGAGCTTTCTGATCCTCTTCTTCAAAGTAGCAGAACAACTTGAAAGTTGACAGCAAATTACAAGTTGTATGTGATATCCTCCAATCAAAAAGCCTGTAAAAAGTTACTTCACTAAACATCAATAATTTGAGGGCACATTGTCCTTGTTAGAGATCATTGTCGGTTTTTGTCTCTAAGATTTTCATGTGTTTGAATCATGTATGCTCTATGGTTCTAAAAGGCTTCATTCTATTGCTTTCAAACTGGTAGTTACCAAATTTTGGGAAGATCTTTTAGGAGTTGTTTTGTTCCTTGTAAATATGGGAAGGGGTGCAACCACTTTCTGAGGGAAGGTTGGGAACAATATTTTTTTAAACTAAAGCTGTCAATATTTAGCAACTGGATATGGTTAAATTTAAAATAAAATGTCATTCATTGCATTTGTTAACCTGGGTTGTTTTAGAGCCAAGTTGTATTTGAAGTATTGGAGGGTTTATTTATGATATTTCGAGGTGATTCTATGCTTGAATGGAAGTTTAGCCTGTTTTTAGTAGGATGAAAGGGAAACTCAAGGGGCACAACAGGTTTGTTAATGTACCTAATTATATTTTTTTTGAAATTTAGTATTTTGTCCTTCACCATCTTTGTTGATCATGTTCTGACAATAAAAACAGCAATTTGGCCTATGATCTATCCAAATACCAACACAGTCATTTCTTATATTGTTTTGTAATGAGAATGCCAATATATGTATGCACATGGAATCTTGACCAGAGTCTACCAAAACTGTATCCCAAACCGTGGTTACAAAAGTTCAATAATCAATCAAGTGTTGATACATGTAGCAAAAGGGAATAGTATGCTTTGGTGTCTTGATGATAGCTACCATGTTGACTGCAAAGTTGGCATAATTGTCAAACTCTTTCATCAAGAGAGTTGGAAATATTATTTTTAAGATACCAATTTCCAAAATGGACATGCTTCAAAGGGAATGTTATCATTTAAAATGGTATTTAAAAATTGATGTATTTTTTATGTTTTAAGATTCTACTTTTTGTTTTTCATTAATATTTGTGAGCAAAGAACTTTTTGTTTTTCAGTAAAAAGTTGTCTCATATGTATTTTATAGGGATCAATGTTTCAAATTGGTCCCTCTCTTATATCTATTCTAGGTCCTTGGTTCTTAGGTTGTGTTGGGATTTTGCTAAGATTGCAGTCATATCATAGAGCTATATAATTTTATATGCAGTACATTAACTAGTTTGAACATTGCATGTATAGAATCATGTTCTATCTCATTGCAGTTCTTGCAAACTGTATGGATGCTTTAGATCTACTGAGCTAATTTCCTAAAGTTTATCTTAAACACAAAGTCATCTACTGATGTGGCGATGTTCATGTGGCTTTGCTGATATGTCGATGTTGTCAACCGGAATATAAAATGGGCATTAACTTATAACAATTGCATCATTTGGGCTATGAAGCTTTGATTTTTTCATGTGTTCATCCATCCTATGGCCTAGCCTTTTTCTAATAGCTTTATGGAAAAAATCTAGAAAGTGTAATTACAGAGCATCTTACTTTATAAATATCTTATATATGTTAGCTAGATTTAATTGGATAATGCATCTGATTAGGTCTTGGAAAATCAATGTTCTCTATGTAGGTTCACAATGATGAAGAAGTCGGAGCCCTATTTAAGCAAGTACAGGGAGAGGTTCCAAGTTCACCAATATTTATCATGAAGGTTGCATCTCAGGTACAAAAATAATTCAAGAATAATGAATGGCTAATAATGGAACTTGGATGGCATTTCAGTTGTTGCGTACACACCACTTATAATGGTATTCATTATTGAAGTGGAAATGGTTATTGATTTATGAGATTTTGTAGTGAGTGAAGCATAGGTTTTTCTCTGTTGTTATGTCTAATCCTGTATGAGACAAGAGGCGGAAAAGTTTACTCTGGGCCTACTTTTTTGTTTATTCATGAGCATTTAATGCTTCTATAACACATCAGTAACATACATAACTCTGCCTCTACAGAGTCGACATCTAGAAGTGCAACTACTTTGTGACCAGCATGGAAATGTGGCAGCTTTGCATAGTCATGACTGCAGTGTTCAAAGAAGGCACCAAAAAGGTTGGGATTTCTCTCCATTTGTCTTATATGAATTCTGTTTTTCAGTGAAATAGATTAGATGGAATATGATGTTAATGTATTTTTTATGTCCTGTCAAGTTAGACATCTTAAGCATTGTGTTGAATAATGTGTTACTCTCAGGACGCAGTGGACTCTCTATTGCACTGACATATATACATATAGAATAAGGAAGCCTGTTACCATTATCACTGAATGCACATTATTTCAGCATTACTACTAAGCACTGGGTATGCAATTTTTGTTAAGGATGTTAGTTCTTTTTTATTTACAGATTATAGAAGAGGGTCCAATTACAGGTGGAGCCCACCTAAAACTGTGAAGCAGTTAGAGCAGGGTGCACGGAGACTTGCAAAGTGTGTAAACTATATTGGGGCTACAACTATTGAGTATATTTATAGCATGGACTCTGGCGAGTATTATTTTTTAGAACTGAATCCTCGTTTACAGGTATATAGAATTTGCTTCAGTAAGCATTATGAGCATGGAACTAATAATGTCGGATTTGAATTTCTAGTTGTCTTGACGTGAATAGAATGGTTGCTTTATTAATTTGACAAGCCTTCATCGGTTCAGCATCCTATTACAGAGTAGATAGCTGAAATGAATTTACCTGCAGCCCAAGTTGATATAGGCATGGGCATTCCTCTTTGGCAGATTCCTGGTATGCATTTAGTAAGGCTGTAGGTTGAATTATCTTTGTTGATATTCTATTATGACGACACTGATGGAAACCTACTATGCGCTGATGTTCTTGGTGTTCATATGCCTTAGAAATAAGACGATTTTATGGAAACGAATAAGGAACAGGCTATGATGCTTGGCGGAAGACAGCGGTGACAACTACTCCATTTGATTTTGACTTGGTAGAATCTGTCAGACCAAAAGGACACTGTGTAGCAGACCGTGTGACAAGTGAAGATCCTGATGATAGTTTTAAGCCTACCAGTGGCAAAGTGCAAGTCTGAAACAATGCTATTAGGGACACTTATAGAGAGATATTAGGGTGGAAATAAATTGGAATTTTTTTTAGAAATTAAAACATAGATACCTTTTGTGGATAGTCTCTTGAGAAGGTCTCATATCCCATAGATCAAGGAGAGGAGTGCATATCTTTGTGTTGGGGGGGTCATAAATTTCATCTTATTTAACAAAGAGGAGAAAGACCATAGAGGGAGTAGCCTTAGTTCATTGTTAAGGAACCCTACACACTTATGAATAATTATTTTGCATGGTGAGGGAAAAGAATGAATGTCGAGTATCATGTCAATATACTAGGTAGAAATCTAAAGGGGTATAAAAAAATGTAAATGAAAAAATTGATACATGCAATATACAGTGAAAATAGGGGTTTTTTTAAATTGGGAAGGCATATTGGGAGGGGGTTAAAAAAAATGATTTTGGGAGGTATTTTCCAATATTTTTTGAAAATAGGGGTATTGTTTCATATGCCACAAACGAACATGCTATGGCATGGTTTCACTAAGTAAATACCCCATGATTCAGCCTAGCATACTTTTGTTGATGGATTGTGGAGAGTGTTAGGATTATTAATCCTCTCTTTTCCAAATTTGGTCATATGTCTAAATTGGGAGTCATGTCTAAATCGGGAGTCCATCCAGTCTATTTATAGTCATTAACACCATTGGGTCCACTTGACCTAATTGGGGCACATGTTTCAGTTACTAAAGTGTGGGGAACACTAATTGAGGCTCACTGCCACTAATTGCACTTGATTGCATCATGTTAGGAGCCTCCTAGACCAATCCCTACAATTTAGGAAGCCATTGGGAGTGCCGAAACCAACCAAGGTCAGTTCACTTCAGTTAATGACTACTCAAGCTAAGTTAGGAGTCAATTACATTCAGTTATAGTCCTCTACATTCAGTTAGTGCTAGGTTTACTTGATTGCACACATGTGGGGTGCATTCCTCACCTACCACAGTCAGTTAACCTTAGTCAACACTGAATGTAACACTTGAGTTGTGTTTTAGAGCTCTGATGAACTCCGGTTCTGGTTTAGACAAGGTGAGTTAACTACTGAGTCCTCCAATAGTGATTTAGACAAGGTCTTAGTTACCTACAGTCAAGCAGAGTCTATCAATTCGAATTTCCTCATGTGGATTCAAATTTCATGTGGCTATTAAATCCATTTTACTTCATTGTAATTATCATCGGATTACTTTTTGATTAATGAAATCATTCACAGCTGCAAGGCTTTTTTGCACTGTTTCATTCTTCAATTGCTGAATAAATTGTGAGATCCACTTTGTGAGTTGTGTATTTTTCTACATATCTATGTGCTCAAATTTACATGGTATCAGAGCCTTAGTGGACAAGACTCCTCTCCTCCTCAAATCTCCAGTCGAATCATTTTTTTTGGCAAATTGCTCCTTCCAGTATTACACCAGAAGTGGAGAATTTACCACTTAATATCGCAAGTTAGGAAATTGTTGATCAAGCTTTCTTGATCAACTATGCTGGGTGTGAAGGAAATTCTAAAAGTGCAAAATGTCGACCTTACTTTGTATGTTTGATTGTGTGACAGGTTATCAGCTTCTCTTACAGCATTCGCTACAAGTAGCCCTTTCTTCTCACTGCATTCGCTATAGTAGCTCAGTTCTTCCTACTACATTCGAAATGGCTCATCAAATAGAGCCTCTCACTCCCTTCAACTATCTCCAGTCGAAGGTAGACATGGTGGTAATGCTCCGCACCAAAGGGCTCTTCAGACTCATAGAAGAAGTAGAGGAAGATCCAGATTCAGATAAAGACAAAGCTAAGTACATGAATAGGCTTGATGAAGCCCATGGACACTTGCTCTTCTCAGTCTCTAAATATTTTTGGTTCCACATTCTGGAATTGAAGACTCCCAAGCTGGTTTGGGACAAGCTTGCCTCCCTATTTGATAAGCATGATGAGATGAGGATCCATCAGCTAGAAAATGATCTGATTATTCCCAATCCATCCAATTTTGAATCTTTGAATGCATTCTTCACAAAGTTCAAGAACCTGATATATCTGTTGAAGCAATGCAAAGTGGAGAAGGATGAAGATCAGCTCATCCTTTCTATTCTCACAAAGCTCAATTCTGACTACTCAGTCTTTGTATCCACCTTCCAAACAGTAAGGCTCACTACTCCAAATTGGAAGATGCCCACTCTTAATGCTTTCATCCAATCTCTTATTTCTGAGAAGGATAAATTGATCCAAATGGGGATCATTCGATCTCCTAAAGAACTAGCTCTAGTTGCAAGAGGAGATAAGGTAGCAAATGACAAAGGGAAACAAAGAGATGAGTCTCATATGAAGAAAGAGTAGTCAAAGAACCTTCAGGTTCGAAGAGAAGCAAGAAGAATGGCAAAGGCAAGGTCCTCTGCTCTTACTGTGGAAGGGGCTTCCATTTAGAAAGCTCCTGTATGAGAAGACAACTTGATGAAATGGCTCTTCTCTTGAAAAAGCACAACATTTATGTACCTGCTAGTGCAAGGAAGGAAGACTCTAAAGAAGAAGAAGAAGAATACCAAAGGAAAGGACATGCACTAAAGGCTTGTTGCACATCAGCACCTGTCTTCCTCATTGATTCTAGAGCTTCCAACCATATGGCTGCATCCAGAGAATCATCCTCTTCTTTTCAGTCCTTTGATGGTCCTAGTATTCAGATGGGCAATAACAGTAAAATCAAAACAAAAAGGAAGGGCTCTATCCAACTTGAACATGGAAGGTTCAAAGATGTGCTATTTGTTCCCTCCCTAGCTTCAAACCTGTTATATGTCTATCAAATGACCCATAATGGATCTCCAAAGCGAGTGATATTTGGTCCTGACTCAGTGGAGATCACAGATATCTCTACTGGGAGCATCATAGCAAAGGGTACTACAAATCATGCTTCAAAATCATATGAGTTCTCACATTTCATGCCTCCTTCAGAACCAGTGCACTCTCAGCAGCCACCTGCAAGGGAAGGTAAAATCATTGCATCTACTTCTTTTACAGCTTCTACTAGTATTGCAGATCCATCTATATCAGTTTATGACCTTGAGATTTAGGGTGACTCGGATCTAGATTCAGTCCCTACTTCCAAATTGGAAGCTAGGAAAATGACTAGAAATTCACCTGACACTCAGAAAGGAAAGACTCTTGCGCTATGTCATGCTATTTTACCTCCTTCAGGGAGATGCAATAGAATTCCTGTAAGATGCAATATGGAAAGGGCTCAGTCTTACTACATTCAGAAGAATGGATATGATCATACACCTCTTCATTCAACAAGAGACAAAGGTTACATTCCTCCTTCCTCCCATCATCATTTTTGGAGAAGAAGGAGAAGTCTACATGCCAGGCCCCAAAATACCTATGCATAGCACACCATGCATGCTACTTCACTACCTCACAGAGATGAAGATTGCAGCAACATATTTTCAAGTTTTTCAAACTTGAGACCTGATTCTACCTGCTTAGCTAGAGGGAGGGATTTTTTCCATATGGGTTTTTCCCCAGCTTGCAGGAAATCAACTTTAGAGTACATAAAGGAAACAAGGAGATAGAATAGACTCACCCGATTCACAACGGTTGATCCTAGCTTTGTCCTCTTCCGCTCTGCTTCTCCTCCAAAGCTTTCGGGGATGTTTCTCCTTCACCTGTAAAGAGAAAATCCTCCAAGTGCAAGCTTATACATGTATATAGAACAGGTTAGATAAATCATATATAGAGTGCTTAATCATAAATATTCATCAAACCATGATACATGAAAGACATTCAAACACATTTGGAAGAAGGATTCTCTTTATTAACAATAGTGAATGAGTTAAGATTACAACCCAACGCCTGAGACAAGGACTCCTCTACAACCAAAGGATTCTGAGTTCCATTGCTCCAAAGACTTCTGAATAAGCACCACCAGCATAACTTTGCTCTCCAAGTATCATTGATTAATACCCTCCCCAAGGCCTTTATTTATACTTAGTGAAATAAGGTATTTTCGAGGGTTGAGGAGGTTGAGACAGTTAAGATGGTTATAGTTAAGGGCTTAACAAATCTCAAATAATTGCGATTTATTATTTTTAATGTCAAAGGAAAGCGTACGCGAGTATTGATACTGGAAACCCGCATATTACACACGAGTTGCTCCAAGGGAAGCCCGCATACAAATCTGTACGCGGGTTGCAATTACAAAGACTCGTGTATAGTACGCGACATGCTGTAGGAAATGTCACGTATGTACGCGGGTTGTATATAGGAAAAGGCACATACAGCACTTGACATATTCAAAGGTAAAAATGGAAAGCTAGATGGATAATAAATGTATTTCCTAACATGCCCATCTATAGTGTTTTAGGCAACCTTCAATCCATGAATTTCCTTTTGTGTGCCAACATAGGAAATGTCGGCACTCCGACGGAGAAGTGTCATTTGGGTAGATAACACTAGCTCCTTGTATTAAGTAGTTACTTTATTTTACTTGATGTAATGGGTGACCTATGGTCTTGTTGGCAGCCAGCAACAACCCCTTCATTTTTCATTAAGATGAAGGGAGATCAACTCTCTTTTATGATTTTCTTTTAAAAAAGATTATAAAAGAGTGCCTTCAAAATCTTCGATTCTGAAGGTACTCTCAATTGTAGAAGAGTCAAATGACAACATTCTCATAGTTGTGATAATTAGCAGCTGTCAGTTTCATATATTTTTATATAATCAATTCTATCATTAATTAATCTATTTGATTATATATGATTTAAGAAATTCAAAGAGATAATATGCTAATTGGGGTTCAACGAAAACACATTTTGAATTTGTTTGAAGCTGGTTATTGATAAGATATTATAAAGTTCCGAAAGTCCTAGAACTTGAGGTGAATTATTAAATTAAAATCTGTATTAAAACCTGAAGAGTTCACATTCTATAGGTAACTTAATATCATATCATTATTTTGTAAAAATTGTGTATATATAGCTGGTGAAAAAGCAAATAAATAAATATCATTTTGAAATATTTATATGCCATAGTTTGATGGCTTTGCATCTTATCAAATTCGATTGGGGATATTAATGGATGAGGTTTTGGAAATTCTTAAGATTATATTTCAAAATGAAACTCTATGTATATACATGGCCTAAATGATTATTCGGATTATTAGTCAGTTGTATTGCAAAACATTAGGGTTTATGGTTTTGATACTATATCGCCATGTTAATAAACGCGACCACCTTTCACTTATAATCCATAGGAGACCATCAATTGACAGTGTTTACGAGGATACATGACCCATATGTCAAATAAATAACACCTGTTACGTGGATCGCTGTGTTCGCATGGAGATTTGGCTAACATCTTGCGATTAACTGACAGCTATGAATATATTAATGAATCGTATCAGCAGGATTTAATATTGATATCCATTTCATTGTGTAACGTTGTACGAGCTCATCATGCCCACTGTGTGTAATCAATGTCTCGATTTATGATTCATGAATCAGATAATCCCTGATATGTAGAATTGGCTAAGTTTTACTGTTAGTCGTGGCTAGTCATGCATTTATCATAACGGAATATTGGCTGTAGCATTCATCATCTCTAAGTCCGGTTAAAATGGCCAAATTTAGAGCCCTCATCACTATCAGATATGAAGCATGTGAAGATTTGATATTTCGCATCATGTCATGCACTTGGATACCTATCCCCTCCCTCTTCACTACTCCATTCATTCCATTTCGTAATCAGGATAGTGGTGAGGATGCCATGGCTCCACTGAGTCGTTTTGAAATCTCAGGGTCAGAGCTTATTGAAGCTGATGAGAATGTTTCCTTGCTATTTGAGAAGATTGGATGGGGGAGTTTCTTCAGGAGCTTTAGCAGTCATAACACAGAGGTGACCAAGCTGTTTGCTTTAAGATTGAAAGAAAACATAGCACAGATTGGGGGTTTCAAGTTCATCGTTGACGAAGACAAAATTGCAGAGCCAACGAAGCTCCCACATACTGGGGAATGGTGGTTTAAAGGTGGAAAAGTAAACAAGAAGAAGTGCCAGTCCTTGCTGTTGCCATTTCCCTCTAGTGCAAAACTGAAAATTGGGGTTTCAGTTAGGTTCCTGAAGCCAAAATGGCGAGCCTTCTACGAGATCTTGGTCAGGTATGTATCGTGCGATGGACGATTTTCCCACCTTCATTATTACCACCTACGACTTATGTTAGCATTAAAGGGCTGTAAACTTAATCTACCATTTCATCTTTGGCAAAGTCTGAAAAAAATGTCGCATTCGATTCAAAGTTTCGATAATCCTGAAAGGAGTCTATTTCATCATGGTTTAGTCAAAATTATAATACAGCATCAGCTGTCTTTTAATGGAAAATCATGGGATGAATTTTTAGTTGAATGTCATTTTGGGCCGACCCAATTTTGGCCAACCCCTTCCCCAAAAACCCATAGGAAATGAAAGGCTACTGTAAAGCCCAAGGTTAGCAATGTTCCTAAGGCTGAATCAAAGGATAAAGGACTTAAGGAAGCCCATACACCCATAAATGCTGGTATCAGTGATGATGATGTTGGGAACGTAGCTCCCTGTTACTCTGAAACAACCTTGAATCGATCCCCATTTGATAAACGTTGTAGTACTCCTGCAAAGACAGAGGACAGGTTAACCAAAAACGAAGATATTAACGCTGTTGATTGTAAAAATCTCTCTGAGCCAAATCATCCTCGTAAACATGGCAAGGAGTCTATGCATAAACTAGATCAACTAGCACAGGTATGCTGTGACAGAGGAGGATTTGAATCAAACAACCTTGTGTTTGTTCGTTCGAGGAGAGTTACTAGAAGCATGAATAATGCACCCACAGTTCCTATTCCTATGACTAATCAACAGGGTACTCAGCCTTCGATTGTCCATATTGAGGACGACGTTCCATCAACTACTCGTATAAATGAACCCACTCTTATAAAGCATAATAGTGCAAAATCGATTAAAAACATTACAGAGTCGGGTAAGGCAGAAGTTGCTCCATCGTGTATGGATGCCCATAGTTTGGATCCCGAACCATCTTTTATCAATATTCAATCATCTGGTCAAAATATAGATAATCCTAATCCTCCTCAAGCAGCCGATTCGTGTCACGAAAATGGAGAAACTCTTCAACAAGTTCTGGACAGGGTATACGATTCCAAGATTATAGAATTGAAAGATGAACTTAAACAGTGTCGATCTAATGCAGCTTTGATAGAGGAGGAAAATAAGACGTTCAGGGAGGAGTTGTTGAACTGGATTAACAGGTGAAAAGAAATGAATATCAAAAAGAACCAATATAAAAAGGCGAAAAAGTCCATGATAGGTACAAATCAACATATTCTTGAACAAGTAGAAAAAAAAAGTTAGTGATTATCAGGCTTAAAGCCAAACTAGCCGAAGCCAGAAGAGTGGTTGATTTGCAAAAGAAAGCTTAATGATTATTCCCATTTTCTGTTACATGATTTGTCTCTTTGTCAACAGGTAATAACAGCTCTTTTGTGCATGCCTGTAAAATCACAGATTTTACAGGCACACATATGAATTATAGTTTCTTTTGTTATTTCTGTTTTAATTGGTTTTTAATGAGATGCTTTTGTTTGTTTAAAACAGGTGGGCATGTCATCGATATTCTCTACAGTTTCAAGGCATTTCTAATATTCTGGATTTTAGTTGGAAGACGTGGATGATTATTGAAGACTGGAGTTTTGACACAGCCACGAATTTACTAGTTCCTTTAAACCAGCAACTGTTTCAGGCTAGTTGTTTTTATTATTATCTTTTAGTGACAAGTGTCTAATGAAACAACGATGTAATCCGCAATTGAACATAGTTTCTCAAGGTTTGCAAGAAGTTGATATCACTCCACGTTATCAAACAAGAAGTCATCAGAGACAAACTATTCAAACAAACACTGCTAGAAGACTAACTGCAGAAGGCGGATTTGATCAGCCACCTTCCTGAATCACCACCCAATAGTCCAATATCATCCAATTCAGGGAATTCCTCAAGTTCTAAAAGAAGTCCAATGGCAGGAAATGTACCTGTGGGAGGAGGAGCTAATCCTCCACCTAACCCGCAACTCCCTTGGCTGAGAACAGCTGCTGTAGCTATCCCTGGTGTACAACATCCTTTGCCTAAACACTCAGATAAACTTCTTCCTATGTTCAACCCAAATGACAAAGAACCTGCAGAAGTGCATGTTGAAAAATTCATGTTAGCGGTTCAAACCTTGAATGTTCAACATGAAGATGTAGTTTGTAGATTATTTCCTCTAAATTTTGAAGGAAGAGCCTCTACCTGGTACTTCTCGCTAGTATAGGGATCAATCACAAATTGGGATGAATTTAATAAATCTTTTTTAGATAAATTTGGGGAAGATAAAACACCTGCCCTCTTAGCCCTAGAGTTATCTCGAATTAAAATGGAATCTAAAGAAAGGATTAAAGATTTTAACCAGAGGTTTCTAACATTAAAAAATAAAATTCCAGTTGCTTCTCAACCTCCCGAAGATATAATTATTGAAAATTATACTTCAGCCTTACCAAAATATTCCGGGATGTTCGTTAAGAGAGCTGGGAAAACAACGTTAGTAGAAACTTTTGAGGAAGCCATTAAATTCGAGAAGGATTCTATGTCCTATGAACCAGATAGAAGTGGGAAATCTGATATTTTTCCTCGTAGGAAGATTGAAAAACTTAATTCAGAAAAAGATAAAGCATTTGATGTAGAACAGCTGCAAAATGCTATTCGAGCATTAACTAATGAATTTGTAGGATTAAAGAAATCCAATTATGAATCTTCCTCTTCCAAAGGATATTTTAGAAATCAGTTCAGATAAAATCCAAATACAACTAATAAAACAAATACACCACCTGACATAGCAACAAATGAAGAAATTTTTAATACAATTCGAGTTGTTTTATCTTTATCTGAGATTCCTTCTAATCAAGAAATTACAGAAAACGAAGAAGATGAGGAATTAGAAAATGAGGAAGAATCAGAGGAACCTCAACAAGTTAACGGTCATTTCTGGGAAAGTCTTGTAAAAGAATATGAGAGTAAAAGTCCACCTACAGGACAGCACGCCTATAATACTCATAGTAGAGCATTCGCAAATTCTCCTGGAGCCTTGTCAAGTTCTACCCCTAATAATGACAACAATAATGCACAGCCTAATAAACAAACTCAATCTGGAAAAGAAGTTCAATCAACCAAAGTTACCCAACCTATTCAAAGTGCTCCAAAATTAGATTTACAATATGATATAATTGAATATTTAAAGAAGACACATGCAAACATCAGTATGTACGACCTTATTCAAATCTACCCAATGCCTAATAATCATGTTATAAATCCTGCCATGAGTTCAATTATTCCTAATGCAAAACAAAATGTTGCTGCAAACAGTTCTAATAATGATTCAACAGCAACTGAAAAAGGAAAAGCAATGGATGACAAAGCCTCGCTTATAGGTAAGAACTCTAAATCAACTACACCTCCATTCTTACTTACCTTTGAGATTTTCAATAGGAATGTTCATAATTGCATGGTAGACTTTGGAGCATCCTCCAATGTCATGCCTTTATCAGTATGCAAGAAGTTGAATGGGAAATATGTTCCATCGAATTCTCAAATAACTCAATTGGACAGGACAAATGTGAAGGTTATAGGGGAAATGAAAGATGTCTTAGTCAGGATTGCTTGTAACCCTTCGATTTATCAAATTATAGATATTGTTGTTGCAGATATTCCAGATGCATATGGGTTGTTTTTAAGTAGGGATTGGTCTCAACAATCGAATGGATTCTTTGCCACGGACTAGTCAACATTATGGTTACCTAAGAACGGGAAGTCAAATCAGATAAAGATAAATAGAGAAAGATATATGAAACATACTGTCACAGAACTACATGATCCTAGCAAACTTGTTTTATTTGCAGACTGCATTATGGGGAATTACATGTATGAATTGGGGTTTGGTAATTTTAAAGATGAAAATTATGCCCTTTCTGAAAATAAACAGCAATCTGAAATTAGAAATGTGACATCTATTTCTCCTAACTCTTCATTCAAGGAAACCATTACTGATGTAGATAATCTGAATGTTGTAAATATTATAGAAAGTAAAGTAGTTGTAAATAGTCCTACTTGGACTCTATATTTTGACAGTGCGAAATCCAAAGAAGGAGCCGGAGCTGGTTGCTTGTTGGTAGACCCTCAGGGAAATAAAACATGTATAGCTTGTAGGATGGAATTTAATTGTACAAACAATATTGTGGAATATGAAGCTTTAATACAGGGTTTGAAAAAGGCGATTGATTTGGATATCAAAGTATTAATTGCATACAGTGACTCCGAAATTATCGTCAGACAGGTTCGTAACTCCATTCACCGCCTATCTGAACATTTACAGAGTTATCAACGACAGGTATGGAACCTTATCTCACATTTTGATGCATTTAACATAATTTATGTTCCTAGAAGTCAAAATCAAGAAGCAGATTTGTTGGCAAATGTAGCATCAAAGTTAATTCCGTCAGAAAATCTTACATCAGATTTCTTTTCAGTTGAATTGATTTATAGACCCTCTATACCAGATAATATTTTTAACTGGCATGTATTCGATAATGATGTGCAGGTGCTGAATTTTCTGATGAATGAGGATACCTTTAAAGATTCAGCTGTAGATGAAGTCACTCATGACGAAAATCTACGGGATTTTTCGGTAATAAATGATTTTTGTTCAGTTGAAAAAGCTTTTGAAAAGGTAAAACCAGTCCCTAATTCAGTACTAAGATTAGAAAAGTTCTTTGATTTGCAGGATAAATTTAGATCTGTCCCTAATTGTAAAACTAATAGCTCTCAAATGAGGTATGAAACCATAAATTTAAGAACAGATCTCAATCCTCAAACTATAAACCTAGGAGTGGATTGCAATCCCGAAGAAAAAACAGCATTTATAAAATTATTTCAGAAATTCAAGGATGTCTTTGCTTGGACATATGATGACCTGAAAACCTTCAACACACAAGTCATGCAACACATAATTCCAATTAAACAAGAGTCAAAACCTTTTCAACAAAAGCTAAGGAAATATCACCCGTCACTAGAACCGACAATTAAGAAGGAACTAAATAAATTGTTAGCTGCCAAGATTATTTTTCCCATCAGGCATACTCAATGGATAGAAAACTTAGTTCCGGTCAGGAAGAAAAACGGGGATATTAGGTTATGTGTGGATTTTAGAAATCTAAATAAGTCTTCTGAAAAGGATAATTACACAGTTCCTCCCATGGAACAAATTATTCAAAAGGTGTCTGGGGCTGAGATACTATCACTCCTTGATGGTTTCTTAGGGTACAACCAAATATTAGTTTCCCCAGATGACCAATTGAAAACAACTTTTAGAACTCCATGGGTAACATATGCTTACCGCAAGATGCCCTTTGGGTTAATCAATGCTGGAGAAACCTTTCAAAGAGCAATGGATATTGCTTTTAGAGGCTTAATTAATCATTCGGTTGTTGTCTATTTGGATGATGTTACCGTATATTCTAAACATCGACCTGATCATCTTAATCATCTTAGAAAGGTATTTGAACGATGTAGAAAATTTGGAATATCATTAAATCCTAAAAAAACAATATTTGTTGTTTCAGAAGGTATTTTATTGGGCTATCTAGTTTCAAAACATGGAATCATGATAGACCCTGAAAGAACCCAAGCCATTTCAAAAATAACTTATCCTTCTAGCAAGAAAGCAATGCAATCATTTCTTGGAAAAATAAATTTTGTTAGGAGATTCATTCCCAGTTTCTCCGAAATCATTCGTCCATTGCAGAAAATGATTAAGAAAGACACTATTTTTAATTGGGGACAAACTGAAAAGGAGTCATTTCAGAAAATTTTAGAAGCCATTTCAGAAACTCCTAGCCTTCTAAGTCCAGATTTTAGCAAAGATTTCATATTGTATACTTTTGCTTCTGATATTTCATATGCAGCAGTTTTAACCCAACTAAATCAGCAAAATAACGAAGTACCAATCTCCTTCATGAGTTCAAATTTCAAAGGTGATGAACTTAATTACCATGAAGTCGATAAACAAGTTTTTGTTGTTTTTAAAGTTGTTAAACATTTTCATCCATATTTATTGAAATCTAAAACGAAAATAATCGTTCATTATTCCTCAGTCAGAAACTTGTTAGTACAAAAGGACTTAGGTGAGAAAAGGGCACCTTGGATGACAACCCTTCAAGAGTATGACTTAGAAATTAAACCCTCAACGATAGTTAAAGGTCAAGGATTATGTAAATTAGCTGCTGAAGCTGCCCATATACCTAATGATAAAGATGAAACTGTCATTGATGAGGTTTTACTTACCAGAGAAATTTATTTTTATCCTCCACCACAAGATTCCTGGTATACTGACATAAGAATACTTTTGGAAACAGGAATTGCTCCTGATTACCTAGAACCAAGAAAGAAAAGAGAACTTAGATTGAAATCTGCTCCTTATTTATTAATTGATAATGTTCTCTTTCGGATAAATTCAGACGGAGTATTGCTTCGATGTCTAGACAAAGATGAAACAGAAGTAATTATGAAAGAGTTACATTCTGGACCAGCAGGAGGTCATTTTGGTGGAGAAACTACTGCGCATAAAATTCTTAGGGCTGGCTATTATTGGCCTACCTTGTTTCGAGATTCCTATACTTTTGTTAGAAAATGCCAGGAATGCCAACTTGCTGCAAGAAGAGTTAAGAAACTTGCTTTTGTAGCTGCACAATGTCTTCTTCTTAGGTTAGCCCTGATACCATGTTAGATTTTTATCATTCAAGCTAGCATTATATTAGGATCTTTAACTGAGAGAATAACAAGCACAATAATCAAACACAAGAGATAATAGACACAAAGATTTTCCTCGGGGAAACCATAAAGGAGAAAACCCCGCAACTTCCTCAGAGATAGAATCAGCACCAAAAGTAAAACCCCAAAACAGTAAGATGATCTCCAGATAGCAGTAGTCTCTCTCTTGTCCCAGCAACTCCTCTCTCACTCATGCGCCCCAGTGAGTGAGTGTGTGTGTTATAAATAGAGAGTCTCACTCTCTATTTATATTCTTTCGTTCACTTAATGTCCACTCCAACATGTCAGCCCCACTTAACAATTACTTACTAGGGATGACATCTCTAGGAGAGTCTAATAACCCTAGTGCCCCACAACTGTGGGGACTTTAACCCTTGATCAATAGGAGGGTTACCCATAATGAATTTACATGACTTATTTACATTATTGAATCTCCCGATAGGAACATCGGGGCATGACATGACTCAAATACATTACAGACACTTCCCAAAATAAACATCGGGGTATAATACATAAGATATACAAGTGAATACATTTCGAAGTTACAAATACATCAACAGGCTTTGAGGTTGGATTTTCGATGCAATGGTAAAATTACCTTGGCATATTTAGAAATATGGTTCCAATATATTCCGATAGGATACTTATGAGTATTCATATCCCATACTACCACATATAGACGTGTATAATTCTCATGAACTAGAGGTGGTGGATTTTTGAAGATCGTTTTCAGTATTTCCAAGAGACCAAACTCATCAGACAATAGATTCACAATAGTTTGCACCTTTAAATGCCCCTCCATGTATGAAAACCCACTTTCACTCTAGTTTGATCCACATTGGTTTACCCTGCAAGTTATTTGTCTTTTTTGTCTCTAGATCCGTTGACGCACCTAGGTGAGCTTGACAGAGAGTTGTATCTCTATCGATGCATGCTTCCTACTACCATAAAGTGTCATTGATGCATGTCCTCTTTTAGTATAGTGCGCCATCAACACCTTTTAGTAGCATACAAGGAGCGTCAAACCACTCCTAATGCCCTGGTGCAACCCTTCAAAGTGCGTTGAGGTAGGCCATCTCCAGCTTTGAGACTATTTCTTAAAAGAAATTGTTTCTTTTTGCTCTATTGTAAATTTTCTTTATATCCTATTGGCAGGTTTGATAGTGTTTTAGCCCAATCTTCCTCTTTGGCTTTAGATTTTAAAAGTTTGTTAGTAGGAAGCTTTGAAACTGAAATTTTTTGTGTGGATTTTAGCCTTGGGTTCATACATTGTCTATTGATATTCTGAAACTCATCTTAGATCTGTAGGAAATGAGATTCTTGAAGTTTCTTGCATTTCATTTGGTGATATTTTTATCCTTTTCTTTTTCGAATTACATCAAAAATGAAAAAATGTTCATTTGTTTTCTTTGATTGCTTTTGGTTTTCTCGAGTGATTTAAATATTTCTTTTTGAAATTGATTAAAGGATAGGAATTTAGATGTTAGAAGCTTCTCTTTCCTTTTCATCACAGAGATGTCTTAGGCTTAATGTTAGAATTTTTTTTGTGTTTGGAAATATTTTAAAAGCTTGAAGGTGAAATTGTTGAAAGTTGCATAGTACTCTCGTTGGGAAAAAGATAAAATCCTCTCTAGGCAGAGTTCATCGAAGAGAAAAATTGGCATTGCATCTAGATCTGTAATCCTGCAATTTGATCCACATTCCATAAACATTCACTAACCATCAAGATAAAATCAACGATAGCTTAGGTTAAAATATTTATTAATTTGAGTGATGGGTTAGAAAACATGGTTCGTCGTCTATAAACATACGAGTTGTTGTTACTGGGATGCACTGCATCTCAAGGATCATGCAGTTCTTCCATGTACCAACCGATATATAGAACATATTTTTACGTACCTTTAAGGCATATCTAAAATTTCTTCACGTACTCGATAGTATATTGGAAGGCCCCTTTCGAATAGTTGTGCATCAGACAAAACTAACACGAATTTGATCTCCCATGTACCTTGTGTATATCGGGAGACCCCACTAGGAAACCCACACCAACTGAGAAGATCCTTTTGGCCGTCTTGATGGAGAAATACATAGAGAACGACACTCGAGGAGCTACTATGCACGTGTCATCTAGGTAGTCAGATATTCAAAAAAGGGTACGGTCCCAATCCTCCTTGTCGTGTTTTACTATTGGACCCTGTGGTATATCGCGAGTTGCGACAACTTGACAATCCTAGTGAGGAACCGGCTTATCATCAGCCCCTCCTATCATTTAATTTTGCTTGTGACCTTAGCTTCTGTAGGATTGTTTGTGTGTGATCTCTTCTTTTGATAAGACTTTAGAGTAGAAGTCTTCCGGCCAGCATTCTGGTTGGGTTACATGTGATACGATCTCATAGGTTACAGGGTTTACCACCCGACTTGTAACATACCATGGGGTATTCACTTAGTGAAACCATGCCATAGCACTTTCATTCATGGAATATGAAACAAGGCCCTTTTTTTCAAAAAAATATTGGAAAATACCTACCAAAATTAGTTTTTTTAACCCCCTCCCAATATGCCTTCCCAATTTAAAAAAAAACCTTATGTTCACTATATATTGCATGTATCCATTTTTTCATTTACATTTTTGATACCCCTTTATATTTCTACCTAGTATATTGACATGATACCCCACATGCATTCTACAATGCACTTTACTTCTTTCAATGTATATTGTGGATGCACATTACTTCACCGACAGAGATCACATTCATTTCCTAAATTAACACTAGTTTGTCATTTTTTCCAAGTGCCTGCGCAAGATCAAAGCTTAAGGCAAAAACATACAATGTGAAAAAGTTCAAATCAAAGTGCTAGCTAGGGATAACGAGTGGATGAACTCCGACAGGATTAACATTGATAGTGTGTTAACTACACATATATAGCAAATACATTTTTTTCCAGGTGCCTGAAAAAGATCAAATCATAAGACGAAAACATACAACATTGTGTTTAAAATTTTGTAACATTGCATATAGAGTGCACCCCTATCAGGACATTATTCAATGGTCACATACTCATCATGTCTCACATAAATACTCCAAAGTTTAAAATGATTAACAGTTGACGAGAATGGACGTTCAAAAACCCATTGGAAAAAATTAAAGACATGCATTGGCATCGTCTTCTAAAATGTCTTTTTCAGAAGATATTTCAGTAAATTCACATTCCAAATCTGCTAAAACTCTTGACAAGTTTCATTATAGTTGGGTTCTGGACCAAGTCTTGGTTAAATTTGAAAGCTTGATGCCATAATGATTTTTAGGTTACCTCGATAAACAAGCTATTGTCTATTTATGACATCAACTGTTAGCCACATATAATTCCACATAAAATGTAGGTAAAGTGATATATGGCCAAATACTAAACTAGATGAGGGATTGGATGCTTAACATAGAATCCAACCAAAATCAATATCCATGAGCTTAAAAAAAACACATTTATTGTCAATTGCATCTAGCTCAAGCAGTTGTGAGAGTATTATCCTCCCCACTAAAGATCTATTTCCTCAAGTGACATGTTGAGCTCTTAATGAGTATTTGTATTGGCCTTGAGCTTTGAAGAATCCAATTCACCCCAGGTACCATCGTCTGAATGAGAAGTACCTAGTGGGTTTCCCTGGGGATATGTATTGCACGGAACAAAAAATGAATGCATTTACTATCATGTGGTCTCTCTGTGAGGAATTTATTACAATGGTTCTCAAGCTCTTCAGTGGTATAAAAAGGCCTAAATTTTCTCATAGTTTGCAGGGTTGTTGAGACTTGAAGAGTCGATATGAAAGATTTCTAATGAAGCCATAAAATAGTGATACCATATGGATATAATTGACGAAGTAATATCCATTTGACAAACAATTATTTTCATATTTCTATTGAGATTCAAGACTGTCTTAACTTAAAACAAAGAACTAGATCCTTAATAGGCTACCATGCCCTAGCTTCTAGAACTGACAGTCTATTTTTCACTGAATCCTGCTCCAGCATTTTCACAAGCTACAGATGAAGCTGACATGCATATTGAAAAGGAATAAATATCTATGGTTGTTGTTAATGTTACCTTGTAGTTATGTGAGACCACAATCACTACTCCACAATGCACACAATTCAGGAAAACAAACTGTTGCATCATAGTATAAAGTGACCCTAAATAATACAAAAAATTGTAAAATGAATTTTTATGTGATCATGCCCTTTTGGAAACATGACCCCGGTTTACTATAATGACCTTAGATCATTAAAGCCCTCATGCATTATTTCTTCTTTAATCTTGATATAAGGAACTAAACCTTAAGTTTGGTTGGGTAATTCAAGTGGTTAAGCTTTGAGCTTCATGCAAGAGGTCTTGGGTTCTATCTTTCATACTAGTCAGCTTTGTCATATTCCTCACTCTATGTCCCTATCGGATCAAGTACCATAATTAGCATTGACATGTTTACAGTGGGTACTATCTGCAAAATGTGAGAAAGTGTCCAAGAAGTACCATCTGCAAAATGCGAGGAAGTACTCCCAAGTTTTCCAACAAGTTCTTCCTTGAGAAAAAAGATAAGCTCAACCAAAATTGACATTATCAAAATCATTACAAATTCACAAAGGCAAAATAACAAATTTCTAACTTAAACATGGTATGAAGATTTACAAACATAAAAGGAAATTTCCATTTTCACATGGATGTAAAACAAACAAATTACATGTAAAGCTTTCATTAAGAAAAATACTTTGTATAGAAAGGCACAAGAGCTCTATAATATGATACAAGTTAAATCAGTTTTCCAATTGAGCCATGAATCACTCTCCATCCACCAAGATTCCATTCTCACTGATTTGTCTTTTGAGAGGGACAAAAGTCAATTCGTCCTTCATAAAAAATCAGGTCTTTAACAAGGTTAAATCCCTTATACTTCATTTCCTCCTCAATATTGATCATAGGAATCCAATCAATTTATAACTTAACAATAAATAACAAAACCAATGTTACCTAAGCTTTGTGTAAAACAATTTTTGATCACTTCTAATAATTTGAGTGGTCAAATCTTAAGTTTTGCACTCTCCATCAGTTTTCTATAGAGATGGTTTTGAAAATGTCCATTATTAAATAATATGGGTGTATCATATGCCAATAGTCATCCAAATGATACTGTCCAATCACAAGTATGACTGAAAAACCATCTCTACAAGTTCTTGCAAGAAAGAAATGGGTAATAAATATTTTGCAAGACATTTTCTTGGAGCTAATCATTGGTTTCCAAAAGAATCACAAGTTCCAATCCATAAAATGATCCATAAAAGCTCACCTACTTTCCTAATGTGAGAGGAGGTTCACCCCACTATATGGATTTCTTCTCAAGTTCTTTAAAGCTAATACTATCTTCCTGTAAAAGAACATACATAAAACAAATTAAAAGTTTAATTAAGCATCAGGATCCACAGTCATGAAAACTACATTCTACATGAATGATGAAAAACTCAGCTCAGCAAATGACTCGAAGAGGTTGGAGAGTAAGAGAATGACTCAAAATTGCCAACAACTCACAAAACTTCATTCAAAAAATTGCCTAAGTTTTACCAAGTGAGGATATGAAAAAATTCCTGAGTTTAATCAGGAATCCAAGTTATACTCGCGACTTTTTCAGAAGTTGAGATAAATTGACTTGGCCCGGTTTTGGCACCAAGTTGGGTACAACATGCTAGTCCATTTTTTGCTAATATGTTCTACATATCTCATAATGATGTAGACATGATTTAGAAAACACTTAAAAAGAACAACAGAAATATGAAATGGGTTGTAGTCACCTCAATTGATACTCCTAATTTTGAATCAAAGGATTCATAACGCTTTCGAACAAGCTATGTTAATGTTCCATCCTGCACAGTAAGCATAGAAAGAATATAAGGGGAAAGGAAAACATTATCACGAATATTATTATATAAGAAAAAGTCAAATCCTAAAATTACATTAGGCAAGAATATAGGTTTACTTGCAACAACTGAGCTGCATTTCTCAATCCTCGTGCCAAAGTGTCCACCCCTGATATATTAGCAATGAATAGATCTTCTACATCAACACTTTCCCTCCATCTGTGTCAAATAAATGGCAAACATAGATAAGTTTGATATCACTTTGTACTACATGTAGCATATTGGACAATACAACAGCATTATAAACCATCAACTAGAACCCAACACAGCACTCTCGATCTTTTGTACATTCTATGAAGGGGCATATACTAGATTTTTCCATCTTTTTTTACTATACTATGCAAGCTCCTCTTATAGTTCATGTTTATTCAGTTTGCTCAATCAAAAGAATAAGCATCTAGAGCAGTTTTTTACTCAATTGACCCAACTTTTGACCCTGTTAAAATAAGGAACAGGTCTTTAGGTAGTGATAAGTCGAGATCATGAACACAACCAATGACCATGAGCAATATAAGACACGTCCAACTAAAGTAAAAAAAACTGTTATTGGAATATTAACACCTAGAGGGTATCTTGAACTATGACATTCATAGGTCTAATCATAACAGGCCAGTATCAAACAAAACTCATCCATTCATGCCATCAAATGGGAGCTATTCTCTAACTACAGTGGTGAGCATCGGTTGGATGTCTTGAACATGTAAATCTTTTATGGATGGCCACAATTAGGAATGTATAAGTTGATGACTTCCGAAGTAATAGTGGTAACATTTGAATGTCTTGAATGCACAAATATTTTGGGGTGGTCATAATGAGGAATGTGTAAGTTGATGACTTCCAGAGTACTTACAGTTTTGCATCAAAGTTGAACCACCAGGTGCAAGCCCACCCTGAATAAAAGGTAAAGATGTTGTCTAAGTAGGATTTTACAATTTTTATGACATTCATAAACATGAAAGAAATTAGAGACTTCTCTGTTTAAAAAAGCAAGTAAAGGCTTACATTCTTGATAACAGTAAACATGATCAAAGTTGCTTCACTAATATCTGTGAGAAATTGATTAGTATCCCAACCTACACATGTTGAATACAAAATATAAAATATTAGCTCAGAAAGGGATGTGATCCATTCTTCGAAAGTGGAAACTTGTGAACTCAATCAAACAAAACAGGACTATAAGCCCCATTACCTGTATGGGAATCTCCAGTGTTTACATCAATATTACCAAGAATCCCATAAATTCGTGCCATTTCTAGCTCATGATGATAGCTGAAAAAATTCATCATATATTAATTCCCAAATATATCATCCATTTTACTACTTGACTGTAAACATTCAGAAATAAATATATAATTTAGTCCCTAGGAGATTTCACAAGGAAATAAAACTATCAAGGGATGGATAACTGGAATACTTTACACTAACTTTACCAAATTCCAATGACACTAGAATTAGCAGTTTGATAGAACGTTAGTGGGAAGTTTGCTTACCTGTGCCCATAGAGGGTTGCATGGTTGCACTCAATGTTCAGTTTAAAATCATCTGGATTGTAGTCCAGCCATGTCAAATGCAAAAATTGATTAGCAATTTAGCAACTAAAAACAGTACATGTTAGAACTAAAAAAACAATTTCAAGAATCATTCCCAAACATGGTTTACAAGAAACTGCAAAAATACAGGGAAAATCATGAATCTATGAGACAAGGAATATGCCCAAACACAATCCCTTAATATGCACATGATGGTGAAAAGCCAAAATTCCAAAGAAATTCCACCAGAAAACATCCAAGGCCAAATTCCTTGTAGGACAAGGCATGGCTTCATTTTTAATAAAAAACTACAAGAACTATGTATGTCACGTCCCCGCCCCTCTACCGGAGAGAGGACGCGACTATTGCTGCTATCTAAACCGGGAAATTTAAATCCCATGAACATACACATGATAAAATTAAATGCATTGAACTCATACATGCACAGATGCATAAATATTTAACATGTTGTGGAAGCATACACATGTTCATCATTTTCATTGTAATTCATTAAACAAAAACAATGTAGAAATTAACACAGAGATATTTATCTTATGAAGAAGCTCGTCCTGCAACCAGCTTTGTCGCTGCAATGTTCCACCCAACCATAGGCCAGTGTGCTCCTTAATCTCTCAGCGACACTACCACCCCCGAGCTTGGCATGATTCCCACAAGGAATAAGGAACACTAGCAAGCTCACACATAGCCAAGGATACCACAAAATTCAGCCAAGCCAACACATTTGGGTTTATCATGCTACAAATGAGATGGATAGGTTGACTGCTAAGCTAGTGAGCTCCTCGATAGAGCTATGGACTCCTACACCAAATCTATCCTGGCTTCTAAACATCTACCCACCCAACACAAGGAAGCATCCCCTTCACTGCTACACAATCCCTCGGGCTATGCCTTCCCTTCCAGTGCTATTCAGGGTGTGCAAATAAGGAAACCAACCCCCTAGATCTGTCTGTGAGGTTCCTTCAAACACTAGGCTTATCAACCTGGTCAGGCCCCATTTCCACTCCCAATTCAATATAGACCAAGCACAAATGCATACACAACAATATACACAATTTATGGGTTGAGGAAAATAGTTTGGAAAAAAAATTAATTGCCAAGGTGGGTGAAAACAACCCCCTAACAGCAATTTGTATTCTATGGACGTTATGGCCCTAAAGTGGCCAAAAACGAATTCATCAACACCCAAGAGAACGTGGTCTCTCTCCAAAATCATTGGGAAACACAAAAATGATTTTCATCTTGGAGATCAGTGGTTAAAATGCAACAAAAACGTTAGGGAAGAGACCCAACCACAGATCTATACAAAAAACAAATTTCCAGCCTCAAGAAAATGAAGAAACAAATGCCCACGTGAGGTAAAACACACACATCAAACCCAAAAATGTGAATGCCACACAGAGAAAAATCCCAGCCGCTTGAGAGAGCCCCAACGTAGATGAATGATGATGAGGAAAATGCCCAGGAGCTCCAAAATCGTGACTGCCACACACAGCAGGAAAAATCATGAGGCCCAAATAGCTCCCAAGCTTCCACTGCGTGAGGAAAATGGAGGATGTGGGTGTATGGCCAAATGGGCATGCATTTTGCGTGTTAACTTGCCCCAAAAGTCAAAAACACTTTTCCCCAAAAATGGGTTTTCCCCAAATTCGAATTTCCTACCCATATTCCTCCCATCCCCATGCAATAACTACTTCAACCAATTTTTGGCAGAATTAAATGATTGGGTGAATGAGACAAGAAAGGTAGTTGACTGTTTGATGGGTTCTCCCATTGACATTTGGCTTTTCCCCATTGGCCCCAAAGGTTAAATATCCCCCCACCCTTATCCTTAGGAAATCATTCCCCCATCTCATTATTTGTTGCATTCACATAGCTGGTTGTGCGATTTTAATTAAATTACATATTTACATGATGCTAAAATTATAATGTGTCGGCTAGCACAAAATACCATCAGCAACGATTTTAATCACTGAAACATATAACATTAAATCGATGGTGGGGGATTTTTCCTTTAGCTCCACACCATGATTAATTACAATATATACATCATATACATTTTTAATGTAAACAGGCTCAAAACCGGGGTGTTATATTCCCCTCCCACTTCAACAGCAATGTCCCCAGTGCTTTACAAAATTGAACAAAATTGCTACATTGGAATCACCTCAGTGCTCCGCATAATTGAAAAAAAATGGATGTTCCAATTGCATGGCATCCTCCAAATCCCACGTAGCCTCTTCAGGACCGTAGTGCTCCCACTGCACCTTCACCTACCCTATGGCTCGGTTCTGGAGCATTGTGACCTTCCTGTCGAGGATTCACATTGGCTCAATTTGGAACTCTCCCTTGGTTTCCACCTGAATCACATCCCAATTTATCACATGGTTAGGATCATATACATTTTTCTCAAGAAAAGAAACATGAAAAACATTATGATCTCTAGTTCTAGCAGGTAATGCAAGTCTATATGCAACTTGCCCTTTTCTTTCAATCACTTCAAACAGCCCACAATATCTTGGTGACAGCTTGGCACAACTTCCAAGCTTCAAGGAACTCTTATTTTCCCTCACTTTGAGGTAAACATGATCCCCAAAACTGAACTTTCTATTCACCCTATGATTATATGCATAGATTTTCTATCTGTCCTGGGCTGCTTTCAGATTTCACCTGATCTTTACAACCTCTTGCTCTATCTCCTTGAGCAATTCTGGACCAAGCAAAACCATGTTCACTGGATTATCCCAAGTCATTGGTGTCCTAAACCTTCTGCCATACAAAGCTTCATATGGACTCATCCCCAAGGATGCTTGTTGTCCATTATTATAAGCAAACTCTATCAAGTGTAAGTAATCTTCCCACTTGGTTGGTTTATCCATCACATACATACGAAGCATGTCTTCAAGCACTTGATTCACTCTCTCTATCTGCCCATCAGTCTAAGGATGGTAGCCTGGCAGTGCTAAAGTTTAGCTTTGTACCCAAATCTGCAAACAACTCCTTCCAAAAATTGAAAGTGAACTTGACATCCCTATCAGAGAATATTTCCTTAGGCAATCCATGCAATTTGAAAATCTCCTTCATGAAGATATTTTCTATGCCATCAGTCTTATGCATAGACTTAACTGGTATAAAATGTGTTTCCTTTTTCAACTTGTCCACCACAACCATGATGGAATCATGTTGTCTCCAAGTCATTGGCAATCCTGTAATAAAATCCATGGAATTAACTTCCCATTTCCATTCTGGAACTGGCAAAGGCTGCAACAAACCTACTGGGTGTTGATGCTCAACCTTCACCTGCTAAGATTTCATGCACCTTGAAATATATTCAACCATGTGCTTTTTCATTCCTGGCCAAAAGTACTGATTTCTGGTTGTAGCAATTGTCTTCTGATATCCTGGGTGACCAGAATATGGAGCTTGATGGATTTCATCTATAACAACTCTCCTCAAATCTGCTACATTTGGAATATAAATTATGTTCTTACAGGTAAGAAGTCCATCTTCTTCCAAGTTATATCCCTCATACTTCTTTTCAATGCTTTGCTGCTGCAACTTGTCTTTTACCTATGCATACAATTCATCTTCAGCAACATGATTAACAATCTGTTGCCTCAACTCTGATTGGAAAATACTAATGGATGCCATGTGCATTTCCTGCACCTTCCTACTTAGTGCATCAGCTACTTTATTCTCTTTTCCCTTTCTGTGCTTGATTTCAAAATCAAACTCACATAAAAACTCCAGCCATCTCGCTTGCCTATCATTTAGAGTAGGCTGATCAAACAAATACTTCAGACCATAATGGTTTTTCCTTAGCTCAAATCTTCTGCCCATCAAGTAATGCATCCACATCTTGAGAGCATGTACTATGGTTGCAAGTTCTAGATCATGAGTGGCATAGTTTTTCTCATTTTCCTTCAACTTTCTTGATTCATAATATATCACGTGGTCGTCTTCCATAAGGAATCCTCCAAGCCCTTGACCACATGCATCAGTACACACCACAAAATCTTTTTTTCAGTCAGAAATATTCAAGACAGGTGCACTTATGAGAAGATTCTTCAACTGCTGAAAGCTTTCTTCACACCTCGGTGTCCATTCAAACTGTATTCCCTTCTTTTGCAAAGAAGTGACCGGATGTGCAACCTTGGAGAATCCCTCAATGAATCTCCTATAGTATCATTCAAGTCCCATAAAATATTGTACATCTATTACATTTCTTGGAGAAGGCCAATTCATAATGGCCTCAATATTCTCAGGGTCTACAGATATACCCTCATCTGAGATAATGTGACCCAAATAATGAATCCTATCTCTATAAAAGTCACACTTGCTCAATTTTGCATACAGCTGGTGCTCCCTAAGAAAATGCAATGTCAATCTCATATTCTCTTCATGCTCTTCCTCATTCTTAGAGTAAATAAGAATGTCATCAAGGAAAACAATAACAAAATTGTCCAAATACTTGTTGAAGACACTATTCATAAGGCACATAAATGTAGTTGGTGCATTTGTGAGACCAAATGGTACCACTACAAACTCATAATGTCCATACCTTGTTCTGAAGGTTGTCTTATGAATGTCTTCATCCTTGATTCTTACCTAATGGTAACCAAACCTTAATTCAATCTTGGAAAATACCTTTGCTCCTCTCATTTGATCAAAGAGGTCATCAATCCTAGGCAAAGGATAGTTTTTCTTCACAGTGACTTTTTCAGCTATTTGTAATCAATACACAACCTGAGTGTACCATCTTTCTTCTTCACAAACAGAACTGGTGCTACCCAAGGAGACACACTCAACTTGATATACTTCTTCTCCAACAACTCTTGTAGTTGCATCTTCAGTTCTAGCATTTCTGGTGTACTCATCCTATAGGGTGTCTTGGACAATGGTCCTGCTCCTGGAACAAGTTCAATTGTGAAATCAATGTCCCTATTTGGAGGAAGCCCTGGAATCTCATCACGAAACACATCCCTAAATTCCTGTAACACATGAAATTCCTCCAACCTAGTAATTTCATTCTCTTCTACCTCCAAAATATGAGTTGCATACAACTGGAAACCTTTCCTATGGAACTTCTTCAACTGCATTGCTGAAATATTCCTCAGAGAAATCACCTTTGGAATACCTCTTACAACTATTGGGTTCCCTTCTTCATCCATGCATTCGAAAGTCTTATTGTGATAGTCAAGATTTACCCTGTGAGCTTATAACCAATCCATTCCAATGAGAACATCATAGGAACCAAGTGGTAAAACATTCATATCTAGACAAGTGACCAATCCATTCATAACTAATGGACATTTCTCTACCACTTCACTAACCTTCCTCTTAGTTCCAGTGGCTAGCTAAACTAACTAAGATTTGCTATGCTTTACTTTCTTGAAAGCACAAATCTTCACTACTCTAGGAGTAATGTAACTGTGAGTAAAACCAGGGTTAATCAAAATAGAAACAGATTGCTCAACAATCTTACCAGTAACTTCAACCACAATTGACTAGTGATCTTCCTGGTGGTCCTCCAGTGTTGCATAAATCCTAGGGACAGACCTTGCTACTTGACCCATTGTTTCTAGCTCTTGAATGTTGTAAGTTGGCCTTGAATTCTCATTCTCAAGTGGACAATTATTGTGCATGTGGGGTCCTCCGCATTTCCAAAATTGGAGTAATTCTCTTTTCTACTGTGGATCTCTTGGCTTTTCTCCCACCACTCCAGCTGGCTTACTCGCAGTTTAGGATCATTGCTTCTACTGATTTCTGAAGTTAGAAGGTTTGAAACCTTTATTCCTTTGATCAGACTTATCATTCTTCTTGTCCTTCCATGTCTTATGATAATCAAGTTTTCCTTTGCTTTGCTCATAGAAATACTTAGCTTTCCTTATTACTTCTTCAAGAGTTCTAGGTTCATAAAACTCAATTCTCTCTTTGTAAGACTGAGGCAATCCACTCAAGAAATGCTGGATCTTCACCTTCTCATCTTTGATGTACCTGACATACCTCAACAGTTCTAGGAACTTGTTGGCATACTCTTCCATGGTCTATTGTCCTAATCTCAGCTCATGGAACTCTTTAATCCTATCATCATAGTACCTGTCAGAGAGGTACTTCTGCTTGAAATACTTATGAAACTACTTCCAAACAATATTCCTTTCATTAATCTTCTTTACTTGTCTAAAGTGCTCCCACCACATGGATGCTCTTCCAGTAAAATTGTATATGGCTACCCTAGCCTTCATATTTCTAGAGTAGTCATGGACTTGGAAATATTTTCTCATCCCAAGAAGCCAAGCTTCCACTTCTTCACCATTCTATATCTCACCATTGAAGGTAGGCGGCCTTACCTTCTTAAATTCATCATGTGAATGGTTATGGTAATGCCTCTTCCTCTCATTCCTGTCAAATGAAGAACTTGAACTGTCAGTGGATCCTTTAGAGTCAGATGACTCACTAGGAAATCTCTTTCTCCTTCTGGTACTGCTCTTACTACCTTCCGGTCTTACTATCCGGTCCCCAAAGTTCATCTGCCTCTGGATGTCCATTAAAATTTGTAGCATGGATGCATTCAGTTGATTGTTCTCCTCCTGAGCCTTCTTTCATTATCTGCCCTGTAACTTTGCATATCCACCCTTAGGCTTCTCATGGTGGCTGCAAAATATGGGGGAGGATCTTGCAATCTCCTCCCATTAGACTCTATCTCATCATTTCCAACTCGTACATTTTCCCCCATAGCATCTTCCTCGTGCTCAGAGGGATCATGTGCATCATTCATGCTGAAGGTTCTCATGTCTAAACCACAACTTACTTTACTTGTTAGATTTTTAACACTTAAGCTATATGATCTTAGGATCTTATCTGAGATAATAACAAGCACAACAATCAATCATAAGAGACAATGAACACAAAGATTTTCCTCAAGGAAACCATAAAGGAGAAAACCCCGCAACTTCCTCAGAGATAGAATTAGCATCAAAAGTAAAACCTAAAGACAGTAAGATGACCTCCCGATAGCAGTATTCTCTCTCTCTTGCCCCAGCTTCTTCTCTCTCTCAGTTATGCACTACAACTGAGTGTGAGTGACTGTGTATGAATGTATGTTAAATAGAGAGGCTCCCTCTCTATCTATACTAATTCCCAACTTAACAATAACTCACTAGGGAAGACTTCTCTAGGCGAGTCTAATAACCATAGGGCCCCACAACTGCATGGAATTTAACCCTTGATTAATAAGGAGGGTTATACTCTATGACTTTACATGACTTGTTTGCATTATTGAATCTCCCAATCGGAACATCGGGGCAGGACATGACTCAATTACATTACATATTTAAATGTAGTACAGATACTTCCCAGAATAAACATTGGGGTACAACACATAAGATATACAAGTGAATACAGTATAAAGTTACAAATACATCAACACTCCCTCTTAACTAGGAAGGTGTTGCAGCTACAACTGTTTTCCCAAATTTCTGAAATTTTGGACCCTCCTCTTAATTTTTATCTTGCCTAGAATCGTCTGGATCCATGAAATCCTTTTTTGTTTTCCCTCTGCTACAAGTTTGGACTGTTTTGAGGTTAACTGTCTTCATGCTTTTCGGAAAATTGCTTATGTCTGAAACTGCTTTGGGTTGTGGAACTTGGAGTTTGGTTTGAAATATCGCCCTTCGATCTGTGATTTCTCTCTTTGTTTTTAGAAGTCTATTTCTCTTTTTCGCCACTATTTCAGAGATGAAACAAAATTCATCGCTGCCCAGCCGAAAGTGATATTTTTTAGTTTGGTTGTTCAGAAGCCATTTAAACAACGCATTGGAGCCATATTTCCTTATGGAGCCTCCGTTGCGGAAGCTAGACGAGTGCTCTGCTTGATAGTCTTGACTTCTTTGATGAAGTGTTGTTATGGTTTCGACCTGTTTTGCATTGTTGGAGGTTGGTCAAAGTGTGAGTCGGGGTTGTTTGATCTTTATGAAGCCACTGTTTTGGAAGTGTGACAAGCTTTTTGATCTGCTGCACAACCTTAAGTTTTTCTGAACACTTAACGTTTTCACAATATTTCTGCGGCATGGCGGAAAGTTTATGACTTTGACCGAAGGCTGCAGTCTGATTGTTTTTCGCCATTGCGGCTCCCAAGCAAACTAAGTGTTCGCCATATAACTTCTCCACTTGCTGATGCTTTCTCTGGGTTTCATCGATATGTCTTTGGGCCGTGGGGCCCATATTCTTTTCATCTTCTACCATTGCGGCTGCATAATGCACTAAACTCCCGACGTTGATGTCGTTTCATTTTTCGACAAGGAACTTTTTCGCCCGATGCTTTGGCATTTAGTTCTTCTGACTCCAATAGACTTAATGGCCCCGCAGAACCAGTTGTCCATATGAAACCCGCCGTTGTGGCTGTAAGTAAGATTATCCAGCCGATTTCTCAGTGGTTCAAGCCATCGATAAGGTTTTTCCCACTGTCTTGTGAGTTTTTAACCCATGTGTGGGCAGCAGTGGTTTTTTATTCTTGTTTAGGATTTCGCGATGAGGGCACAGTACTGGGCCTCATTTTGATGATCAGTTTTGTTGCTAGTATAGTTTAAGTTTATTGAAAAGATGCAGTCCTAATTAATGTGAATTTTTGTTTAACTACAGACGGACTCAGAAGATTCTTCAAATTACTGCTGCGAGAAGACGTAGCTAAACAACAAAGCTGAGGAAAGTTGCCTGAAAAATGAGAAGAAGATTTTATTCTAAAATCAACAGATCTCAGAAGGACAAATAAAAGACAAGGTAGAATCGATGGCAACAAAAGCCTAGGCTTGGAAGGGATCCGTCAGTTACCGAGCCAATCCCATTTTATGAAGTACTCATAAGTTGAAATCCAAAATGTAACGCATTATGTGAATCATGAGTACTCACAAAAAAGACAAAATTCTGAGATTAAAGGGTTTTTGGGAAAGTCCAAAGGTCAGACAGTTTGCGGAAGCCCAAGGGTTTTGTTGTTTTTGTATAAAGAGAGGAAAGTTAGAGATAAGAGGGGCTTTTTCCTGGAAAAACTTGTGAGCCATTGTTTGTAAGAGGAACTACTTCATTTTACAATAAAAAAAATTCCAAATTTTGCCTATTGGAGAAGGTGTTGTGTGGAAAGTTCGAATGTGATAAAATGAACAATGTTGAAGGGGAACTATTTCGTTTTCAACTGTGTTTCATTAACTGTGAGAGCGTTCTAACTTTATAAACCTATGTTCTTATCTTAATGTTCTCTGGTTTATTCTGTGATAATTTCCACTATGAGTAATGGAGAGTTTAACGATTGATGAGCTATCTTGTCATGTATATCTTATTCATGTTTATGTGTTTTGATTCTAAGAATAGCTATCTATGATTTACCTAAACATATGAACAGTATTACATTACTCATGAATTAATATTTTGCTCTCTAGAGACAGCTTAGTTAGTATGTATTTTCTAGTTGTGTATGATTTAGATGCGAGAGAGTCTAAGACGAGAGGTAAGAACCTGCACATCACATTGTGACCACTCCTTGCATTCTTTATCAACCTGCATTTTAGATAGGCACTTGCATATCATACTTAAAGCCAAAAATACAAAAAACTATATGGTGGACTGGGCCACAACCGGTAAAACCTTTTATTTTTGTTACTTGACTTAAAGTAGTCGGACCGCAAACCAGATGGATTCCCTACACCAAACAATCACGGGCTAGTTGGGAACGTTGACTAGGGAGAATCCCTTGTTGTTGTTGCCTGCGAATTTCCAGGCCTCAATAGTTTATGGCACTAGAATGAGGGCAGCCAGTGCATGGTTGGCCGAGGAAACCCGTTTTCTCGAGATTATTCCACCAGTGACAGTTCAGAAGGCTGTTTGGTTCCCAATCCAATTCCTGAAGAGAAGGGTAGAGAGCATTTGTATTCTATGGACAATGAAGTTGTTAATGATCTGAGAATACATACTAGGGCATACGTGAAGAATATTGGAGGATTACCGATTATCCCTGAATTTCCCATAAGAGAATATAAAAGGAAAGACCGTCGTATATTGGAAGATTCAGTGTTAGTTGGAGATTGAGAAGAGTTAGTAGAAGTAGCATTACAGGAGATTGTTCAGCCTTTGAATCAAGTAGGCCCAAACACACCTTACAGTTCACCTGTTAATACTCCTATTCATTCACCACCTCACTCTCCACCCAGAATCATGGCAGGCGTAAACGCAAATCAGCCAGCCAGCCCGCCAAATCCACCACCTGCTTGGAAATCCAAATCACCTTTAAACCTAACACCTCCTTTGCATGATTTACCTCAATCTTTTGAAAAGATGTTGTCCAAATTTGATCCAAACGAGAAGATGTTAGTAGATGACCACTTGCAAAGTTTCTATTTGTCAATAGAAGGATTAAGGGCTGGGGAATATGAGGATGTAGTTTGTAGAATTTTTCCACACACCCTTAAAGGAGGAGCAACATCGTGGTACTTTGGTTTTCCTGAAAACTCTCTCCCTGATTGGGATACCTTTGAAAGGATTTTTAGAATTAAGTATGCAACCCAAAAAACTCATGCAGCTCTCATGAAAGGACTATGCGCCTTAAAGAAAGAAAGAAAATAGAAGGTCCATAGTTTTACCCAAATATTCGCAGCCTATCTTAAGAATTTTTCTGAAGCTGACAAACCCTCAGATAAAGTCCTGATTGAATATTATACCTCAGCTCTAGGACCCAAGTTGGCCATGTTAGCCAAAATGAAGGCCAAGCCTACGCTAGCAGAGACTTATGAGGAAGCGGAGAGAGTAGAGGCTGAAAGGGAAAGTATCGAAGATTATCCTGAATGGTCAGGAGAAAACAATGCCGGGAGGAAAGCTTTGTTGTTTACTAAGCTTAAAGAGGAGCAATCACCAGATTTCGAAGGAATGGCAAAGATGATGCAGAAGCTTTCTAATAAAATCATAGACTTGGAAAAGGAAAAGGAAGCCCAAAAGTTCTACAATCCTTATTACAAGAAAAGGGAAGATAACAATCAATCCCAACCCCCTCCACATAGCCCTACATCTATGAACTTAACAGAGGTAGGAATGGATAACTTTTGCACTTTCCACCAACAACCCCATTCTGAAAAGAATTGTCCTCAATGGATAAAGTCAATGACGTTGGTCATGAATCAGCTTTTGGATTCCAAATTAACTGAAGACAACAATGAATAAGGGAAATATAATAATAAATCAATAGAAAAACAGGAGGATGAAGCTATGGTTTTATGGGACTGTGTATCATTGTTTGATGGAGAGGAAGAAAAGGATCTGAGACATGAGGGCATCCTGGAAACAAATGTAACGACAAGAAGCCAGGGGTTGATCAAGGAAAAGAGTCTTATGCTCCTGAAGATCAAAAGATTTCAAAAGAATGTTAAGAATTTTCAAAATAGCTCCTCAGCTAATAGAATTCCGGAGTTTACCATCACCAGTCAAAATCCTAGACAGACCAGCATGCTTACTAAGCCCAATGAAGAAAAAATAAATAATGTTAGATCGAATCTCATAGAACATAAGATGTATTATGACATTGTGGAGGATATCAAGAAGGTAAGGGCAAACATCTCATTATTTGAAATGTGTAATGTGCCACAGCAGAAAGAAAAGCTATTGAAATCACTTGAAGTATCAGAGGAGAGGCTGCCCACTAACAATCAGCCCCAAGAAGAATAAATTGGTGAAGCAAGTATGGGAGGTAAGCCTAAAACCAAGAATCCACCTTTTCTCCTTACTTTTGAAATTTTCAACCATAACGTGCATAACTGCCTAGTAGACTCGGGGGCATCAGCCAATGTTATGCCACTATCGGTTTGCAAAAAGATAAATGGAAAACCTAAACCATCTACCTGGAGGGTCATTCAGTTGGATAGAATGAATGTGAAGGTAATTGGAGAAATGGAGGATGTTCTCATTCGCTTATCTTCAAATGATAAGGTGTGTCAAGTCATCGATATTGTGGTGGCTGACATACCGGAAGCTTATGGTCTTGTTTTCAGCAAGGATTGGTCGGTAAAGCTGAATGGATATTTTGCCTCAGACTGGTCGCATCTGTGGCTACCATTAAAAGGAAGCCCAAATCAAATTAAAGTTTTGAGGGAGCCCCACATGAAACACAATGTTACTCAGTTCAAAGAAAAAAATGAACTAGTGGATTCTGTTTTGGGAAACTACTTTATCGAGCTAGAACCAAGAAACTATCAAGCGGAAGAAGCCAGCGATACATCAGACGCTCAACCTAGTCTCCTTTGGTTTTCACAAGCTGATGAAATCGATTGTAAAATAGTAGACTTAGTTGTAGACGTAGATGTTAATTCTTGCACAGTAGCGGTTAGCGATTTTTGGACGCTTTTCTTTGATGGTTCTAAAACTTTAGAGGGGTTGGGAGCCAGCTGTGTCCTGATTGACCCTATGAAAAACAAACATTTTATTTCATGTAGGTTAGAGTTTGAATGTACCAATAACACAGCTGAATATGAAGTGTTGGTTCAGGGATTAAGGAAAGCAATTGAATTAAAGGAAAATAATCTGAAAGTGTTTGGAGATTTTGAAATAATTGTAAAACAAATTCGGAATCAAATACATTGCATTTCTCCTCATTTAAAAGCTTATCAAAATGAAGTATGGTATTTACTTAAATGTTTTAATGCATTTAACATTGTATCGATTCCAAGACTTAAGAATGCAGCACCTGACTTGTTGGCCACATCAGCTACGAGGCTTGTGCCCTCTAATAATCGGTGCTATGTTGAATTGCTTTTTAGGCCTTTGGTTCCATATATGATTACCAATCTACGAGTGTTCGATGACGATCAGCAGATTATAGAATGCTTGACAAATGACGAGGCATTCAAAGGGGCGATTATTGATGATGAAGAACATCAGGCTGAGCTAAAATTCGATAATTTTATTCCTAAAGGAGTCAGGACTTTAGAACGGATGTTTGATTTAAATGAGAAATTTAAAATACCAGCAAATGTGAAGACTCATAGCTCGTCTCTACAGTTCGAGTTGATTAATTTGGGGACTGAGATGGAGCCTAAATATGTGAATCTGGGAAAATGTTTCTCCCCAGCTGAAAGGGATAAGTTCATCATTATTTTCAAGCAATACAAAGATGATTTTTCCTGGACGTATGAATATCTGAAGACATGTGACACCAATATTATCCAGCATGTTATCCCCATCAAATCTAGAATCAAACCTTATCAGCAACCCTTAAGGAAAATGCATCCAAAATTAGAACCTTTAATCTAGAGTGAAGTTAAGAAACTATTGGATGCTACAATTATCTTCAAGGTTAGACACTCGGAATGGGTGTCAAATCTGGTACCGGCGAGGAAGAAATCTAGAGAAATCAGGCTATGTGTGGATTTTAGAAACTTAAATCGCACTTCAGATAAAGAAAATTATCCTGTTCCACCCATGGAGCAGATATTGCAAATGGTTTCAGGTTCTGAACTATTCTCTTTATTAGATAGATTCTTAGGTTACAATCAGGTATTAATAGCCGAAGAAGACAGACTAAAAACGACATTCAGGACCAGGTGGAGAACTTTTGCTTACAGAAGGGTGCCCTTTGGACTCATAAACGCTGGAGCTACCTTCCAGAGGGATATGGACATAGCTTTCCACGGTCTGATTGGCCGCAGTGTTGTAGTATACCTCAATGACATCACGATAATCTCAAAGAAAATAGAGGAACACGCATTTCATCTAAAGCATATTTTTGAACGCTGCCGAAAATATGGTATCTCACTAAACCCCAAGAAGTGTGTGTTTGCTGTTACAGAAGATAAGTTGTTGGGTCATGTGGTTTCTAAGAAGGGGATCTCCATAGACCCAGATAGGATCAAAGCCATCGAACAAATTCCCTTACCCCATAATAAAAAAGGCATGCAATCATTTATGGGGACAATAAACTTCGTGCGAAGGTTTGTGACAGATTTTGCTCAAATTGTTAAACCTTTGTAGAAAATGGTAAAGCAAAGTGTACAATTCAAGTGGACTGATGTAGAGAAGAATGTATTTAGTAAGATTAAAATGGATTTTGTGCACGCACCCTCCCTCAAAAGTCCATATTTTGATAAAGATTTTATTTTGTATACTTTCGTATCTAATGATTCACTAGCAGTTGTGCTTACCCAGAAGGAAGATGGGGGAGATGAGTTCCCCATATAATTTATGAGCACTGGTCTGCAAGGGGCTAAATCCAATTACCCAGCTGTGGATAAACAAGCTTACACAGTGTTCAAAGCAGTGAAACAATTCAGACCATATATACTTAAGAACCAGACAAAGGTAATAGTTCCACACCCAACTGTGAGGTCTTTTTTCATACAAAAGGAATTAGGAAAAAGAAGAGGAAACTAGGTAACAGCTCTACAGGAGTATGACCTCGAATTCACGCCAGCCTCCATGGTCAAAGGGCAAGGATTGTGCAAATTGATGATTGAAAGTAAAGACAATGAAGAACATGACTGGGAAGATGAAGCTGAGTTACATTTGATGGATGTATGTCCTCTTTTTACAACTCCGGACTCTTGGTATAGAGACCTTGTGCATTACCTTCAGGCGGGATTGTTACCAGAACATTGGAATTCTAATCAAAGAAGACTACTCCATCTTAAATCAGCCTCATATCAAATTGTTGAAGGAATATTATTCAGAAAGAATTATGATGGAGTCCTTCTTAGATTCTTAGAGTAAGAAGATGCAAAGAAGGTAATGATAGATTTACATGATGGGCTTGCTGGAGGACATTTCTCTGGAGATACTACAGCTCATAAAATTCTCAGAGATGAATACTATTGGCCCACACTATTCAAAGATGCACACGCCCATGCCAGAAAGTGCGACATTTGTCAAAGGTGTGGTGGAAGACAAGTTAAAGCAGCAAGACCGTTAAAGCCTGTGATGATAACAGAGCCTGTTCAGTAGTGGAGGATGGATATGATTGGGGAGATAAAGCTGAATTCTTCCCTGCAACACAAGTATATTCTGACAGCATTCGACTACTTCACTCATTGGGTTGAAGCCATTCCGTTGCGTAAAGTAAATGAAGATGTGGTCATGGACTTCTTGCAAGACCATATTATGACCAGGTTTGGAGTTCCAATTTCTTTAGTTTTCGATAATGCTACTTACTTTTCCTCGATTAGACTAACTGCTTTTGCTCATGAGAAATGAATTAAGTTGCATTACTCTGCTAATTACTATCCATAAGGAAATGGTTTAGCTAAATCTACAAACAAGAATCTGATTAGGATTTTAAAAAAGACGGTGATAGAAAATCAGAGGAGTTGGCACTCAGCATTACCAAATGCTCTTTGGGCTGATAGGGTCACCCCCAAGACTTCATTAGGTGTGTCCCCATATAACCTTGTTTGTGGAAAAGAGGCCATTCTACCCCCCAATATCATGCTACCCTCTTCCATAATAGCTCAAGAATCCAGAGGATTAGATAATGAAGTCTTGCAGGTAAGGATACATAATCTTTTGAAGGCAGAGGAATCTATATCCAAGGCCAGAGAACATTTTAGACAACAACAGGGGGTAGTTAGGAGATGGTTTGATAAACACAAGGCTGGAACAAAAGAATTCGAGGTGGTAGATTTGGTTCTCAAGCGGGACCACCCCCATGATGAGAAAGGAAAACACACGAAATTTCAATAGTTGTGGGTAGGCCCTTTCCAGATTGTGGAAAAGCTTGGCCCCTCAACCTATAAATTGCAAGATTTATAGGGGTGGGAAGAGAACTTACCAGTAAATGGTTTAGTTCTCAAACCTTATTTGTCCTGAGTTTTATTTTTGTTCTTCTATCTTGTACATAAATAAATTGACTTCGTTGTTGTTTTGATTTATTTTATTTCTATTTTGTTTTTAGATTTTAATTGATTTCAATAAGAGGCAAACTCTTGGTTGCATGGATGGCATCAGAATTCTGGAGTGATTAAAGTTCTTAAGTGTAATACTATGTATTATTGTTTTATCTGAAAGAATTTCTTCTAGTTTAGCAGTTTTCCCGAATGGCTATGAACACATTGAAGTCCTACTTAATCCTTGTTAAATAAACCAGGATCAAAAGTTCTGGAATACTATTTTGAGGTTCCATCCATCTCACATTTAAAAAATTCCTAGGGGGTGACAGCAAAAGGCCCATGGAAAGGAAGCAGGTTTAACAGTATATTATATATAAATGATCCCATGCCAAAAATTGAATGCCAAAAGGCAGATAAGAGTCAAATACTCCTATGAAAATAATTTGTATCAAAACAAAGTACTGAACCATATAAGTACTAAATTGCCAAAAGTTATTCTCCATCCGTGATCTAAAAGTTGAATACATCTCTCACACAAAAGGACACTATGGATAGAGGAGCCTGAATGGAAATTTAGAAAGAAAGCCATGCAGGAGGACTAATATGCGAAGGACAAAAGTCCAAAAAAAAGCACAAAAGTGCAAAATGGCATGGGAATGAGGAACAAAGGAATATTTATGTTTACCATATGTTACTATCCTATGGCGTCCAAGCTAGAAGCTACCGAAAGACAGAGGTAATAAATGAAACTCATCTTCTCGGCCTCAAAAGAGTTATCTTGACTTGGAAATCTTGTTTTCCTTTCTCCTAAATTGGACTATCATCAATGATTAAAAGTACATATATTTTCCATTCGGTAAATCCAGACATCTGGAAGAATTCAACATGTTTGTTTATTGTTAAGCAGTCTGTTACTTAAGAAATAAATTGTCCAGAGATCTAGGTTCACCAGGTAGTCGCCAATTGTTGCAGCCGCAACTGTTTTCCCAAATTTCTGAAATTTTTTACCCTCCTCTTAATTTTTATCTTGCCTAGAATCGTCTGGATCCATGAACACTGTTTTTGTTTTCCCTCTGCTACAAGTTTGGACTGTTTTGAGGTTAACTGTCTTCATGCTTTTCGGAAAATTGCTTATGTCTGAAACTTCTTTGGGTTGTGGAACTTGGATTTTGGTTTGAAATATTTCCCTTTGATCTGTTATTTCTTTCTTTGTTTTCAGAAGTCTATATCTCTTTTTCGCCACCGTTTTAGAGGTGAAACAAACTTCATCGCTGCCCAGTCGAAAGTAATATTTTTTAGTTTGGTTGTTCGAAATCCATTTAAACAATGCATCGGAGCCATATTTCCTTATGGAGCCTCCGTTGCGGAAGCTGAATGACGAGTGCTCTGCCTGATAGTCTTGACTTCTTCGATGACGTGTTGTTATGGTTTTGACTTGTTTTTCATTGTCAGAGGTTGGTCGAAGTGTGAGTCGGGGTTGTTTGATCTTTATGAAGCCACTATTTTGGAAGTGAGACAAGCTTTTTGAACCACTACATGAACTTAAGTTTTTCCGAACACTTAATGTTTTCACAATATTTCTGCGCCATAGTGGAAAGTTTATGACTTTGACCGAAGGCTACAGTCTGATTGTTTTCCACCATTGTGGCTCCCAAGCGAACTAAATGTCCGCCATATAATTGCTTTGCTCACCGATGCTTTTTCTGGGTTTCGCTGATATGTCTTTGGGCCGCGAGGCCCGTAGTATTTTCATCTTTCTCCATTGTGGCTGCGTAATGCACTAACCTCTCGACGTTGATGTCGTTCTGTTCACCGATAGGGAAATTTTTCACCCAATGCTTTGGCATTTAGTTCTTCCAACTTCGATAGACTTAACGGCTCCGCGGAACCCGTTGTCCATCTGAAACCTGCCATTGTGGCTATAAGTAAGATTATCTGGCCGATGTCTCAGTGGTTCAAGCCGCCGATAAGGTTTTTCCTGCCATCTTATGATTTTTTAACCCCTGTGTGGGCAGCGGTGGTTTTTTATTCTTGTTTAGGATTTCGCGATAAGGGCGCAGTACTGGGCCTCATTTTGATGATCAATTTTGTTGCTAGTATAGTTTAAGTTTATTGAAAAGATGCAGTCCTAATTAATGTGAATTTTTGTTTAACTGCAGATGGACTTAGAAGATTCTTCAGATTACTGTTGTGAGAATATGTAGCTAAAGGTCAAAGCTGAGGAAAGTTGGCTGAAAAGTGAGAAGCAGAGTTTATTCTGAAATCAACGGATCTCAGAAGGACAAATAAAAGACAAGGCAGAATCGATGGCAACAAAATCCCAGGCTTGGAAGGGATCCGTTAGTTACCGAACCGATCCTGTTTTATGAAGTACTCATAAGTTGAAATCTGAAATGTAACGCATTATGTGAATCATGAGTACTCGCGAAAAAGACAAAATTGTGAGATTAAATGGTTTTTGGGGAAGTCCAAAGGTCAGACGGTTGGGGGAAGCCCAAGGGTTTTGTTGTTTTTGTATAAAGAGAGGAAAGTTAGAGAGAAGAGGGGATTTTTCCTGGAAAAACTTGTGAGCCATTGTTTGTAAGAGGAACTACTTCGTTTTACAATAAAAACATCGCAAATTTTGCTTGTTGTAGAAGGTGTTGTGTGGAATGTTAGAATGTGATAAAATGAATAGTGTTGAAGGGGAACTATTTCATTTTCAACTGTGTTTCATTAACTGTGAGAGCATTCTAACTTTCTGAACCTATGTTCTTATCTGAATGTTCTCTAGTTTATTCTGTGATAATTTCCACTATGAGTAATGGAGAGTTTAACGATTGATGAGCTATCTTGTCATGTATATATTATTCATGTTTATGTGTTTTGATTCTAAGAATAGCTATCTGTGATTTGCCTTAACATATGAACAGTATTACATTACTCATGAATTAATATTTTTCTCTCTAGAGACAGCTTAGTTAGTATGTATTTTCTAGTTGTGTATGATTTAGATGCGAGAGAGTCTAATACGAGAGGTAAGAACCTGCGCATCACATTGTGACCGCTCCTTGCATTCTTTATTAACCTGCATTTTAGATAGGCACTTGCATATCATACTTAAAGCCAAAATTACAAAAATATATACGGTGGACCGGGCCGCAACCGGTAAAACCTTTTATTTTCGTTACTTCACTTACAGTATCCGGACCGCAAACCAGATGGATTCCCTACACCAAACAGTCACGGGCTAGTTGGGAACATTGACTGGGGAGAATCCCTTGCTATTGTTTCCTGCGAATTTCTAGGCCTCAACAGAAGGTACTCTCTCGACACAATTTATCAGCACAAGTCTTCTTATCTGTATCATCTAGATCATCATCAAGTCATATTCATATTCAAGTCATCTTCATCTTCAAGTCATCTTCATCGTCAAGTCATCTTCATCAAGTCTAGATCATCACTAGATATAGATAATCACTGGATCATCATCAAGTATCGATCATCACTTGATCTGGAGCATCACTAGATCATCATCAAGTATGGATCATCACTTGATCTAGAGCATCACTGGATCATCATCAATTCTATATCATCACTCGATCATCATTAAGTCTGGATCATCACTTGATCTAGAGCATCACTGGATCATCATCAATTCTGGATCATTACTATTGGATCATCACTGGGTCATCATCACTGGTGCTATTTCAATTCTACTCGTCACAAGAATTTCTACAGATCCAACCCTTTTTCATGTTGGTTGTAGACCTAGCCTTCATGTAGGTCTTCATCGTCTTCAGCACTTATATCTGACCATGGAATGAACCATGTAAGAAATGCCCACCCAACACTTACATCTGACCATGGGAGGAACACATCCAAGAACCATGTAAGAAGGGCACACCCAACACTCACATCTGACCATGGGAGGGCCACATCCAAAACCAATGTCAAAAATACCCACCACTCACATCCAACCTCATCATGTTAGAAAGGCTTTGCACTTACATCCGACCTCATCATTTCAAAAAGGCACTGCACTTACATCATACATCATCATGTCAGAAAGGAACTGCACTTACATCCGACCTTATCATGTAATAAAGGCGATGCACTTACATTCGACCTCATCATGTTAGAAAGGCACTGCACTTACATCCAACCTCATCATGTCAGAAAGGCGCTTCACTTACATCCAATCATCTAGGAACACATCCCTCAATCACATCAAAATGGCTCTGCACTGATCATGTGAGAACACATCCCACAATCACATTAGAATATCTTTGCAATGATCATGTGGTAACACAACCCACAATCACATCAGAGCATCTCTGCACTTATATCTGATCATGTGGGAACATATCCCTCAATCACATCAAAATGGCTATGCACTGATCATGTGGGAACACATCCCACAATCACATCATAATATATTTGCACTGAACATGTGGTAACACAACCCACAATCACATCAGAGCATCTCTGCACTTACATCTAACCATGTGAAGCTCAACCTTCCACCATGTCAGAAAGGCCAATGGACACATCAATTCCCTTTGGAGGTAACCTCGATCTGGAGAACACCAAGTTTCTCCCTGAAGTACTCAAACTTTATTATGGCTAATGTTTTGGTCAGTACATCAGCTATCTACTCGTCCATTGCAACATACTAGAGCTTACTTGCTCCTCTCTGCACCATATCCCTGATATAGTGATACTTGATCTTGATATGCTTTGACTTATCATGGAACACTGGGTTCTACGACAGCTTCACATAGCTCTGGTTGTCGCAATATATACAAGTAGCATCCATCTGGAGATCAAATAAATCAGACAGTAACTTTCTCAACCACACTACCTCACAACTAGCCGAACAAGCTGCAACATACTCTACTTCGGTTGTACTCAGTACCACACAGGATTGCTTCCTGTTAAACCAGGAGATCACACTTGATCCCATACTGAAGCAACACCCTGAAGTGCTCTTTCCATCAATGGCACTACCTTCCCAATCCAAATCCACGTAACCTTCCAGTTTAATCTTTTGATTCGCCTCATACTTGAGCCCATAATCAATTGTACCCTTTAGGTACCTTAGAATATGATTTGCAGCAAGAAAGTGAACATCAGATCCATCAAGAACTGGCTCAATGTGTTCACAGCAAAGAAAATATCTAGTCTCATATTCATCAGGTACATCAAGGACCCAATCATCTAATGATAAATCGTAGCATCAACCGCTTCTAATGAAGCATCACTCAATAGTTTCAGGTTCGATGCCATAAGTGTGGCCATGGCTTTGTAGTCCATCATCCCAAACCTCTTTAGGATCTCTACTGCATACTTCCCTTGTCCCAGGTAAATTCCATCTGCATCCTGCCACACCTCCATGCCTAGAAAATAGTGTATCATACCCAAGTCCTTCATTTCGAACTCGGCAACAAGCTTCCTCTTTATATCAGCAATCAACCCATCCTCACCTGTTACAAATAGATCATCTACATACAGTAGGAGTATCACTGGGTTCCCTTCTTCGACCTTGTATTAAAGGTTGGAATCCTCTTTACTCGTGGTAAAGCCCAAACTGGATAGGAAGCTGCCAATTCTGTCGTACCATGTCTTGGGTGCTTGTTTCAAACCGTACATGGATTTATTTAACTTACACACATGAGTCTCTCTATCATGTGTCTCAAAACCGAGTGGCTACTCCACATATACTTCCTCTTATACTACACCATTCAAGAAAGTTGTCTTGACATCCATCTGGTGTACTTTCCACTTCATTACTATAGCTAAAGCAAGTACAAATCTGATGGAAGTATATCTGGCTACAGGAGCGAAAGTTTCTTCATAATCTATTCCTTCTTTCTGGGAGAAACCACGAGCCACAAATCTTGCTTTATATTTCTATATTCTACCATCTGCAGCATGCTTGATCTTATAGATCCATTTGGAAGTCACAATAGACTTCCCCTCTAGCCTTGGGACAGCATCCCAAACATCATTCTTCATGATTTATTGATACTCTTCAATCATAGCATCCTTCCATTCTTTCTTTTCTGGTGCTTCTTCATAGTTGGAAGGTTCTTTATCAATGAAGTCACATAATAGGGCTGCATAACCGGAGAAGGACCTGGTCCTTTTCCTTTCTCTGTGCATCTCTTCTGGAGCCCCATATCTTTCTGCACCTTGGATAGCTTCTCGTACCCAAGAAGGTTTCCTCTTGTGAGTATTCTTCTCCTGAGGTGGATCTACATGTTCTTAAGGTTCTTTTATTTCTTGATCTTCTTCTGGAATTTCTTCGTTCATGGTTGTGTCATGAATTCTGGGTACTTCTATTTATACAGGTTATTCAGTAGGTCTCTTTCTAGATTTATACAGGTGAGTCTTCGTCAAATGTTACATCCCTCTTGATGTCGATCTTCTTGAATCCTGGGAAGTATATTCTGTAAGCCTTCAAGCTTTCAGAGTATCCCATAAATATACCCTTCCTTCCTGAAGATCTAAATTTTTCCTCTTTTCTTTTGGAATGTGTATGTACACTGGACATCCAAATATTCTGAGATGACTGACTTCTAGTTTCTTTCCCAAAAATACTTCTGCAAGTGTCTTGTTCTCAAGTAATCTATGTGGAGTACGGTTCTATACATACACAGTTGTTCTAGCCGCTTCTGCCCATAAATGCATGGGAAGATATTGATCATGAAGCATTTCCCTTGCAGCTTCCATAATCGTTATATTCTTTCTTTCTGCAACCCCATTCTGTTGTGGATTATACGTAGTGGTAAACTCCCTCTTAATCCCTGAATATTTGCATAATTCCTTGAATTCATTTGATGTGAATTCTCTGCCATTGTCTGATCAGAAAATATTGATCTTCTTCTCTGTGTAGTTTTTTATCAAGGCTTTGAATTCCTTGAACTTGTTGAATACTTCATCTTTGTTCTTCATGAAGTATATCCATGTCTTTCTAGAAAAATCATCAATGAAGGAAAAATAGTATACATACCTGCTTAATGAACTGGATGACATCGGACTGCATACATCGGAGTCAATGATTTCCAAGATTCCTTTACCCTTCCTTTCGCTACTTGGAAATGTCTTCTTTGTGTTCTTTCCTTTCGCACATCCCTTGCATACTCCATGATGTTTTTCTTGTATTTCTGGAAGACCTTAAACAACTTTGCTTGCAAGTGGTAGTGCTCTATAGTGCACATGTGCAATCCTTCTATGCCAAAGTTCATTTGGTTCTGCTGAGTCATGAACCAAATCTTGTTCTCCAATTACTACTGCATCTTCAATAGTCTTTCCTTTTGGCCACATGATGAATTGGGCATCTATAAATGCAACTCTTATGCCTTTTACATCTAATGTAGAGATGGAGAGAAGGTTCTTCTTTAGTCCTGGTACAAATAGGACATCCTTCATTTTCATAGAATTTCCAGAGTCTAATTTGTAGGAGGATTCTCCACTACCTTTTATTAGATACTGGTAGTCATCCCTAAGTTTCACCTAGTGGGGTGATTCATGTTCTGATAGTTTCACAAATGATTATTTAAATCCCATCATGCGTTTGGAATCCCCACTGTCTATAATCCAATCATTGCTTCCATGTTTGATGTTTCCCGTGAGAGCAGAAATCAAAACATATTATTCATCACTTGAAGAATCATCACTTTCTTGTTTGATTCTCTTCTTGGAAGGCTCATCATCTTCTGCAGCATGAGCATGATGTCTTTTCTTGTTTCCCTTCGTCTTGTGAGATATATATTTGTTTCTAGGACAATCTCTTGCAAGGTGTCCTCTTTAATCACATGTAAAGCAAATGTACTTAGACAAATCCTTGTTAGACTTTCTAGTGTTTTTATTTTGGCGAGAGTGCTTACCTTTATGATGGTATGTTCTTCTTTTATTGGATTGTACTATGAGAGCTTGATCTTCACTTCCCATCTTTTCCTCTTGAGATAATATTCGAGCTTCTTCTTGTGATCATTCCTCCCACAGTCTGCTAAACTTGACTAGCTTCTTTCTGGCACAGATCCCTTGAATGAAAGAGTCCCATGCCATAGGGAGACCATTCAAGGTGGTCATCACAATTTCTGCATTCTCTACTTCTTCATCTACCGCTTCCAGCTGTTCCTTGATCTGAGAGACGCTTGTAAAGTAAGACTGGATGGTCTCTGCATTCTGGATCTTTACATTCTTCAATTGGTTTCTCATAGTCATCTTTCGGTTTATGTTCTTCCCTTCAAATAACTTGGTCAGGGCATCAAACATCTCTTTAGGTGTCTTTAGAGAGGACACCTGTGGTATGAGGTGATCCTTGATTGAATCAACAATAATCCTCTTAGCCATGACCAATTTATTCTAGTGTAAGGCCTTAGCCTCATCTCCCTCTGAAACTAGAACCTCTTCATTGATGTAAGAGTCCAACTCATTTTCTTCCAGGACCAGGGAGATCATATACTTCCAAGCTTAGAAGTTATCAACTCCCTCAAGATTTTCATCAAGATTGGTATGATGAGACAGCTTTAACAAAGAACCTCAAATGGAAATGCAAAATATTTACATCTTACCATGTTAATTTGTCAGAACTGGATCTGGAGCTGAATTTCTGTAGAGTTGGTTTTTTGGCTTAGGAGCAGATTAGGGTTTGACTTTCCCAGAGTTCTACCCAACCAAAAACTTTGATATTGATCTCTAAACTTTGATTTTGGGGAGGATATAAATCCAGGCCTGGGCTCATTCAAAAATTCCACTTATGTGGAAAGCCCTAATTTTCGGCAGTAGTGTTGGGTCAAAAACTGAAAATGCTCAGAATTACATTTTTCTTCAACAAAAAGATGCACCCTAGAGAGGAGAGTCATATGAACCTCCTTTTGCTAAAAATATCTGGAGAGAGATCCAAAAAGTAGGAAGCCCTAGCTTCAGAAGCTGCATAGTGTGTTCTTCTCAGGCTAGCTCTGGTACCATGTTAAATTTTTGGCATTTCAGCTATATGATCTAGGATCTTATCTGAGATAATAATAAGCACAACAATCAATCACAAGAGACAATGAACACAAATATTTTCCTCGGGGAAACCATAAAGGAGAAAACCCTGCAACTTCCTCAGAGATATAATAAGTACCAAAAGCAAAACACAAAGACAGTAAGATGATCTCCCAATAGCAGTAGTCTCTCTCTCTCTTGTCCCAACTTCTTCTCTCTCTCATTTATGCGCTACAACTGAGTGTGAGTGACTATGTATGAATTTGTGTTAAATAGAGAGGCTCCCTCTCTATTTATACTAATTCTTGACTTGACAATAACTCACTAGGACCGACTTATCTAGGAGAGTCTAATAATCCTAGGGCCCCACAACTACGGGGACTTTAACCCTTGATCAATAAGGAGGGTTATACTCTATGAATTTACATGACTTTTTACATTATTGAATCTCACGATCGAAACATCGGGGCATGACATGACTCGATTACATTATAGATACTTTTTGGAATAAACATCGGGGTACAATACATAATATATACAAGTGAATACATTCCGAAGTTACAAATACATCAACATTACTGAACTGCACTATCTGGAATACTACCTTTGAAGGTGACTATGATTCTACAAAATGTGTTAATAACACAATTGCTAGCTGCATAACATTCACATAAATCATACATTACTTACCTACATTAGAAACATCATATATTGACAGCTTTGTCAAATCATAGAATTTACTTTTCACAAAGAACGACAGTCTCAGGGGGAGGACGAGGGTTAAGGGGGCTTGTCAAATCTTTGATTTTCATGCAATCTGGCACATAAGATTGCTGCCATTTTTCATCTTTTTGGTCCCTGTAATTCCACTGAAAAAATACTAAAAATCTGTTTCTGGAAACTCGACTTTTCCCATCCGATCGGAAAAACTCATTTTTCTCACCTAATTTGTCGGATGAAATCAGACAACTCATCCAATCATATCCCTTCCAATGAATCATACGCTTCATTAGGTCACTGTTGACAACTCTTCCAATGTGCTGGGAGAGTCTTCATTTCTCTTCCGATTGGAAAACTCGCAAAACTTTTTCGATGTATCAAAAAAACTTACTGAGTCCATCCGACTCATATCGGAAAAACTTGTTCGAGACGCACCGGAAACTCATCCGAGAAATTTTTCTTTCTTTCTTTTGCATCAAAAGAACTCATCCAAGATACATCGAAAACTTATCCAAGATGCATCGGAAGACTCATCTGATCTTACCCGATTTTCAACACTTAGAATATTTTTCAAAAATTTCCTTTCTTCATCCTGCCATTGGCTTAACTCATCTGAGATGCATCGGAAACTTATCTGAGATGCATCGAAAATTCATTCGAGATACATCGAAAAACTTATCCGAGTTTACTCGATTTTCACCCCTTAGAAATTTTTCAAAAATTTTATTTTCTCTTCCTCTCATCGGCTCAACTCAACTTTTCAAGCCAACACCATCGGCTCGACTCAGGATTTTCAGCCAACGGAAACTCGACCAACTCAACCAATGTGAAAAATTCCAAAACACTTGGAAATTTTTCTTCTTTCTTTCCCTTTTTCAGCTCAACTCAGCCAGTTCAACAGACACTGTATCGACAGAACTTGGGCAACTGAGACGATATATGAATTTTCCAACACTTAAGAAAACTTTGGAAATTTTTCCTGTCTCACACATTTTTCCTCTACTGGATAGAGGGTAACCTTGCCTCCGTCACTGCTTCTTCATGGCCCATTGAAGCTGATGCTGCAAGATGAGCTCTGATACCACACTAGCATGTCCTCGTGCCTCTACCAAAGAGAGGACACAACTATTGGTGCTATCTAATCTAGGAAATTTAAATCCCATGAACATACACATGATAAAATGAAATGCATTGTGTTACAGAGAAAATTCCCTATGGCTTGGGGTGTCCCACAACAGACAGAGTAACTGCAGAAATCAACCCCTTCCCAATATGCAAGAGAAATAAAACATCTAACACTAACAGATCTCGAAACATACCTTATTCCAGACGGTTGATGTAGATCCCCGTTGAGCTTTTCCAATCCTGCTTGTGTTAACAATTGGCTCTCTCAATAATCAGCAAACATGACAAGCATGCTATATAATGGTGTTAGACCTACTCTAGAATATATAATCAATATTGTATAAGCAATTAAAATCATCCATGGATTCAATATTCATTTAAATGCACACCATTGGATAGGAAAAGATATTTCTATTAATATAAATCAGAGATTACAAGAATGACAACCTCTGTTGGCACGTCTACAAGCCAGACAAACTGAGTCGTCCACCTAGGCCTCCACCACCTCAATCCTCCATCTCTCGATAGCAAACTCACAAGCAAAAGGAAAGCTTGGGAAGAACACAAAGTGCTCCAAGGGACAAAGGGATGCAGACTCAATTAATAAGCTTTAGCAACAATGGACTATAATTTTCTTGCTCTTCAATTCCTCTCCCTTCAATGTATCCAAAGGGTTCTTTATATAGCACTTCAATGGGGTAATGGAAGGTTAAATTCGAGTGACCTCAAGGCATATGGAAGGCCAAGAGACAAGTGAATTGGATCCATATCAAGGAAAACTCCAAAATAATTTGGCCTTTTGCACACATCTCGATGTACGCGGGTTTAAGGGTCAAATCCGCGTATATACACGAGAAAGGGATTAAAAGACATGTATGGAAATTATTGCATGTTTTTAGGGATGATATTGGAAACATCAAAGGTACAAAAATGATCCATGGGGTCTAAAGATTCTGCAAAGGGACAGGGAAGGCCATAAAGGTGTGATCCACCATGTGTGGTAAAATCAGCTGTAACAGATGCCCCCTAATGTGTGAGGTCAGAGGGGTGATACGATGGTCAAAATACATTATAATTCCATCCCAGAAGTGTAGTGATGAAGAACCAGGTGGAAGAACCAGCCATCCAACAATATAGTACAAATATCTCTGCATATGACTGCAAGTACATACAGCAGTCCCGGATACATAAGAGTACAATGGCCATGAATAAGCATGATACAAAATATGACATGTGTGGTCATCGCCACGTACAATATAGATAGATCAGAATCTCCATGATGAAGATATACAAAGGATCATGATCTCCATGAAAGCTGAAGATATACAATAGATCAAGGTCTCCATAATGGCTGAAGATACCTGACATACACTGGGATAAAGTCATGAGAGCTGAAATCTCATGAACACTGGCACGATCAAGGAGGTAGCATATCAGAAATGCCACCAATCTGGAAAGTATTCTACACAAACCACTACAAGTGCATGTCCTATTGTGTGAATGAAGGTTTCAAGGTCAAACATAGTAGTCCATTGTCAGATTACCGGTCATTAATGTATACCGTTAACAGACACGAGATCACCCACCGATAATGAAAATGGGAATCAAGGTACTAGGGTGCAATCTAACAAGTGTGAATAAATGTGTTGAGGTCAAACACTTGGAAGAATCCATCTATTAGGGGACATTGATGTATTCCCAAAACTGTCGATGGCAAGAGAACCTACCATTGATGATTGTAAGTCTCAAGGCACTCAAATGACTCTAGAATCCTATCCCAGAATAAATGATATGAAGTCGATGGGATGAAATCCGGTGGAAGGAGGGCATTAAGGCATCCCCCATCATCCAACACGAGGTACTCAGCAAAGCTGTATAATGTAGAAGGACTCGATTATCATCTGCTCGAACCAGTACCAGTACCAAGAATGGTCGACATGCAAAGTCAAGAAAATTGAGGAATGGCTGACTGAGGCTTCAACTTCCTTCGAACAAGAGCATAAAGGCAAATGGTGACTGAATGTAGGAAGCATAGACTCAATATACAAAACTGGGACATCTCTGCGACACAGGAGGCATCGACAGAGGCTCCATAGGGACTGGAATCCTAACCAATCAGTGGAGATAAACTCAGAGAAACAAGTACAGCTCCTAAAGTCAAACTATTAACCCAACAAATGGATGTGATATACAATGCTCTATTCAAAGGCAACATGACTTGACTGCTGCCAAAGATAACATATTTTCCTGTCCGGATTTTTGGTTTTTTTATTTTTTTTGGACTTTTTCAAATATTTTGAAAAGCTTGAAAAAAAATAAAAGTGCTTTATAGTTACAAAATAGGAGGATACGAATGTCAAGGGGCAAACAAACTAGTTCCAAGTAGTGGAACATACCTATTCTCAATGCAAGGAAACATGTGTAGGATAACAACACTCGGGGGAAAGTCCCCTCCCGGTAAAAATGGGGAATCAAGATGCAAAAGATATATAAAATGGCTCTGGTTGGCTAGACATGAGACAAGCTCGAGCTATATGGCTGATAATCAAAGTCAGGGAAGCCAAGATAAGGCTCAATAAGGCAAGCAAAACTCATGATAATGCAATTACAACTTGACATAAGGGAGTCCTATCGAAAAGGCCAGCAAAAATATCAAGTGGAGTATGAGGCTCTTGCACAAAGTCATGGCAGTACTATACAAAGGACTCCCCCACCCTAAAGGAAAAATGTTGGCATGGGCACCAAATGCAAAACAGGAGCTAACTAGGGTACCCATGTATGGTCAAGCTCTACCATTCACATCACGTCTCTTCTAAAAGCAACAAGAAGGTTCTGTGACAAGATAGAATGGGTTCATACCTAAGGTTATAATGAAACGGTCATAAGGTCATGCAAAGTGCAAACGGATGTGAAACCTAACCTATATGCCAGTTTCGACATAATACCTGAAATCGGCATGAATCGGTCAAACCACGCTCAAAACGGGCTCCTACATCATCAAATTAGTCCAAAATGGTCAGAACTGGTCAAAACTATAGAAAGTGGGTAAAAAATTTCAAAAAAATTCTATAAATAGTAAAAAATTTAAAAATTCCATATTATTTGAAATGTTTACCCATTTGAGCTCAAAACTTCCAATGCGAATTTTGGGAGCATCATCCGACGAAATTCGACACCGTTTGATCCAGGTAACTCCTCATGTCCTCCTCTTCCTATTTCATGCAATTTTTTTAAGTTTTCATGGTCCTTTCAATTTTTTAGGCTATCCTAAATTGTGTGTTTCAGCCCACGTGTGTATCGGGGTTTTTTCCGTGTATAGGGCTCTCCATACGTGGAAAAAGCACCCAAACCCGCGTACATACGCGATTGTTTTTCAAACAGTCACGTATGAGGCCGCAAATGAGGTCTTAAAGGGAAAATGCTCATCAAAATTCTTGTTTTTTGTGCAGGATGGTATTAGAGTGGAGGGAGAGGGAACATGATGACGTGGAAGAGGCCGTGCAAGGTGATTTAATGGCCCAACAAGCATTACGTGCGTGTGGTTTGTATAATTTTTGGTGTCTTGGAAGCCTGAGGGCCAAACCAAGACTCCTCCAGATGCTAGTGGATTACCGGGATCTAGACTCTGAGATTTTTCACATTGACGGGATGTCACTCAGTATAGAAATTGAGGACATATACTTTATCACTGGATTATCCCGATGAGGAGAGGTGGTAAATCTCTGATATTGCGGTCTAGGAGGTGGATTGACTATTGATGAGTACATTGTGGTGTACTGCTTTTCGGACACGGAAAAGGTTGGAAGTCAAATCCTGACAAACTCAGCTCAGTGATTGGAGCACTATGCTGTTGAGCAACATGAAACAGCAGCTCAGTGACTGCAAGATGGGCAGTGTGAGAAACTTCAGTTTCGGCAGCATACTGAGCACGTTCTTCTTTGAGTGTGTATTAGGGCTAAACCCTAGAGTGGACAATCATCCACACAGAGTTTAAGATCCGGCGCAATGATGTTGGGAAAATATTATGCGCATACTGGGCAGAGGTAGGGTGGATAACCCCTACCCAGCGGACTTCTTTCCATGGTGGCGGAGGCAGATCATTGCCACCAATGACTATCCCTATGCAGAGATAGACTTCTGTGGAGATCCGAACATGCCCCTACCACCAGGAGCGGCATATGGCGACATAGGTAACGAATCCCAAACCCACTTTTTAAATTCTTTTTTGTGTTTTTTGATATATTGACTCAAAAGACATGTTTTGGTGTGATGACACATAGTGACAATATTTCATGTGTATGCCGATGTTGGACCACAGCGGCTGAATGGTTTCCCTTGTGATAAATGGAGGGGAAGAGGAGACGATATCATGGGTGTGGATGTGAAGCAAATGCTCCAAAGCATTCACACAAACTTCGTACGCTTGACACATAGGGCACCCATGGTGCAATTCGAGGACTTTCCTGAGGCCATGCAGCGCCAGGTGGTTGGTGTACCACAGGCATGGGTTCGATTATTCAAATGGCTAGCTAGAGCTTTAGTGTGCTACCACGATCAGAACCCCCTCCTCCTCCTTAGGCTTAGAGACCTGAGAGTATTCCTTTTTGTATGACCATGTATTATATTTTGGTGGCTCGGAAGCCCCAATTTTGTATTATGACACTTATGTATTATGACGTCACTTTTTGGATGTTAATGAAAAACTTTTATGATGATCGATTTTATTTATTTACATGTGTGCAAAAATGTATGTTTGTGATATGCTTATGGTCTATGAAACAAATGCCAATCTAACACATAGTTAGCATATGAGTCAACAACTTGATAGAAAATTCTTGAAACATGAATGTATGTTATATTCTCAAATTGTCGTTATAGCAATCTCACACGTAAGAATCTTCGTAATAAAATTGGATCCCTAATACGATACGAGACATTAAGCTATGAAATCACTAACTACAAATCAAGACGTACCTTAAGAGAAAGAACACCATGTGAAATGGAATCATGCAATAACTCAATAACGGCACTATATTCAGCAACATTGTTCGAAGAAGGCTGTAAACATACACCTCCTAAAGAAAATACTTGACCCGTAGGAGTATAAATCACCCAAGCAGCTGAAGCTGATTTTTGAGTGTGATGGCTAGCACCATCGGAAAATCCTATGTAAACAGAAGACTCCATCGACATCTTCCATAAGAAATGGAAGCTAATCAACAAACCCGATCACCATAAGAAAACCTAACTATGCAATTCAAAAAACTGTACAATAATATACAACAATCAGCCCTGGCTGAAGATCATGCATAGTATTTTTTAAGATAGAGCCCATTTCTAAGCTCCACCAAGGTTGTCCCTTCATAATCCACTGGCCCATTTCTCTAACACATGTTTGACCATGTAAGGACCATGCCACATGGGATTAAACTTCCTTGCCCCCAAGGGTTCTTTAGCTTGATCCCACAAAAGGACCAAATCACCTTCACTAAACTTCTTCGCACGGACAGACTTGTCATATTGGACCTTGACGTGACACTTATTTACTTCTAGAGCCACTAAGGCATCTCGACGTTGCTCATCAAGCTGCTCTAAGTGGACCAAACGTTCTTCCAATGTGGAAGTGTCTGGTAAAAGATCTATATATAGCTTCAAAGAAAGGATTGCGCATTCAACTAGAAAGACAGACTCCACCCCATGTACAAGTTGATATGGAGAGAAACCAGTGGCAGTCTTAACCGTGGTTCTATAGGCCCACAAAGTAGGATATAACATGATATGCCAATTTGTCTTGCTTTGTGCAATGGTTCGTTGGATAATGGACTTAAGTGATTTATTCACTGCTTCAACCTGTCCATTCACCTGAGGGTAATAAGAAGAAGAGTGCTCCTGCTTATACCCTAACTTTGAATCCAACTCTTCCATCATTTTATTCTGAAAGTGCCTACCATGGTCAGTGACAAGCTCTTTCGAAATGCCGAACCGAGTAATAATTGGTTGAAAATGAAATGCACGGTTGTCTCACCGTCGGATTTAACTATGGGCATAGCCTCTGCCCATTTCATGAAATAATCGAAAGCAACTATAATGTGATGATGCCCCCCAGCTGAAGCTGGGTTTCAATACACAAATTCATGCCCCCACTTGGTGAAGGGACTGCCGGTTACAATAGGATGTAACGGGGCTGGATGTGAGCGCATATTGCATGCAAACACCTGGCAAGGGTGACAATTCTTGACTGCATTAACACAATGTTTGAAGATCGACGGCCAAAAATATCTTGTTCTCAATATTTTTTGGGCTGTAGAAAGCTCAGATAAATGACCACCACACGCCCCTCCATGGAAATCATTCAGCACAACCTCAGCCTCATCATGGGTTAAACAACAACGGAAAATGGAACCTACCCCACGGTGGTACAAAGTGTTATCCACTATAAGGTAGTTCTTAGATACATGACGTAATCATCATCGCTCATCTCGTGAAAGGTTAGTAGGGACCTTCGACATTTGCAAATACACAATGATATCCCCGTACCACAGGTCCAAAGTTGAGATAAGGAAAATATGCTCATCAACAAACGTATCCTCATAAACATCTTCCTCCAAACTTGGAAAATCAGATATGAGCTCCGCAAAGATCAACGATTTCTTCAATTTTGCCGAAACAAATTCGAGATCAAATTCTTGTAAAATAACAATCCATTTTGTTGTATTTTCCCCCAATCATCCTTCTATTGAGGACAAACTGAAACAGATTGATATGAGCTACAACCAAGGTTCGGAAAAGGAGAATGTAATGTTTCAATCTCTGAACTACATGAACGGTGGCCAAGGAAAGCTTCTCCACATGGGAATAATGTATTTCCGCATCAATAAGGTTTCAGCTCAAATAATATATGACATGCTCATGGAGCTCCTCATCCTTCTGAACCAAAACCATACCAACTGTCTCCATGGATGCGGCCACATAAATCAAGAAATCACAGCTATAATCAGGTGGACTAAGCACAGGGGCCGATGCTAAGGCTTGCTTAAGAGCATCAAAGGACTCCTGGGCTCACTCATCCCACCAAAAAGGAGTTTCCTTCTTTAAAAGACGCATAAATCCTTTAGTCAAGTTGGAAAAATTAACTACGAATCTCCGCAAGAAATTTGCCATGCCTTGCAAACACTGAAGGTGTATAATATTACGCAGGGGAGACAATTGAAGTATTGCCTCAACCTTTAAGGGATCGACTCTTATACCCTCCCTGGATACGATGAACCCTAGCAAGTGACCAACAGTCACGTAAAAGATGCACTTATGAGGATTTAACCCAACCTGGTAATAATGGAATCTTTCGAACACTAACCTCAAATGGTATGGATGACGCACTCTCAAACGAGAATGAGCAGCAAGGTCATCCAAATACACATCGATAATCATTTTGAGATCATGAAAAATTAAGTTCATAGCCCCCTGAAATGTACCTCCGACGTTTTAAAGGCCGAAAGGCATCTTCTGATATGCAAAAGTACCCCAAGGACAAATAAACGCAGTCTTATGTTGATCCTCGAGTTTTATCTGAATCTGATTATATCCAAAAAAATCATCCATGAAGGAGAATACCTCGCTTCCCGCACACTCATCCAAAATATGATCAATAAATGGTGTGGGAAAATTATCCTTAGGACAAGCATGATTTCAATCACAGAAATCAGTGCATATACGGATCACTCCCTGCTTCTTATTAACCAAAACAAGATTTGAAACCCACTCCATCAGGGGAAATGGATAGATAAAACCATCTTTTAACAGTTTCTCTATCTCAACCTTAATGGCAGGTACTTTTCTAGGATTCACCGCACGCAAACGTTGTCGAACCGGCTTCGCATCCAGATAGGTATTAATCTCATGTTCGACAATACGAGGGTCAATACCTGGAATTTCCTCGTATGACGAAGAAAATATGTCATGAAACTCTTTAAATAGCTCGGTATACTCCTTTATCTCATCAGGGGAACAACTTTCCCCAATGTAGATGTTCTCAACTTTTCCAGGATCGCGAGAAATATTGATGGGAATAGTAGGTGATAAATTCACCATCGGCCATTTGACCAGGAGAGCTCAATGGAACCATAGGACCACCAATCTTCTCGCTAAGAATCTCCCTAAATTCATCACACTCCATATGGTCAAGTTCAGGAAGAAAATATGATCGATGATGTAATTCTTCCCAAGGTGGCTCAACCCCAGACATGGCCTCAATAATGGCTTCATCCAATGGAAAAAAATCATCAAGGAAATCATGTGTGTGAGAGGATTCAACTGCCCATGCAGGAAGCACATATGGATCTTCCTCCTCCGTCTATGAAGAGGAAGGACTAGGCTCTACAACTTGATCAATATTTTCTTGAAATGCTACCATCATTGCAGGAAACGACACATCCATTTCGATAGGTCCAATTGAAGGACTCGATGAAGGAAGAATCCAAGGATATTCCATATGGGTAGTGAGAAAAGACACCGAATTCAATGAGGAAGAAGCCCCACCAAAACTAGATCCGAACATAATAACGGGCGCAAGACAGCTAAAGGTTCCCATAAGAGACAGATACATACCTACACCCACACTCCCAGTTGCTGGTTGAGAATGATCGATAATTAGGATAGAAGTTCCTGATGATGCACCAACACTCGGATTACGAAATGATGTCTATTCAATCGTAACAATCTTCCCATTAAATGGAAATCATACCACTCGAAAGATAAAAGAGGCTATGGCTTGCATACTATACATCCAATTCTGGCCCAGCAAAATACTGTAGTCAAGGGGTGCATCAACCACCTCGATCTCAATTGCGATGGTCTTCCCTCCCAATTGGACCTTAAGAGAAGGAAGAATCCCGTGCGGCTGAAATGATCTACCATCAAAATTCGTCAACATAGTAGCGGATTGAGACAACTCAAGAGAACCCAAACCCTTCCAACATGACAAAGACATCACAGAAGCAACAGCGCCTTCGTCATCAATAGTGCGCTTGACTGTCATATTAAGACATTCTACATGAATCAAAAGAGACATGTAGTAAGGCAAGTGAAGTTGTATTCCCATGGTTTCAAATTTGACAACGGAAGAAGATTTATCATCATCAACCCCAAGAGTAGAAATCAAGGCTCTCCTCTGCAGAGGACAAGTCTGAAGTACTTTAAGCGCAGAAATCGCACAAGGAGTTTGGCCCAAATCCTCGACAACGGAATAGTTCTGGGCATCTTGGGCATTAGGAGTGTGCCCTAAACGCTTTAGGACTCCCTTAGGAATATGAGGTGGAACTTTAGGTTTATCCGTAGGTTTTTTTATATGCAAAGGGCTCTCGAGTGGAGCGGGTACCTTTCCAAGGTCCGGTTGTGATGAACCATAATCCTTTGCATGAGTCACAACCTTAGTAGCACACACCATGTTGATGCAACCATGACCAGTATTGGCCTCCGGTAGATTTTGATTTCCACCTGATGCACAATGAGGATCAATGGTCCTCGAGTTCATATTTTGATTTCTGGGTAAAGGATTAGTTAGCACGGCTAGGCCCTGTGCTATGAACCTCGAGGCATCTTCCATATGAGGGCACAAGTGAGTGAGGTGGTCCTCCTTACATAACTTGCAAGGAAACTTTACCTTATGTTTAGTCTTCTTGTCCCCCCCAACATTACGACCATTTTTTTCATTATAATTAGCATTTTCATTCTTATTCCCACCCTTATGATTATTTTTCCCTTTTTTCTTATTCCTTCCAGGCTACCAGTTGCCCTTCTGGTCTGACGATTGCACAGAAAGTACACTTGCCGTTTGGGTAGGTTGAGACAAAGCCGTGGCTTGTCCCAATGTGGATTGATTAATTGAAATTTGGATCACTTGTTTCACAACCAAATCCGCAGGTTTGGTACTTGTACAGCCCACAATGCCATCAACATGTGGCCCAGACTTGATCTTGGGATCGAAACTAGATCGCGGAGCATTAGGTATAATCTCATACAAAAGTCTGGATTGAGTGTAGATAAAATTCAACTCTTGTGCCCTAAAGATTGATTGTTCCTCGTTTTGGACTCCGGATGTAGAAACATCCTTTGCGATGTAAGGTAACAACGACTTGAGGAACCACTCAAGGAGAAATTCCGGGGGTATATAGGCTTTAATCAACCGCTTTCGTCTATGCCACTCTTGAATATGATCCAAGATATGTGTGACTTTGTCTTGTCGAAATGTCGACAAGAGTTTAGTACCAGTGTCATAACATATGGGTAGTTGAAAGTGATTGAGGAAATTCATGGCAAGGTCATCAAATAAAACATATGCCCCCCTTGGTAACTCTATATACCATTTTGTTGCAGACCCGGTGAGGGTGTGTTAAAATAGCCTCAAACAGATTGAATCGTCATGTAAGGAATTGGAAGAGCACCAAAGTTGAAAAGTAGTGACATGCTCACTAGGATCTTCTCCAGCTTTGCCCTCGAACTTGGGAATGTTCGAAGGAAGCTTGTTAGGGACGACCGGACAAGCCGGGTCATGAGATACCATATCATTCATAAGTCTCGATAAGTCAGGTAAGTTCAACATTGTGAGGAAAGGGATCCTAGGTTGAGCCAGCCTATGCCACGCTCCCTGATATTTCTGGTTCATGTAAGGCTGATTGCTATAAATACCATGTCCTTGGCCATAAGCAAGCTACGGAAACAATGGACTATAGTTTTCTTGCTCTTCAATTCTTCCTCTTCAATGTATCCAAAGGGTTCCTTATATAGTGCTTCAATGGGGTAATGGAAGGTCAAATCTAAGCGATCTCGAGGCATATGGAAGGCCAAGAGACAAGTAACTCGAATCCACATCAAGGAAAACTCCAAAATATTTGGCCTTTTGCACACATCCCGATGTATGCGGGTTTTAGGGTTATATCCGTGTATATTCACGAAAAAGGGTTTAAAAGTCACGTATAGCAAATAACATGTGTTTTTATGGATGATCTTGGAAACATCAAAGGTACAAAAATAGTCCATGGGGTCCAAAGAGTCTCCAGAGGGACAGGTAAGGCCATAAATGTGTGATCTACTATGTGTGGTAAAATCAGTTGTAACACATTGAACTCATACATGCATAGATGCATAAATATTTAACATACAGCGAAAGCATGCACATGTTCATCATTCTCATTGTAATTTATTAAACAAAAATAATGCAAAGATTAAAACAAAGATACTTATCTTATGAAGAAGCTCGTCCCGCAACCAGATATGTCGCTGCAACGTTCCACCCAACCATAGGCCAATGTGCTCCTTAATCTCTCAACGACACTGCCACCCATGAGCTGGGCATGATTCCCGCAAGGAATAAGGAACACTAGCAGGCTCACACATAGCCAAGGATACCATAAAAATCATTCAAGCCAACATAGTTGGGTTTATCAGGCTGCAAATGAGATGGATAGGCCGACTCCTAAGCTAGTGAGCTCCTCGACAAAGCTATGGACTCTTGCACCAAATCTATCCTGGCTGCTAAACATCTACCCACCCAACACAAGGAAGAATCCCCTTCTCTACTACACAGTCCCTTGGGCTATGCCTTCCCTTCCAATGCTATTCAGGGTGTGCAAAGAAGAAAACCAGCCCCCTAGATCTTTCTGTGAGGTTCCTTCACACACTAAGTTTATTAATCTGTTCAAGCCCCATTTCCACTCCCAATTCAATACAGAGCAAGCACAAATGCATACACAACAATATACACAATTTCTGTGTTGAAGAAAACAGTTTGGCAACAAAATGAATTGCCAAGGTGGGTGAAAACAACCCCCTAACAACAATTCGTATTCCAGGAATGTTTTGGCCCTAACATGGCCAAAAATGAATTCATCAACACCCAAGAGAACGTGGTCTCTCCCCAAAATCACTAGGAAACACAAAAATGATTTTCTTCTTGGAGATCAGTGGAGAAAATGCAATAGAAATGTTAGGGAAGAGACCCAACCATAGATCTATACAAAAAACTAATTTCCAGCCTCCAGAAAATGAAGAAACGACTGCCCACATGAGGTAAAACACACACAACAAACCCAAAAATGTGAATGCCACACACAGGAAAATCCCAGCCGCTTGAGAGAGCCCTAACATAGATGAATGATGAGGAGGAAAATGCCCAAGAGCTCCAAAATCATGAATGTTACACACAACAGGAAAAATCATGAAGGTAAAACAGCTCCCAAGCTTCCACTGCGTAAGGAAAATGGAGGATGTGGGTCTATGGACAAATGGGCATGCATTTTGGGTGTTAAATTGCCCCAAAAGTCAAAAACAGTTTTCCCCAAAAATGGGTTTTCCCCAAATTCGAATTTTCTTCGCGTACTCTTCCCTCCCCATGAAATAACTACTTCAACCAATTTATGGCAGAATTAAATGATTGGGTGAATGAGACAAGAAAAGTAGTTGACTGTTTGATGGGTTCTCCCATTGACATTTGGTTTTTCCCCATTGGCCCCAAAGGTTAAATATTCCCCCCCCCTTATCCTTAGGAAATCATGCCCCGTCTCATTATTTCTTGCATTGGCATAGCTGGTTGTGGGTTTTTAATTAAATTGCATATTTACATGATGATAAAATTATAATGTGCCGCCTAGCACGAAATACCGTCGGCAACAATTTTCATCGCCGAAACATAAAACATTAAATCGATGGTGGGGGCTTTTTCCTTTAGCTCCACACCATGATTAATTACAATATATACATCATATACATTTTTAATGTAAACGGGTTCAAAACTGAGGTGTTACAATGTACATGCAACATTGTGTAGTATTAAAGTGTGGTTTTAAACAGGCATCAGCAAAGTACAACCATATCGAATGCGGTGGAGCTAGAAACTTGATATTACAAAAGAAAAACATGGAAGTCCCTTCTAAATTACATGAATTCATTAATAAAAAAATTCAAATGTGCAACTGTAACCAAAGGATAATAGACACAATGTTAAGATATTAAAAATATGTTGTAATTGGGGATGAATTACTTCAAAGTTCAAAAAACGCTATGTGTAGAGGTTGGATCAAAATTCAAAAAAATTATGTGCATTTAGGAGGCTAGAATACTTTACATAAGCATATGCGACATTCTGACAAAAGAAAAGCATTCAAGAATTGAATAAATACACACCTACAAGTCCATATCTCTGCAGGAAACCCATTATTGTTGCAGCCTCCCAATCATACCTAGCAAAAAGGATAAGCAAATCTTAAATTACTGTTAAACATGTCAACTTCTAATAGTACAATAGATGGAGATGAAGACAGAAAACCGTGAATTTATATAAAAAATTAAAGAAGGATTGATATTTGCTAGTGTTTTGTAGGCTCTTGTGGTTTGGGTTCAATTAGAAGAGTTCCTGTAACCAAAACAAGAAGGCTTAGCCATGCTAAAGTGAAAATTTGGCATCCCTTCAATTAATCTTTGAAGCTTGACATAAACTAACATTAAAGCAAGGCACTGGGTTCTTTCACAATTTCACCCAAGCACATTTTTTCCTAATCTGCTAGAAGTATAGGTTTAAGGAAAAATGTTACCATTGAAGCCTATACTCTTCTTCCAATTGAATGCTGCTTGTATAAACCTAGCCTACAAATTGAAATAGAACCAATTTTAACACTTAGCATTAAAATAATAATAATAATAAAGGAAGTAAAAATATGAATAGAATTGCATACAAAGTTCTGAAATACAATTTTTAAGAAAATGCAAATAAAATTAAATATTAAACTAAAAAAGACAAAAGATTCAGGTGTGAAGCTGAATCAAGACAAATTTATTCGACATTGTTAGGTAAATAACTCCCGATTCAATTTATTCCCTTGCTAATGCATATATTTATACAATTCATATGTCGGTTGTGATTCAACTTCCGACCAACCTATTCATATTCCTACATGACTATTCACATTCAGAATGTATTTACACTATTTACATATTATATAATCCCGACGGATTATATTCCAACAATCCCCCCCTTAATCCGAAGGGGTGTTAATGAGTCCGAGCATGTTTCTGAATCTTTCAAACTTTTCTCGTCCAAGCGCTTTGGTGAAGATGTCTGCAACTTGATCATTTGTGGAACAATGTCGAAGATGGACTATCTTGGCCTCTACATGATATCGAATCAAATGATACTTTGTGTTGATGTGTTTGGTTCGATCATGGAATCTAGGATTCTTAGCCAGCTTGATTGCAGAAGTATTGTCGACCAACAATGGAGTGGAGTTCTCTTGTTTTTCTTGCAAATCTTCAAGTATCTTCCTGAGCCATACTATTTCTTTTGTTGCTTCAGCTGCAGCCACATATTCTGCTTCTATTGTTGAATCTGTCGGAACTGACTGTTTGTGTGATCTCCATGAGATAGCTGCTGATCCAAGACTCATAGTGTATCCAAAAGTTGATACTCCTGTCTCCTTATCGCCATCAAAATATGATTCTGAGTACCCAATAAGTTTGAAGTCATCCACTTTAGAGTACTTGAGTCCAACGTCTTGAGTCCCCTTCAAGTATCTTAGAACTCTTTTTGCAGCTGACCAGTGTCCTTCACAAGGTTTATGCATGAACCTTGAAAGTATGCCAACAACATAAGAAATATCTGGTGTAGTTGTTTTAAGGTAGATAAGACTTCCTACAAGTTGTCGATACTTGGTCGCATCCTCAAATTCTTTTCCTTCGCTTGATGTGAGCTTCATTTTCTGTTCCATCGGAGTAGAGATAGGGTTGCATTCTGTCATGCAAAATTTGTTTAGTAGTTCTCCAACATATTTTTTTTGAGATAAGAATATGTACTTATGATGTTGAGTGACTTCAAGTCCTAAGTAATAGTGGAGATGTCCCATATCTGTCATTTCAAATATCTTTTTCAAATCTTTCTTTATGGATGCTATATAGCTCTCATTGTTCCCTGTCATCAAAAGATCATCTACATACACCACAAGATACACAACAGATCTTCCAACTTTCTTTATAAACAGTGTTGCATCATCAAGATCAAAATGTTCGAAATTTAACTTCAAAAGATGCTTGGTTAACTTTTCATACCATGCGCGAGGTGCTTGTTTTAGGCCATACAAGGATTTGACAAGCTTGCATACCTTTTGTTCTTTTCCTTTCACAGCAAAGCCTTCTGACTGAGACATGAAGACATTCTCTTTCAAGTCTCCATTCAAGAAAGCAGTCTTCACATCCATCTGATGAACTTTCCACCCTTTCTAAGCAACTAAAGAGAGTAAGGTACAGATGGTAGCCCATTTTGTTGTAGGAGAAAATGTTTCTTCATAGTCAATTCCTTCCTTCTGTGCATAGCCTTTTGCTACAAGCCTCTCTTTGTACTTGTCAAGTGAGCCATCTAATTTGTATTTGTTCTTGTACACCCACTTGCAGCCAATTGGTTTGGTTCCAACTGGAGGGTCAACCAGCTTCCAAGTTCCATTCTTCATGAGTGCATCATACTCATTCTACATAGCTTCTTTCCACTCAACTCGAGTAGAAGCTTCTTCAAAGGAAATTGGTTCAAAGTTAGCAGATAAATTAAATTCACAATCAAATGATACATCCATGTCATCACCTGAATTATCTGCTTCTCCTCCATCTTCATGTCTTTTTGAACTTCTCGTTCCCGTCTTTCCAACTTCATCCGGATGGACACTTTCAAGTGTCTTTGTGGCCCATTTAGGAATCTTCCGTGATGGTCCTGGTTGATCAGCTGGTGGTGCTTCATCATTGATTAAGAGTCTTTCAATTCTCTCAATCACATCATCCAGTTGAATCTCTTGATCAGGTGAAGTAGCAGGAAATTCTTCATGCAGGGGAGTTCGTGCTTCATATGGAAATTCCAAAGGTTGATCCAGAATAGGAATCCCCCCTTCAAGGTTTGGAATTTCATATTCATTTTCAGAATATTTCTTTGGATGAGGATATTTTTCCAAATGATCAAGTTGTCTCTCAATGGACTGGTCATTTTTATTAGTTTCAAGAAAAATGGCATCTCTGGAAATAACAAACTTCTTGTTTACCTCATCATACAGACGATATGCCTTGGAGTATTCTTCGTACCCCAGGAAAATACATTTTCTTCTTTGAGCACCAAGCTTGTTTCTTTGCTCCTTTGGAATCAAGGCATAATAGGTGGAACCAAAAAATCTGAGATGCCTGACTGAAGGGAGATGGCCAAACCACATTTCATGTCGAGTCTTGTTATCAAGAGCGTTTGAGGGACTTATGTTTCTCAAATAGGATGCACATTTTACTACATCACCCCAAAACATTAGTTTTGCATTCTCAAAAAACATCATTGAGCAAACCATATTCATTATGGTTCTGTTCATTCTTTCTACTACACCGTTTTGTTGAGAATTGTAGGGAACGGTAGTCTGATGTGCAATTCTATGTTGGCGAAGATAATCTTCAAAAGCATTTGAAGTGTATTCTTTCCCATTGTCAGTACGAAGTGTACCAATTTTATATTGTGCTTGTTTTTCTATCACTGCATGAAAGTCCTTGAATGTTTGAAATGCTTCTGATTTTGTCTTTAAACAGTAAATATAGCACATTCTTGAGTAGTCATCAACAAAGGTCATAAAATACGTATTCCCATTGGCAGAAGGAGTTGGCATTGGCCCACATAAATCAGAATGCACTAATTCTAATTTCCTACTTGCTCTGAAATTAGATTCATGGAATGGCAGTTTACTATGTTTCCCTAATATACATGCATCACATTTGTTCTTCTCTTTGGGAATGGTGGGCAAACCAAATACACCATTCTTTCTCAACAAACGAAGACTGTTATAATTTAGATGACCAAATATTGCATGCCACAATGAACTAGATGACAAATTACCTTCTCCATGCTGAGAGAGGTAGGCATAGTTTTGAACTCTTGCAGATGAACCCTTTAGCTTCAACAGCTTCCCATATTCATATCCAGTCATGATGACTTGGTTGTCAGAGGACTTTCTTATTTCTATGATTCCATCAAACATATGGATGGAATGGCCTTGCTATCGAATCTCCACCAAGGACAGCAGGCTTCTCTGCAACTCTGGAAGATAAAGAACATTCTTCAACAAGAAATCAGGGAATCCAGGCATCTTCAGTCGAATGGTGCCCATTCCCTTTGGTTTAAGACTTGACTTATCTGCAAAGTACACTATGTCATTTATTGTTTCATTAAGTTCTTCAAAACAGTCTTTTCTAAAAGTCATGTGTGATGTTGCACCAGTATCAAGCAGCCAACAATCTTTGTAAGATGAAAGTGAAGTCATTTCATTAATTCCAAGATTACAATGTGCAACAATACAATGAGCAGAATCAGAAGATTTACTAGCATCTTGGTTTTTATTGTCATCTTTCTTCTAGTTATGTTTGTCTTTGATGGAGTCCCACGAAGCCTAACACTGATCTGATGTGGGTCCAGTCTTTCCACAATGCTTGCACTGCAAATCTGATCTTTTGCTGGAGTTGTTTATGCCCCCTCTGCCTTTGAAATTTCTTCTTCCTCGTCCTCTCTTGCTGCAATCTCCCTTGGAAGGGTCTTTGGACTGATTCTTTGTTTTCTAAACAAAGTAAAGGGATTCTTCAACAGGATCACTTGATTTCTTGATCTTTCTAGACCATTTTGGATATGTTTCCTTGCCAGTGAGGACATCACCAACAATAGATGCTATAGATTGCATTTTTTTTTTACAACTGTTAGTGTAATTTACAAAGAGAAATAGAAAAACAATAACCTTGTAGGTCTACAGTGTCTGCCAAGGCGAATACAATGCAAGTTTATAGCATACATAGGCTTCTTCAATATGATTGTTTCACATAGACTTTATTCTTCAAGGCAAGTCGCAACTTCAGCAGCTTGATGCAGTACTTCTAGTTGCAACAGCAGAATAATTGCACAGTGGCAATATTCTCAATTGCACGAGCAGTCTCAATGCAATAAACACCAACCATACAACATATATCTTTCACAAGATTCTTCAATGTATGATATATCAGTCAATATATCAGTCAGCATACATTATTCTTCAATATATCAAGAGATATCAACGCAGTCTCAAATCGCAGCAATTAATACACTCATCAAGAATTATCATACATTGAGAGCAGGTTTTCAAAGCACGCAGCAGTCTAGAGTAAATTTAGGGTTTGTGCACTTCACGGGAAAAACTAGGGTTAGGTATCAGCGGTCTTTAATATTAACAGATCTCTAGATTCTGGTGCGTACATCTACACCTTTACCCAGTTTTTGCAACTATAAACAGAGCAATATGCTTGCAGGCATGTGACGATCAAAAGTATAGCTGCGACTACTAAAGAGAGCAATTTCCACGAACTGAATATATAATTATTAGCAATATCTACTGCAACAACTTTCCAGATAATATCGATTTAAATCTTCTATAGCTTTGTCTAAATATCCAGCATTTGTTTGACGAACGCACTTACCCAAGACGTTACATAGGCTGGAAACCTTTCCATTCCATAGGAGGAAAAGCGTGGATGTCTTCAGCTATACGTTCTCCACCAGCAGTCTGAAAATGGAAAACAGGCTCAGTCTTCAATGCAGCTTCAATGCAGCTTCTATTCTTCAACGCGAGGGCCTCAGCCTTCAACTCCAATACACAACATATGCTCAACGCAGACAATGTCAACGCACCCAATATATCAGTCTCCAACGTAATATATGTAAGATATATCAGTCTCCAATGTGTTCACTAAGAGCAGTCTCCAACGCAGCAGTCTCCAACGCAGCAGTCTCCAACGCAGGCTCTTCACGCAGGCAGCAGTCTCCTAACGTACCACACCAACACTTCAGGCAGTGCGATTATCATTTGTCTCTGGCATTGGGATAACACCAGAATTTAGACTTACGAGATCGTATCTCAACAGGACCTCACAATTGTATCTATCCCGTGGAGATATTCTTGCTATTTCAGCTTGAAACTCACTTCAGCAATCTTCTCAGTTGTGAACAGAAAACAGAAGAGAACACCCGTAGTTTTCAGAAATTTAGGGTTTCCACAGACTTTCAACACTGTCTCCTCTTCAATACGCAGCATACAATCACAGCTCACAACACTCCACGGTTCTCATCACATAACACGCAGCACACACAACAGAATGATGAATGGAACAATAAGAAGAGAGAGTGTGGTTACATATTAGGGTTAGGTATAATATCATTCTAGCAGAGAATAAACGCACATAATGAATGCGCGCAGGGGCAGACTGACGGAGCAGGCAGTCTGGAAATGGACTGGCAAGCATACAGGCTGCCAGGACTGAAACTTAACAGCAGGAGTTATGGCAGGTGGTGCTCTGATACCACTGTTAGGTAAATAACTCCCGATTCAATTTATTCCCTTTCTAATGCATATATTTATACAATTCATATGTTGGTTGTGATTCAAATTCCGACCAACCTATTCATATTCCTACATGACTATTCACATTCAGAATGTATTTACACTATTTACATATTATATAATCCCGACAGATTATATTCCAATAGACATGGCTTGAATTTCGGAGAATTTCAAAGTTCAACCTTGAAATTTATTGTCTTTGGTAGCAGGTTAAGTCCATCTGCACTGTAGTATGTATTATGCACACACCCAGCTGGTTCATGGTGGAGCCGATGTCCATGAGGTTAAATCTCTTTCCCAGGTTTTGAACTCATAACATTTACCATCAAAGCAGTTTGTACCAAAGGCGCATAAACAATTCCACCAACAAATTTCTTTAAAAGTGACTGATTGGGGGAAGGTTAAATTAATCTACACTATAGTATGAACACACCCAGCTAGGTCATGGTGGATTTGGCGCACAATATGTGAAATTTCTTTCCCAGGTTTTGAACTCATCATGTTTACCATCAAAGCAAGTTTTGGTGAATGTTCATAACCGACTCCAACAAATTACTTTAAAAATGACTCACTGGAAGCAGGTTAAGTCCACATTGTACTATGCACACACCTAGCTTGCTCGTGGTGCAGTCAATGGTTTGTAGGTTGAAGATCTTTCCCAAGTTTTGAACTTGTGACATTTACCAAAGTAGTGTGTAGTGATGGTTCGTAAACATGATAATGAATACATAATAAGATTGGGTAGCACCTAGCCCCCAAGGTGTAGACCAATTTGCGATAGGGTGCATTGATTTGATGAGAATGGAAGGTCCTTTAGGTTACAGGAACCTCCAGTAGAATTTGAGGTGGGAGATAAGCTTCATGTCCCTATTTCTTGACTATACAAGGACACGAGCCCTGGAATACAAGACACGGGCCCTATTTCTCGACATAACTTAATATATCCATACAAAATACTCAAATAAAAATACAAGGTAATCTCCTAATCATCCTTTCTAGCAATTTTACTAGAAACAACTCAAAATTATCTATCCCTAATAATTTCATTCAAACACCCCCTCTAATATCTCTCTCCCTAATATGTTCATTCAAGCACCCTCTCTAATAGTTTCATTCACAAAAAACTTGAAAGTAAATAGTAAAAATCTAATGCAATGGACATATCAATATTAATATGAAACAAGTCAAAATGATCTCTCTCCCTAATAAGTTCATTCAAGCACCCTCTCTAATAGTTTCATTCACAAAAAACTTCAAAGTAAATAGCAAAAAGCTAATGCCACGGACATATCAAGAGAATGGGTTCCCAATAATAAACCAATTCCCAAGAGCAATCAATATTTTATAAAAAATCAATATGGGTATCCTGAAAACCTCACTCTATTATCAAATTTGGAGAACATCCAATTCCAAATGGCCCTTGTTCATATTTCCCATCATCCAAGACAATGTTGTAGAGAGAGGTGTTTGATTCTTTAAATACTCAAAAGAGTATGTTTTCTAAATACAAACACCATACCAATGACCACTGAATATCAGTGTATCTATTGAAAGATTGAAATATATGTACCTTATATCATGATGTTGATAAACTAAGGTGATATGAAACTGAACTTGCATTTGCACCTTTACAATGGAATATGCTAAGAATGTATTAGAAGTTAAAATGACTATGCATTATGTTAAAGCGATTCTGTTGATGAAAAAAGGAAGGCATAGTTAAATTAGCATAGTGTTTGTATGATCCTCTTTACAAAAATTGCTAGAGCTTATTTAACATGGAAGAAAAGACATAATATCCCTATATACTTAATTCCACAAGCTATATAATAGGGAAAAATGAACACAAAATACAGGATAGTGTGAACCGCTACAATGAAATGCATGAAATGCAGGACATAAACATCAAATACTCAATCAACCAATTTCAACTTTGGGCTTGACAATGTCTTTATGGACTGCATAAACAACTAGATTTTTATGAGTAGTCTTTTTTTTTATAAGTAAAATAATTAAATCCATCATTTTATTTCATTCTCAATGCCATATTTTTCCATATTCACATAAAGTTTCTATAAACTAACATTTCTATTGTAATCATACGGCATAGCGTAGAGTGAAAAATAATATGATTGAAAAGAATAGAAATCAAATACGACCTTGTGTCTATATTTCTGAATAATGTTCGTTAATATAAGGAAACTAATACAACATTATGTTTTCCCTACTTTAAACAACATGTTTTCCATATTAAAAGATAATCAAGAACCCATGAAACCACTGCGGCAACAACTCCATATTTATACAAACAAATTTATATTTTACTGCATAATAGTAATTGAGATATCCCTTTCAGGGATGGAATTTGTACAAACAGTAGTGCATAACAGGAAAATGCCCCGCCACTGTGAACTTCCAATCCATGAATACATCAAAGAAAATTTAAAATATGTTATTGCAATCAACTTTGCAGAATTGAAGGAAATTCAAACTGATCATGGTGAAGAAAATGTACCATTCATCAATGTTGTACCCATCTCTTTTCATACAAACCACACCAAAATCTTCAGTTCAATTACTTTGATCAATGTTTGAATATATACTTTGAATATCATCCACACAAAAATCGTCCATTCATTAGGAAGTTTGAAAGAATTATATGATAAGTCAAGGCTTTCCTCAATATAGAGTTAAAGATAGCAATCTCACTACATTATAACCCTATACTTGGAATAGTAACAGGAATTGCAGTCCCATACTTCAAAGATACCTGCTTGAAGCACATATAAGAATTTGTGCTATTTTCTACAACTTGCACGATTAAAACTAAAATAAACCGTGTATACAACATGGTCTTACTTGTGCATTCAATATTTACATGACCGCATACAGACAGAACCATAACCAAAGCCAGAAACAGAACCAAAAATATTTCACTTGTTAAATGGGTCCTTAACCAATGTGCCAAGCAATGATTTTAGAAGATTTTTTGGCATTACAAATTTTTGAGAGAAACTACTCAACTGCTAAGTGTCTTCTCATAATACTAGTGAATGATCCTGGTAAAAGTTCATACTTACAAAATTCTACACCAGCTTCGTTAAACTCAAGTAAACTAATACCCTTCACTAATGAATCCAAGCACACAATCGATCCTCTAGCCTCGAAAACAGACAAATTCTCAATGCTCAAGAAAGGCCCATAGACAACTTCCACTCATGAGGACCCTTCCATTCAGGAAGATTTCTCCACAGAATAATCTTCCTCCTAACAAAAATATATGAACACCAAGGAAAAATACAGCAACCAAAAGACAAATAAACAGATACTGATGCAAGTTCAACCTATTTTTCTGTGTGCTTAGGAGCAACTCATCTTGATTCATTTGTAGAGATTTTCCATCTCCCACTTATTGACAGGAATTCACAAACAGAACTAGGTTTAATGTGTTAACATGAAGAAACTAGGAACCACACCAAAGTAGCAGATCATGTCTTGAAAATATCTAGTGATTTTCTCTTCCCTAACACATAACCCTTTGCCATTTTGGCTAAGATTCTTTGCCATTGGTTCTCAATTTGAGGCTAATTAATGGTGGTGGTTCAGGTACTTTCCATGGTTAACAAGTTATTTGATTTTAACTATATATATCAAAAACAAATAAAGCACAAAGACAATTTACTAATTAAAAAACAAAGGCTAAAGTAAGCTCGTTCACAGGTTTAGAGAATGGTGCTTCTATCCTCCTAAATCATGTGTGTCATTTTCTATCTTATTCATTTCATAAAATGACTGTGCTCGGCTTTTCATCTGAATCCTTGGCAAGTATATGTAGAATCTACCTTTTAGACTTACATTCTATTTTATAAATTGTAATCTGTGACATAGAGCCCTATGCGAACATAACATAACCAGATAGATATTAGTGCCATAATCACATTAAATAGATTTATATTTAGTGCTTTATCCTTACAAACACTCACAAGTAAATAAACATTACCATAGTGGTGTATCCATCAATGCAAAAATAAAGGAAAAAAAGGTCAAATATATGGAGTGAGTCTGGACTCTGCAAATGTAATTCATAATTTCGATCGTTTGTAACAAGAAACAGATGTCGGAAGTTGCCAATAACAAAGGAGATTATCTAGATAAGCATCCAAAAACAACAATTGGAAATAGGTAATTGGCTCCTACACTGCATAGTTATGCGGAAGATTAATAGAAAACCATTCTTCCCTTGAGATTTTTCAAAATGAAGTCCCCTTCATCATCTCAAATGCCTTGAACCACTTATGAATATGAATCCTGAGAGGCTTCAAACACATAAAAGTACACTGCATAATCAATTCAATTCAATTGCATCTATCATGCATAGCCATTCCACCCATGTACAGTAACAAGGATTATTCATTTCAACAATTAATTGTACTTTGTTATTCATAAAAGAGTTTGGGAATACAATTCTTGATCCTCTTCAACATTGTCTTGCAGTATTTTTCCCAAATCATCAACTCAATATACCACAGAAAAGGAAGAATGCAGAGTTCCTAGCTTGCAGTCACAACAGATACCCATTTTAATAATTTTGCAGCAAAAATGGACCCATTTGGATCAATGGTGCCAATTCAATGTTCCACTGACAGTTTGCAAAAATGCCACGTCTTTCCTCTTCTTGCAATTTTCGTAACAAGGAAACCTTTTAAGTAAACTCTATAAAAATGAGAAATGAAAATAAACAATCAAAAAAAAAACCAGGAGGAGAAGAACAAGATGGTATCCATGATCCACAAAAAAGAAAAAACTACATTGTTTGCAAAGAGCTTCGCTTCACTTCGGCAATTCCTGAAACTCCACACAGAAAATGCGAGCGCAGACATGACAACAAGGAATCAAGTTCTACATTTCATATAAAAAATTCGACAAGAAAAAACTCAGTTTCATGTGAACAACATACCAACAAAAACATAGATAAAAAAACTTGATTTTATCGATCCAAGCCAAGCCAAGCCACAATCTCTCTACTTCCTAGTTTTTGGCTTCTTGGCAGAGAAAAGCTAGAGTAATAATACTGGGGAAGCCACTGAAGTCCTCCAATTTGATACCACAGGAAACCATTAATGCCATGGTTGAGGCTGATGCTGAGGATGGTGATGGTGATTAGGAAGAGGCTGATGCTGATTATGTTTCCTCGCTAAAAGCTGCCACGCTAGCAACGTTTAGTGGGGTTGGATGTGTGTGGATCTGTCTGTAAGAAGAGGAAGAAGAAGACGAGTAGGAGTCTTCATTGGGTAACAGTGGTGGCGGTGGTGGTGAGTGTGAAGAATCCTAACATTCAGGATGGTAGTAAGAAACAGTAGGTAGTAAGAAACCTGTGGTGTCTTCAGATTCATATCAATCCTTTACGGAAAACATCCAAGTAGAAGAACAACCTGATAAAATATTTGGAAACATGTATGGTCGAGATCAAACCCCCTACGTGAATCCTGGTACATAATTAAGCATTAGGGTTACATCGTAATAAAACTTTGCATACTTGAGCAACAAGAAAATCTTACCCTTAATGGCTGCCACCGAGGGGTAATAGCTGAAGCTCTTGAATGAAGACTGCTCTAAGTGGAGGATCAAATTAGCTTAGTCGTTGAGCTGCTTTGCTAATAATCCCCCGGAGACCATGTCTCTAGCGAACTCCAAAAATCCCTCGTCACATGGGGTAAGAGGAGGGGATATTCTATGGGCTTCCCTTTCATCTGTACGAGGTCCACCAGGTAGCGCTGGAGGATAATGCAGTTTTCCTGTCTATGGAGGAAGGAGAGGAATAGGTAGTTATCACCGGAGACGCCCAGCGCGACTCAAACCTCGAATGTGAAGGCATGACAGTGATCCAGGGTGGATCTCCATTTGCTGGAAACAACTAAGGCTATGGCATGGGTCCCTGTGCTGAGCATTTCCAGGAAACAGATGGCAATTTCATTGGGGAGGCCTGGAACCAATTCACCCTCCAAAATGCAGACCATGACGCAGACACACCTACACCCAGAATTTAGGCACAATTTAGGTATGCCCCTATTTTTTGTGCCCATTTCTACCATAGCCAACATAAACAAACCCCCAAAATATTGTATATTGTTTATTAAAATTAAAAACCCCCTTTAACCCCAAATATATGCCCAAAATAATTTTTATTTTTTTTACCATTTTTAAGCCCCCAATATGAACGAACGTGATATCATATTGTTCCATCGGCAACGCCCCTATGTAACATACCCATATGACCTAACTAAAATGCATATAAAAAAAATTTTGTTTCTTCATATAAAAGACTTGCCATGACTCAGGCCATTCTTGTTCATTCTTTGTCATAATTATCAACTACGGACTATATGCTTATTAAAATAGAACCAAGCCTTATGGTTTCCTTGACCTTATAGAAGATATCTTAACGTCACAAAACACTTGGAATAATAGCCTTGAAGGTTTGACTTTATCCCTTTCTCTTAACTATTTGGGTCCAAAACTTAAGCCTAAAATTCCTCCGCAACAAGCCTTCCACAGTGGATTTTCCCTTCCGCGAATCTGCTTTTGCAATGCAAGTTGCAGATTGTGGGAATGCTTATGTTATTATAACTTTACCCTTTCCTCAATTCCTCTTCCACAATGCAGATTGTGGATTGCGGCAAATGTTTGAATCTGTTATCTTTTAACTTATGCTTTAGGTTTTCCGCAATGTGGATTGCAGATTACGAAAAACACTTAAAATATTTATAATCTTAACTTTCTCTTTTCACTTTCTGCAATGCAGATTGCGGAAATAGTTAACTTATTTACAATTTTTAACTTTCGCTTTCCACTTTCTGCAATGCAGATTGTGGATTGTAGAAACACTTAACTTCTTTACAGTTTTAAGCTTATGCATGCCTTCTGGCCCAAGTTTTTCACCTATTTTCTCTGTGTTTTCTTTGGTGAAACCAAGGGGTTATAAACCTTCAATGGCCTCACAGCCTTAGGCCGAGTTTGTTACTTAAATCAAGTTCAGGTTTACGAAATTCATAGTGGGGTTCAATAGCTAGATTCCTAAGAAAACTATAGCTGACAAACTTTCCTTCAGATATTTACCGTTCAGCCAGGGGCTAAAAGTATTATACATGGAAATCACTAGCTGGAAAGGGTTTCAACCCAGAAAATAACTCAGGATTCCATACAGGGGGTCCTTATTTAACAGTGGAGTACTAAAGCATTTGTAGAATAATAATGCACCATTAGAACAACCATATAACCAAATACAAGACTCCATCATTCAAAACAGAGCATGAGTATTATACCATTACTAATCCATATAACCAATGCAAGTCATAGTCATTCAAAACATAGCGTGATTATTACACCTTAAGGAAGCCATATAACCAATGCAAGTCATAATCATTCCAAAACAGAGAATGAATATTACACCTTCTCATAAGAAACATTTTCATCTAGCCTAAGAACTAGTACTTATGATTTTATTGACACTGAAAACACATATTTACACATATACAAATATACCCCGAACTCAGTAGTTTTGTGGAAAATTAAACACAGTGATGGAACATGTTTGTAAGGTGAGTCGAATGAAGAAGGGACAACCATGTTCCACCCATCTATAGATTTGGCACAAATTTTCTCTGTCCTCAATCAACCCTGAGCTAACTATGTGTGCCAAGAGCGGAGACAACCACCAACCTCAGGTTCAGTTTTCTAGTGAGAAATTACTTTCCTAACACAGAGTGCTCACATAGAAAGTATTTTTTTCAACTCTTTCCTAGCACAAAGTGCTCACAAAACAAGACTTCATCCTTTCCAGCATACTAAGCAGTGTCATGCCTCCTCGCATATGCTCCCTCTTATAGTCTGGTTTTTTCCTTGGTCTTTGTAGTCGCGGGCCATTCCCCAAGGCATTTCCACCACCCACTGTGTTCCCTAATTTTTCCAGGGTGTGTTTGGCACCATCATGGCATTTCGGTGCCTGGTGTACTTCCCTAAGGTTAACTCTTCTACACCCCCCTCTCACACGCATAGCCTCCTTATCTAATATGGATGTCCCCATCACTTTGTTTCCATTAAGAGAAAAAAAATTGGTTACAACTGTCCTCCAAGGACCGATTGGGTGGATTCCAAAATCAGCCAATCACATTAAAATACAGCAGTAATTCAAAATATTACAAATAATTTTCATCTATTGGGGGGGGCATTACATCCTCACCCCCTTATTGCAACACTATCCACATTGTTCTTAGTCTTCCTCCATAGATTCTAAAAATAGACCTGGGTACTTCTTTCGCAAAACTTCTTCTAGTTCCCAAGTCGCCTCCTCTGGGATAAAGTGCTCCCATTGCACCTTAACCCAAGTGACGACCTGATCTCGAAGTATTGTTTCTTTCTTGTACAGGATGCGTAAAGGTTCCACTTGAAATTCACCTTTGAGTTCCACCTGCACCACATTCTAGTCAATGATATGAGTGGAATCATGTATATATTTATTCAATAATGAAATATGAAAAACATTGTGAATTCTCAAGTGCACTGGAAGAGCAAGTTTGTATGCCACGGGTCCAATTCTTTCCAAGATTTGGAAGGGTCCACAGAACCGTGGTGCTAATTTGGTACAAATTCCCAATTTAAGGGAGCTCTTCTTGGGCTTGACTCGGAGGTAGACGTGGTCTCCGACATAAAACTCTTTATCCTATCTTTTTAAGTCAGCGTAGCTCTTTTGGCGATACTATGCCACTTTTAAGTTCTTTTGTACCTATCGAACAGTTTGTCCCATGTCTTGTAACATTTCAAGTCCTACTATCAAACGATCCATGAGGCTATCCAAGTAACATGGGTAGTACACTTCTTCCCATACAAGATTTTGAATGGGCTCGTCTTTGTTGATGCCTGATAACCATTAGTGTATGCAAAATCTACTAAATGCAAATTTTCCTCCCACTTAGTGGGTCTTTCCATGACATACATTCTTAGCATATCTTTGATGACTCGATTTGTTCGTTATGTTTGTCCATCTATTTCAAGGTGATAACTAGTGCTGAAATTTATCTTGGTTTCTAACCCTGCAAATGATTATTTCCAAAACTTTGATGTAAACTTAACATCTTGGTTAGAAATTACCATCTTCGGTACTCCATGAAGTCGGAATACTTCCTTCAAGAATGTTTCTGCAACATTGAAAACTTTTATATTTGACTTCACGAGAATAAAATGAGCATACTTGCTTAACTTATCTACTACAACCATAATTGAATCATGTTGTTTTTGTGTTAGTGGAAAACATGTGATGAAATCCAAGGATATTACCTCTCATTTCGATTCAAGAATTGGAAAAGGTTGTAACAAACCTACTGGATGTTGACGTTCATCCTTCACCTGTTGACATTCCAAATATTTAGATAGATATTCAACTGAATATACCTTTAATTTGGGCCAAAAGAATTGTTTTCTAAGAGTTGTTATCATCTTTTGGTAACCAAGGTGCCCTGCATAAGGAGGTTTGTGCATTTCATTTAGAATAAAAAAATTTATATCTGCAACATTAGGGATGTATACTCTCTCTTTAAACCAAATTAACCCTTTCTTGTCTACATTGAATTCTGTCCCATTCAAGTTTACCTCGTATTTTATAAGCTTGTTCAGTAAATTTACATACTCAGCATCGTGTATGTTGGTTGTCTTTATTCTGCTCAATAGATCACTTTCTAGTTGGCTCATAGTGATCTCATACACTTTGTGAGTTATTCGACTGAGTGCATCATCCATGCTATTTTCCTTACCTTTGATGTGCTTTACTTCAAAATCGAATTCACTTAAGAAGGTCATCCATCTTTCTTTCCTAGCATTAAGTCCATGATGAGTAAACAGATTCTTTACGCATGTGTTGTCTATCAGTAAAAGGAACTTCTTCCCTAACAAGTAGTGATGCCGCAATTTTAATGTATGCACTACCGTTTCCAATTCTAGATCATGTACTGCATAATTCCATTCATGTTCTTTCAATTTGTGGGATTCATAACATACAACATGCCCTTCTTGAGATAATACTCCCCCCAATCCCTCCTTACTAGCATCTATACATATGGTGTAGTCTTTATAGGGGTCAACCACCTTTAATATTGGGGTCGTGTTTAATAATATTTTTAGATTTTCAAAACTCTCCTGACACTTTGAGGACCACACAAAATTTATTCCTTTCTTTTGTAAGGAAGTAATGGGATAGGATATCTTTGAGAATCCTTGGATGAATCGTCGGTAGTAACCAATGAGTCCCATGAAGGACTGAATGTAAGCGACATATTTAGGCATAGGCCATTCTGAAATAGACTTTATCTTCTGTGGATCTACTGCAATCTCGTTTTCTTAGATGACATGACCTAGGTACTGAATTTCTTTCCTAGAGAATTCACACTTATCGAATTTAACATACATTTGGTGGTCTCTTAAGGTCTATAGCACAATTCCCAAGTGTTTTTGATGTTCTTCCTCCATCTTGGAGTAGATCAGGATATCATCAATGAATATTAACACAAACTGATATAGGTACTTGTTGAAAATAATATTCAGTAGACACATGAATGTAGCAGGGGCATTGGTTAAGCTGAAAAGAATTACTACAAATTCATAGTGCCCATATCGGGTCCTAAAGGTTATTTTATTAACATCTTCCTCTTTAATCCAGATCTGGTGATAACTAGACTGCAAATCTAACTTGGAGAATATTTTATCTCCCCCTACTTGATTAAACATATCGTTAATTTGAGGCAAAGGATACTTGTTCTTGATGGTTACTTTATTTAGTTGTCTGTAATCTATGCAAATTCTTAGAGTCCCATCCCTTTTCTTAACAAATAGAACTGGTGCTCCCCAAGGGGACACATTGGGTCTGATGTAACCCTTATCTAGCTGTTATTGTAACTGAATTTTCAATTTGGTTAACTCAGGGATGCTCATACGATAATGTATCTTAGATACTGGTGCAGACCCAGGTACAATCTCAATGGAAAAATCTATTTCACTTTGAGGGGGAAGTCTTGGTATCTCTTCTAGAAACACATCCATAAACTTACTTAATACTGGGTGGTCTTTCACATATGTTTTATTTTCATTAAGGAGCAATTCAGTGGCTCGTACCGCATAAAACTGACAACCCTTTCTCATACACTTCTTTAATTACATGGCAGAAATTTGTCTTAGGGAGACAGGTTTACTAACACCCCTTATATTCCTAACTATTTGATCCTCAGCCACATAAGTAAAGGTTTTATCAAAACAATTCAATACTAATTTATACTTTTCTAAACATTCCATGCCAATAATCATATCATATGACCCTAGAGGAAAAATATTCAAATTAATCCTAGTCACATGATCCATTATTGTAACTTCACAGTCAACAATACACTCAGTTACCTTCCTTTTTTCTCCAATGGCTAGTTGGATTGACCAAGGTTTTGCATGCCTTACCTTGGCGAGCTGGCAATCCTCCACACTTTTAGGATTGATGATCTGCCTATTGATTTTCAAGGGTTGCATTGATTTGGTGGAATATTTTTCCAACTTCCCCAACAATGGAAGATTCTTGCAAGTTGTGAACAACCTTATTTGATTGGTTTAAGAGTGGGTAATTTCTTTGTAAATGGGGCTCTCCACATTCCCAACACTTCAGGGTTTCTTTAGGGGTTCCAACAGTCCCTTTCAATCCAAGGTTCATAGGTTTATTATTCTTCTGCTGAAACTGCTCTTTTCTACTGTAGGAATTTCCTTGCAGATTCTTTGGCATGTTTCTGAAGGGTGGTGGTTGGAAGCCCTTTTGCGTTGGTTGAAATTTTCCTACTTTTTATCCTTCAATATATTGGAGAGTTCATTCCTTTGTTTGTACTATTCAAAGCACGACCTTTATTTTCTTAATACTTCATCCAAATTTTTGGGATTGTCAAACTCGATCCGTATTTATAAGACTACAGTAAACAACTTAAGAACCGCTAAACTTTCACCTTTTCTTCCTTAATATAAGGCACAAACCGTAGCAGATCTAGAAATTTATTAATGAGTTCTTCCATAGTCATTTGGTCGATTTTAAATTCATAAAATTCCTTTGTTTTTCTCTCATAATAGCTTTCTGAAAAATACTACTTCTTGAATAATTTCTTAAACTTCGACCATTCTAGGTTCTTCTCTTTTAATCCACGGGAAATATTCAGATCCTACCATCAAATACTGACCTTTCCCCTCTTATTGTAGACTGCCATCCTCACCTTCATGTTCCTGGAATAATTGTACATTTGGAAGTACTTTTTAATTTCCAGTAGCCAAGATTTTGCTTCTTCTCTAGTCTTTGATTCCCCGTCGAAGCTGGTTGGCTTGGTCTTTTTAAATTCCCCTTCTATATGGTCAATTTTTCTTTTCCCATACGACTTAGCTCAATTCTCATATTTTTTAGTATTATTGGAGGATTTTTCATTTCTTTTGGCATTTTCCCCTACTTCTAGGTCCCTCCTTATTTCTATTTGGGTTTTTTCCCCATTGTTTTTCTCTTGCAAAATCTACAGTAATATCTCATTTATCTCCTGCTGATTCTCATGAGCCTTCTTCAGCTACTCATTATCTGCTTTAAAACTATGTATCTCTACTATCAGATTCCACATTGTTTCTAGTACTTGAATGGCTTCAAAGTGTTCTTATTCTGGTTGCATTGTGCGTGGTGTTGGCGCACCTTTTTCAAGTCAATCTGCACCTTAATTTTGTGAATCCATTGTTGTACCCTGTAACAGAACAATTTTGCATGTATACAAAACATTCCAAACACAATTTTTATGGTTAGAACAAAGTTTCTATGATTCAGGGGAGCTAGATGTTCCCAAAAGGCGACTGTTACAGCTGATTTTACCACACATGGTGAATCACACTTGTATGGCCTTCCTTGTCCCTCTGCAGACTCCTTAGACCCCATGGACCATTTTTGTACCTTTGATATTTCCAATATCATCCCTAAAAACATGCAAAAATTTCCATACACTACTTTTAGTCCCTTTCTCGCGTATATACGCGGATTTGACCCTTAAACCCGCATACATCGGGATGTGTGCAAAAGGCCAAATTCTTTTGGAGTTTTCCTTGATGTGGATCTAACTCACTTGTCTCTTGGCCTTCCATATGCCTTGAGATCGCTCGGATTTGACCTTTCATTACCCCATTGAAGAGCTATATAAGGAACCTTTTGGATACATTGAAGGCATGAGGAATTGAAGAGCAAGAAAACTATAGTCCATTGTTGTCAGAGCTTATACTTGAGTATTCATCCCTTTGTCCCTTGGAGCACTTCTGTGTTCTTCCCAAGCTTGCGTTTTGGTTGTGAGCTTGCTATCGAGAGATGGAGGATTGAAGTGGTGGAGGCCCAAGTGGGGGACTTAGTTTCTCTGATTCGCAGACGTGCCGACAGAGGTTGTCTCTATTGTAATATTTGTTTTATATTAATAGAAATATCTTTTCCTGTTCAATAATTCTTATATGTTATTGATTATATATGCAAGAGTAGGTCTAACACAATTATATATAGTATGCTTGTCTTGTTTATTGAATGTTGAGGAAGCAATCTACCAATTCAAGCTGGAGTTGGAAAGCTCAACGGGGATCTACATCAACCATCTGGAATAAGGTATGAATCGAGATCCTTTAGTGTTAGATATTTGGTTTCTCTTGCATATAGGAAAGGATTTATTTCTGAATTCAAGCTGTCTATTGTGGTACCCCAAGCCATAGGAATTTCTCTCCGTAACAGAATTGGCGACTCCACTGGGGAGTTCCTAGTAGTTGTCCTTTGGGGGTTTTTATCGGCATTCAATGTTCTTGAATTGCTCTGATTTCTCTGTTTCTGAGTCAAGTATGGGGGGAAGGTTTTCCTAGTAGTGTCTGATAGGTGTGAATTTTGTCTCAGCTTATCTGTTTACCTTCATTTTTATCTATTTTTCTTCCTGTACGCGAGTTTTTGCCTCACAGTCGCATGTACATGCAGGTTTTCCTGAGATATCCGCGTACATACGCGGGTTTTCTGCATACAGTCACGTATGCCCTAAGTTTTTCCTTTTAGATGAAAATTGAGTGTTGTTGGGTGATTTTTGATGATTGCTAAGTCTCCTTTGATGCTTCTAGAGTCTGTATACACCCCTATTTCTGACCAGAGACGCCTTTTAGGGTAAATTTTTTTTTTTAAGAATGTTCTTGTCATTGCATTTTTTATTTTTTGTTTTGGGATTAGTGCATTAGATCTCTTTTACCTTACTGCTTTGTGTGAGTGTTCTTTGAGTGTGCTTGCAGATTCTGGGGGTGTTATAGTCATTCTTTTGTTTCATTATCTCATATATTTGCTTTTTTGCATCATTGCACTTTGCATTTTGCATGGTACTTGCACTAGATTTTCTTAGAAAAGTATTAGTCAGGCTTTCATATAGGAATGACTGCATTTGTCATTTGAAGAAAATTTTGCATTTCATGTAGTAGCATGCCCTGTTTTTCATTCGACGCAATGCATTTGCATTAATTGTTAGGTGTGCATTTTGCTTCATGTTGCGTCATAACACCATTGGTTGCACGGTCATCTACCTTTTTTGAGTAATAAATCCAAATAAAATCGATGCTTAATTAAAATGGATTAATCTATTTTCTTTGATAGGGTACACCAACAAGATTAAGTTTTAGGGTCTTGGAATAGTTCATTGTGAGTAAATTCTCCAAGACCACTAAACAACAACATGTATGTGTCTATCCAGGTGAGGGTGCGAAATTCCTTGGTATAATTAGTGTTTCTCATGATCCTCCTCTTACAAGGGAGTTAAGCACGAGGCAGTGTGAGTGGTTATTGATTGGGATGACCCCTAGTCATAACTGAGTAGCACCAGAGATATGTCTAGGATTGTATTCATATCTGTGGGCTCTTTCGAGAGTTTTTGGATTTGCTACCCTGCCCATACGGTCAATCCCGCCTGCGACTATCCGCCTAAGCATTGATTATATTGAGGTGATTTTAGTTGCCTTACCTAGGTTATTGAGGGGGCACTTTGCAGGGGTTATTATGTAGGTGTCCTGGCTAAGTTGGGGTCAGATAGCACAGTCGCTATATGCGTTGAAGATGAGGACCAAAATAATTGGTTACGAACCTCCACTTGTTGTGTATGGGAGTCTCAAGCCTCTCCTAGGTGAGACATACCTACTTCATTCGGGAGCTCACATATCCTCCCCGTGTTTGCTTGTGATTGGCTTTAGATTATATTGGCGTATGCTTTGTGCATGCTAGCATGCTTAGGGTTTGCGTAAGTAGAAGATTCTTTTTCATTTTTTGAGTCATTGTGGATTCAGGTGTGGCACTTCATCGTTCTTGTCATTTAGCAGAACTTCCGCCTTCTACATCTCCTCCTCCTTTGGGAGAGAGAAATAGATAGTCTAGGTGGACTACTTCTCACATTGATTCACACACGATGGGAGATCATGAACATGAAATTCCTGAGTTTCCTTAAACCTCATGAGGTTGGGGAAGAAGATCCTACTCCTACATATAATCCTTCACCTAATATACCTACACACACTGGGTATGATCCCTCATTCACAGGTCATCGGTATTGGTTTCCGGGCGACGAGACTCATCATGAACCTACAAGCACTAGTTATGATACGTCTGGTATTCCTACACATGATTTGGCACAGCATGCCGAGTCAGAGTTTGAACCTAATACTATGTCTGGGAGCATTCCTAGTCATTTCCATGTGGAAAGGTTTGGGAACACGAGTCACATTGCACCCTCCATCCCGGCGGTGGAGGTCACATCACATGTTCATCCTAGACCTGGTGCTAGTAGTCCTATTAGGATACTAGAACCAAGACGAGTGACGGTAGGGAATAACACTTACATAGTTTCACATGTCCCTTCGTCCTCTATTCCTAGTTCTTCAAATGTTATTCCTCCCCCTCATTCACGTGGTCCTTTGGGCCGGAATGTTACTACGAGTCATGTGCGTACTGCTGCTACTCGCGTAGTCGTGTCTCAGAGTCAAGTACCTCCTGTTGTCTTGGGTCGTATTCCTACTTCTAGAGGTCATATTCCTACTTATGGAGTGTCTCATGGGACATCTCGTGGGACTTTTTATGGACCATATTATGGACCGCAGTATGCACAAAGTAATTCACCTTATGGGTATGGGTATCAACAACCCGCTTACTCCCCGAATTATGGCTTTGTAGCCCCAAATAGTCAAGGTACACAACATTATGGTGCTTCCATGCCACCCTACATGGATCAAATGGGAGGAGGATACTATGGCCATGGCCATGGTGGTTATGGTAATCAGTCCTATATGAACCAAAATTATCAAGGAGCATCTCATCGACCTACTCAATCTAGGCTCCCTTTCCTCACAACGTTAAATTTGTCTGACTTGTTGAGACTAACGAACGATCCGGTATCTTATGACCCAGCTTGGCTGGCTATCCCTACAAAGCTTCCCTCAGAAATCCCCAAATTCGTGGCCAAACCAGGAGAAGATCCTAGTGAACATGTTACTACATTTCACCTTTGGTGCTCTTCTAATTCCTTACACAAAGATTCGATCTGATTAAGGTTGTTTCAACGCACCCTCACCAGGCCTGCAACAAAATGGTACATAGAGTTACCTAGGGGAGCATTCACTTTGTTCAATGACCTAGCTATGACTTTTCTCAACCACTTCTAGCTACCAGTTCGTTATGACGTTGGTACGGAACTCTTGTCGACATTTCGGCAAGATAAAGCCACGCATATCTTGGACCATATCCAAGAGTAGCATAGACGAAAGAGATTGATTAAAGCCTTCATACCGCCGAAGTTTCTCCTTGAGTGGTTCCTTAAATCGTTACTACCTTATATAGCGAAGGATGTTTCTACATGCAGAGTTCAGAATGAGGAACAAACCATTTTTAGGGTGCAGGAATTGGATTTGATTTATGCTCAATCCGGTTTGTTATATGAGATCATTCCTAACGCTCCATGTTCTAGTTTCAACCCTAAGATCAAACCTGGAGCACATGCCGATGGCATTGTTGGTTGTATGAGTACCAAACCTATGGATTCAGTTGTGAAACAGGTCAGTCAATTATCTATCAACCAATCTGCCTCGGGACAAGCCACAACTTCGTCTCAACCCACCCAAATGGCGAATGTGCTTTCAGTGCAATTGTCAGACTAGAAGGGTAACCAGCAACCTGGAAGGAATAAGAAGAAGGGTAAAAACAATCATAAGGATGGGAATAGGAATGAAAATGCCAATTCTAATGACAAGAACGCCTGAAATGTTAGGGGGGACAAGCAAACTAAACGTAAGGTTAAGTTTCCTTGCAAGTTGTGTAAGGATGACCACCTCACTCACTTGTGCCCTCGGATAGAAGAAGCCTCGAGGTTCATAGCGTAGGGCCCAGCTGTGCTGACCAACCCTTTACCTCATAATCAAAACATGAACTCGAGGACCCATGATCAATCTAGTGGAGATCAAGATCCGACGGAAGCTAGTAATGGTCATGGTTGCATCAATATGGTGTGTGCTACTAAGTTTGTGACTCGTGCGAAGGACTATGGTTCGTCACAACCAGACCTTGGAAAGGAACCTTCTCCACCCGAGATTCCTTTGAATATTGAAAACCCTGTGGATAAACCTGAAGTTGCACCTCGCATTCCTAAGGGAGTCCTTAAGCGTTAAGGGCACAATCCTAATGCCCAAGCCACCCTGAACTATTCTGTTGTCAAGGATTTGGGCCACACTCCTTGTGCGATGTCTACACTCGAAGTACTTTAGATTTGTCCTTCACAAAGGAAGGCTTTGCTTTCTTCTCTTGGAATTAACGATGATAACTCTTCCTCTGTCTTCAAATTTGAAACCGCGGGACTACAGCCTCGCTTGCCTTACTATGTGTCTCTCTTGATTCATGTAGAATGTCTTAACAAGACTATCAAACACACTGTGATTGACGAAGGCGTTGCTGCTTCTGTGATGTCTTTGGCGTGTTGGAAGGGTTCGGGTTCCCCCGAGTTGTCTAAATCCGCTAATATGTTGACTGTGCTTGATGGTAGATCATTTCGGCTGCATGGCATTCTTCCTTCTCTTAAGGTCCGTTTGGGAGGGAAGACCGTCGCGATCGAGGTCGAGGTGGTTGATGGGCCCCTTGACTACAATTTGTTACTGGGTAGGAATTGGATGTACAGTATGCAAGCCATAGCTTCTTCTCTATTTCGAGTTGTATGTTTTCCATTTAATGGGAATATAGTTACGATTGATCAAATGTCATTCAAGAATCTTTGTGTTACCGCATCTTTGGGAGCTTCTGTCCCGATTGTCGAGCACTCTCAGCTGGCAACTGGGAGTGTGGGTGTTGGCATGTGTCCATCCCTTATGGGATCCTTTAGTTGTCCTGCACCTGTTCTTATGATCGGGTCTAGTTCTGGTGAGGATTATTTTTCAATGCGTTCGATGTCTTTTCACACCACTCATATGGAATATCCTTGGATTCTTCCTACACCGAGTCCTTCATGTGATCCTATCGAAACAGATGTGTCGTTACCTGCAGCAATGATAGCATATCAAGCTAATCTTGAATGTGTTGCAGAGCCTAGTCCTTCCTCTTCGTGAATGGAGGAGGAGGACCCATATGTACTGCCTACATGGGCAGTTGAGTCTTCTCATGTACATGACTACCTTGATAGTGTTTTTCCATCAAATGAAGCTATTATTGAGGCTATGTCTAGGGTTGAGCCACCTTGGGAAGAGTTGCATGATAGATCTTACTTTTTTCCTGAGCTTGACCATTTAGAGTGTGAAGACTTTAGGGAGATTCTTAGTGAGAGAATTGGTAGTCCCGTGGTTCCATTAAGTTCTACTGATCCGATGGCTGATGGAAACATGGCAAATATATCTCCTACCATTCCTATCAATATCTCTCACGATCCTGGCAAGATTGAGAATGTCTATATTGGGGCAGAATGTTCCCATGCTGAGATTCAAGAGTATACCGAGCTGTTCAAAGAGTTTCATGATGTATTTGCTTGGTCATATGAGGAAATGACAGGTATCGACCCTCGCATTGTTCAACATGAGATTAAAACTTATCCAAATGCTAATCCTATTCGACAACACTTGCGTACGGTGAATCCTAGAAAAGCACCCGCAATTAAGGCTGAGATAGAAAAATTGTTGAATGTCGGTTTTATCTATCCCGTTCCCTTGACGAAGTGGGTTTCAAACCTCGTTCCGGTTGATAAGAAACATGGAACGATCCGTATATGAACTGATTTCCATGACTTTAATCGTGCATGTCCTAAGGATAATTTTCCCACACCATTTATTGATCAAATTTTGGATGAGTGTGTGGGAAGCGAGGTATTTTCCTTTATGGACGGATTTTCCGGATATAATCAGATACAGATCAAACCCGAGGACCAATATAAGACAACATTTATTTGTCCTTGGGGTACATTTGCATATCGAAAAATGCCTTTCGGCCGTAAAAACTCCAGAGCCACTTTTCAACGAGCTATGACCTTGATCTTCCATGATCTCAAATCGATTATTGAATTCTTTTTGGATGACCTTGTTGCTCATTCTCATCAGAGGATGCGTCATTCCTACCATTTAAGATAGTGTTCGAAAGATTCCGCCATTACTTGGTTAGGTTAAATCCTCATAAATGCATCTTTTGTGTGAAGTCTAGTCGCTTATTAGGGTTCATTGTCTCCAAGGAGGGTATAAGAATCGACCCTTTAAAGGTTGAGGAAATACTTCAATTGTCTCCCCTGAGAAACATTAGACATATTCAATGTTTGCAGGGCATGGAAAATTCCTTGCGGAGATTCATAGTTAACTTTTCCAATTTGACTACAGGATTTATGCATCTTTTGAAGAAGGACACTAGCGAGCCCAGGAGTCCTTTGATGCGCTTAAGCGAGCCTTAGCATTGGCCTCGGTGATTAGTCCACCCGACTATAGTCATGACTTTTTACTTTATTTGGTCGCGTCCATGGAGACGATTGGTATGGTTTTGGTTCAGGAGGATGAGGAGCTCTAGGAACATGTCATATATTATTTGAGCTAAAACCTTATAGATGCGGAGATCCGTTATTCCTATGTGGAGAAACCCGCCTTAGCTACCGTTCATGCAGTTCAAAGATTGAGACACTATATTCTCCTTCGCCAGACCTTGGTGGTAGCCCATGTCAATCCATTCCAGTTCGTCCTCGCTAGAAGGATGATAGGGGGAAAGTATAATAAGTGGATTGTCATCTTGCAAGAATTCGATCTCAAGTTTGTTTCGGAAAAATCGAAAAAATCATTGATTTTTGCAGAGCTTATATCTGATTTCCCAAGCGAGGAGGAGGAGGAAATTTGTGAAGATACATTTGTCGATGAGCACATTTTCTTGATCTCAACTTTGGATCCATGGTACGGGGATATTATTATATATTTACAAACATTGAAGGTCCCTACTCACCTTTCACAGGATGAGCGACGATGGTTACGTCATTTATCCAAGAATTACCTAATAGTGGATAACACATTGTACCACCGTGGGGTAGATTCCATTTTACGTCATTGTTTAACTCATGAGGAGGCTGAGCTTGTGCTGAATGATTGCCACAGAGGGGCGTGTGGTGGTCATTTATCTAGGATTTCTACAACCCAAAAGATCTTGAGAGCGGGCTATTTCTGGCTGTCGACCTTTAAAGATTGTGTCAATGTGGTCAAGAAGTGCCATCCTTGCCAGGTGATTGCACTCAATATGCACTCACATCCTGCCCCATTATATCCAATTATCACTGCTGGTCCCTTCACGAAGTGGGGGCTTGATTTCATGGATTGCAACCTAGCTTCAGCTGGGGGGCATCATCATATCATAGTGGCTACTCAATATTTCACGAAATGGGATAAGGCTATGCCCACGGTTAAATCTAACAGTGAGACAGCTGCACATTTCGTATTCAACTAGATCATTACTCGGTTCGGTATTCCAAAAGATCTTGTCACTGACCATGGTAGGCATTTTCAGAATCGGATGATGGAAGAGTTGGCCTCGAAGTTAGGGTATAAGCAGGAGCATTCCTCTTCTTATTACCGTTAAGTGAATGGACAGGTTGAAGCAGTGAACAAATCACTCAAGTCCATTCTCCAATGGACCATCGTACAAAGCAAGACCAATTGGCATATCATGTTATATCCTGCTTTGTGGGATTATAGGAGCGCAGTTAAGACTACCACTGATTTTTCTCCATATCAACTTGTACATGGAGTGGAGTCTATATTGTCGGTTGAGTGCAAAATCCATTCTTTGAAGCTAGCCATAGAGCTCTTACCAGACACTTCCCCATTGGAGGAACGTTTGGTCCACTTAGAGCAGCTTGATGAGCAGCACCGAGATTCCTTGGTGGCTCTAGAAGTGAATAAGTGTCGTGTTAAGGTCTAGTATGATAAATATGTTCATCTAAGGAATTTTAGTGAAGTAGATTTGGTCCTTTTGTGGGATCAAGCTAAAGAACCCTGGGGGACAGGAAAGTTTAACCCCATGTGGCATGGTCCTTACATTGTTAAACGTGTGTTAGAGAAGGGTGCATATGAGTTAGTATATTATGAAGGGACAACCTTGGTGAAACCTAGAAATGGGCTCTATCTTAAAAAGTACTATGCATGATTCTCAACTAGGGCTGAATATTGTATATTATTGTACAGTATTTTGCATAGTTAGGTTTTTCTTATGGTGATTGGGTTTGTTGATTAGCTTTCGTTTCTTATGGCAGATGTCAATGGAGTCTTCCATCTATATAGGATTCGCGGATGGTGCTAGCCGCCACACTCAACACTCAGCCTCTACTAATTGGGTGATTTATACTCCTACGGGTCAGGTATTGTCTTCAGGAGGCGTATGTTTATGGCCCTCTTCAAACAATGTTGTTGAATATAGTGTCGTTATAGAGATTCTACGGGATGCCATTTCACATGGTGTTCTCTCTCTTGAGGTACATCTTGATTCATAGTTAGTAGTGTCATAACTTAATGGCTTGTATCATGTTAGGCATCCAACATTATTACGAAGATTCTTACGTGTGAGATTGTTAGAACGGCAATTTGACAACATAACATACATACATGTTCCAAGAATTTATAATCAAGTTGCTGACTCATATGCTAACTATGTGTTATATTGGCATTTGATTCATAGAGAATAAGCGCATCACAAACATACATTTTTACACATGTAAATAAATAAATCGATCATCATAAAAGTTTTTCATTAAACATCCAAAATGTGATAATACATAAGTGCCATAATACAAAATTGGGGCTTCCGAGCCACCAAAATATAAATACACGGTACTACAAAATGTATCACTCCCAGGTATCTAAGCCTAGGGAGGAGGAGGGGGGTTCTGGTCGTGGAATGTCACCACAGCTCTAGCTAGCCATCAAAGCAACCATACCCATACTCGTGGTACACCCACCACTTGACGATGCATGGCCTCATGCAGGTCCTCGACCTACACCATGGGTACCCTATGTGTCAACCGCACAAAGTTGGTATGAATGCTTTGGAGCATCCGCTCTGCATCCACACCCATAATGTCATCTCCTCTTCCCCTCCATATATGACAAGGGAAATCATCATGCCGCCATGGTCCTACATCTGCATACATATGACAGGATGTCACTATGTGTTGTCATGCAAAAATATGTCTTTTGAGTCTATATATATCAAAAAACGCAAAAAAATTAAATAGTTCAAAAAACTTAAAAAGAAGGTTGGGATTTGTTACCAATGTCAACTTATGTTGATCCTGGTGGTAGAGGCATGTCGGGATCTCCCCAAAAATCTATCCCTGCATAGGGATAATCATCGATGGCAACTATCTACCGCCACCACCATGGAAAGAAATCAGCTGGATAAGGGTTGGACACCCTACCTCCACCCAGTCTGTGCATCGCATCTGCCCGACGTCATTGGGCCGAATATCTAACCAATGTGAAGAGGAATGTCAACTCTAGGGCTCAATCTCGAAACACACTCAAAGAAGAATGTGCTAAGTATACTGCTGAAACCGAAGTTTCGTACCCTACCCATCTTGCAGTCACTGAGTTGTTGCTTCATGTTGCTCAATAGCGCAGTACTCCAATCGTAAACTGTGGGTCTCATGCACTCCATTGCATAGAACATCAAGGGGCGCGAGGCCTGGTGGAGTGAGGCTAGCCATGCTATCCTGTCGAGTGTTAGTAGTATGGCCTTTAGGCCTAGCACCTATATCGAGTTAGTTGGGATCTGAATCCTAACCTTCTCTATGTCCGGATAATAATATATAGCTATATACTCATCTATGGTGAGGCCACCTCTGGGCTCGCGAGACCGTAAGTTCACTACTTCCCCCCGTCGGGACAATCCAGTAATGAATTATCTGTCCTCCTCCTCTATAGTGAGGAACATCCCGTCAATCTGGAAAGACTCTAAGTCAGGATCCCAGTAGTCTACTAGCATCTGCAGCAGTCTTGGTTTGGCCCTTAAGCCACCAAGACACCAAAACTTGTAGAGCCTGCATGCATGAAGAGCTTGTTGTACCATTAGATCACCTCGTACTTCTGCTTCTACATCCTCGTGCTCTCATTCCCTCCATTCTAGTACCATCCTGCACATTCAATTTGAATTTTGGTTATTATTTGTCCTAGAAAAATTTAAAAGTGGCCGCATACGCGACTGTCTTCTAAACAGCCGCGTATGTACGCGACTTTGAGGCATTTTTCTGCGTATAGCCAGCCCTATATGCAGAAAAATCCTCGATTTCTGCATGGGCCATGGTGCATAGTTTATAATGGCCAAGAAATTGATTTTCACCATGGAAATTTGAAAAATTTACATGCAAATGAAAGAGCAGGGCATGGGAAGTTACCTAGAAAAAACGGTGTCGAATTCCACCGGCTGGAACTCCCGGAATTCGCATTTGAAGTTCTGAGCTCAATTGGGTAAAAATTTCAAATGTTATATAATGTTTTGAATTTTTTTAATATTTATATAAATTTTTGAAATTTTTGAAATTTTTTACCCCCTTTCTATAGTTTTGGACCGTTTCTGACCCTTTTGGACTGTTTTTTACTAATATAATGATGTAGGAGACCGTTTTGAGTGCCATTTCAATCGTTGTTTTGTCTTGTTCGTACTGATTTTAGGTATGATGTTTAAACTGGCATATAGGTTAGATTCCACCTCCATTTGCATTTTGCATGACCTTATGACCTTTTCATTATAACCGTAGGTACGAACCCATTCTATCTTGTCACGGAACCTTCCTGTTGTCTTAGAAGTGACATGACGTGAATGGTAGAGCTTGACCTTACATGGGTACCCTAGTTAGATCCTTGTTTACATTTGGTTCCCATGCCGAAATTTTTTCCTTTAGGGTGTGGGAGTCTGTTGTATAGTATTGCCATGACATTTCGCAAGAGCCTCATAGTCCTATTGATCTTTTGCTGGCCTATTTCCCCAGGACTCCCTTATATCAAGTTGTAATTGCATTATCATGAGATTTTCCTACCTCATTGAGCCTTATGCCAGCTTCCCTAACTTTGAGTATCAGCCATACAACCCAAGCTTGTCTCGTGTCTAGCCATGCAGATCCATTTTATATATCCTTTGCAACTTGATTCCCTATTTTTACCGGGAGGGGACTTTCCCTCGAGTGTTGCTATCCTACACATGTATCATTGAATTGAACATAGGTATGTTCTGTTGCTTGGAACTAGTTTGTTTGTCTATTTGACACTCGTCTCCTCCTAGTCTGTAACTTTAAAGTGATTTTATTCTTTTTCAATCTTTTCAAATATTTGAAAAAGTCCAAAAAAATTAAAAAACCAAAAAGCTGGACAAGAAAAGATGTTATCTTTGGCAGCAATCGAGTCGTGTTTCCTTCGAACAAAGCACTATATATCACATCCATTGGTTGGGTTAATAGTTTGAATTTAGGAGTTGTACTCATTTATCTGAGTTTATCTCCACCGACTGGTTAAGCTTCCAGTCCCTATGGAGCCTCTGTTGATGCCTCCTGTGTCGCAGAGATGTCCCAGTTTTGTATATCGAGTCTATGTTGCCTACATTCAGTCACCATTCGCCTTTATGCTCTTGTTCGAAGTAAGTTGAAACCTGAGTCAGCCATTCCTTAGTTATCTTGACTTTGCATGTCGGCCATTCCTTAGTTATCTTGACTTTGCATGTCGGCCATTCCCGGTATAGTTACCGGTTTGTGCACCTTATGATCGAGTCCTTCGACATTATACAACTTTGCTGAGTACCTCGTGTTGGATGATGAGGGATGCCTTAATGCCCTCCTTCCAGCGGATTTCATCCCATCGACTTCAGATCATTTATTCTGGGATAGGAATCTAGAGTCATTTTTTAGTGCCTTGAGACTTGCAGTCATCAGTGGCAGGTTCTCTCGCCATCGATAGTTTTTTGGGAGTACATCAATTTCCCCTGATCGATGGATTCTCTCAAGTTCTCCACCTCAACACATTTATTCACACTTGTTAGTTTGCACTCTAGTACCTTAATTCCCATTTTCATTATTGGTGGGTGATCTTGTCTCTATTAACGGTATACATCAATGACCGGTAATCAGACGATGGACTACTATGTTCGACCTTGACACCTCTATTCACATAGTAGGACATGTACTCGTAGCAGTTTGTGTAGAAGACCTTATAGATTGGTGGCATCTCTTATATGCTACCTCCCTGATCGTGCTAGTGTTCATGAGATTTCAGCTCTTGTGACTTGATTCCAGTATATGTCAGACATTTCTAGCCATTATGGAGATCTTGATCCATTATATATCTTCAGTCTTCATGGAGATCATGATCCTTTGTACATATTCATTATGGAGATTCTGAGCTATTTATATTGTACGTGGCGATGACCACACATGTCATATTGTATCATGCCTATTCATGGCCATTGTACTCTTATGTATCCGGGACGGTTGTATCTATTTGCAGTTATATGCAGAGCTTTATCATTATATTGTACTGATTGGATGGCTGGTTCTTCCATTGGGTTCTTCATCACTCCACTTCTGGGATGGACTTATAATGTATTTCGGCCATCGTATGAGCCCTCTGACCTCACACATTAGGGGGCATCTGTTACAGCTGATTTTACAACACATGGTGAATCACAATTGTGTGTCCTTCCCTGTCCCTCTGCAGACTCCTTAGACCCCATGGACCATTTTTGTACCTCTGATGTTTCCAAGATCATCCCTAAAAACATGTAAAAATTGCCATACAAGACTTTTAATCCCTTTCTCGCATATATACGTAGATTTAACCCTTAAACCCGCATACATCGAAATGTGTGCAAAAGGCCAAATTCTTTTGGAGTTTTCCATGATGTGGATCCAACTCACTTGTCTCCTAGCCTTCCATATGCCTTGAGATCACTCAGATTCGACCTTTCATTACCCCATTGAAGAGCTATATAAGGAACCCTTTGGATACATTGAAGGCATGAGGAATTGAAGAGCAAGAAAACTATAGTCCAATGCTGCCAGAGATTATACTTGAGTCTACATCCCTTTGTCCCTTGGAGCACTTTTGTGTTCTTCCCAAGCTTGCCTTTTGCTTGTGAGCTTGCTATCGAGAGATGGAGGGTTGAAGTGGTGGACGCCCAAGTGGGGGACTCAGTTTCTCTAATTCGTAGATGTGCCGACAGAGGTTGTCTCTATTGTAATCTCTATTTTATATTAATAGAAATATCTTTTCATGTCCAATAATGTGTATTTGAATGAATATTTGATCCATGGATGATTTCAAATGCTTATATGTTATTGATTATATATTCTAGAGTAGGTCTAACACAATCATATATAGTATGCTTGTCTTGTTTATTGAATGTTGAGCAAGCAATTTACCAATTCAAGCTGGAGTTGGAAAGCTCAACGAGGATCTACATCAACCATCCGGAATAAGGTACGAATCGAGATCCTTTAGTGTTAGATATTTGGTTTCTCTTGCATATAGAAAAGGATTGATTTTTGGAGTCAAGATGTCTGTTGTGGTACCCCAAGCCATAGGAATTTCTCTCTGTAATAGGGACAAGGTTGAAACCTATGGTTCTGATACCATATGTAACATACCCATATGACCTAACTAAAATGCATATAAAAAAATTGATTCTTCATATACAATACCTGCCATGATTCCAGCAACTGTTATTCATTCTCTGTCATAATTATCAACTACGGACTACATGCTTATTAAAATAGAACCATGCCTTATGGTTTCTTCGACCTTATAGAAGATATCTTAACGTCACAAAACACTTGGAATAATAGCCTTGAAGGTTTGACTTTATCCCTTTCTCTTAACTCTTTGGGTCCAAAACTTAAGCCTAGAAGTCCTCCACAACAGGCCTTCCACAGTGGATTTTCCGTTCCGTGAATATGCTTCCACAATGCAAGTTGTGGATTACAGTAATGCTTATATTATTATAACTTTACCCTTTCTGCAATTCCTCTTTTGCAATGCAGATTGTGGATTGCAGCAGGTGTTTAAATCTGTTATCATTGAACTTATGCTTCATGTTTTCCACAATGCGGATTGCGGATTGCAAAAAACAATTAAAATCTTTATAATCTTAACTTTCTCTTTTCACTTTCCACAATGCAGATTGCGGAAATAGTTAACTTCTTTACATTTTTTAACTTCCGCTTTCCGCTTTCTACAATGCGGATTGTGGATTGCGGAAACACTTAAATTCTTTACAATTTTAAGCTTCTGCATACTTTCTATCCCAAGTTTTTCACCTATTTTCTCTATGTTTTCTTTGGTGAAACCAAGTGGTTATAAACCTTTGATGGCTTCAGAGCCTTAGGCTAAGTTCGTTACTTAAATCAAGTTCAAGTTTACGAAATTCATAGTGGGGTTCAATAGTCAAATTCCTAAGAAACCTATAGCTGACACACTTTCCTTCAGATATTTACCGTTCATCCAAGGGCTAAAATTATTATACATCGACATCACTAAGCTGATGTTGAGGCCTAGAAATTCACAGGCAACAACAGCAAGGGATTCTCCCCAGTCAACGTTCCCAACTAGCCCGTGACTGTTTGGTGTAGGGAATCCGTCCGGTTTGCGGTCCGGCTACCGTAGGTCAAGTAACAAAAATAAAAAGGTTTTACCGGTTTTTTACCGGTTGCGGCCCGGTCCACCGTATTTATTTTTGTATTTTTTGACTTTAAGTATGATATGCAAGTGCCTATCTAAGATGCAGATTGATTAAGAATGCAAGGAGCATTCACAATGTGATGCGCAGGTTCTTACCTCTCGTCTTAGACTCCCATGCATCTAAATCACACACACAGCAATAAATTAAATCTAATTACCTCACCTATCCCTAGGGACCAATATTGTCACTTATTTATGAGTAATGTATTTCGTGCATGCATTATGAAAAATTACAAGTAGCTGATACTTCTTTCAAAACACATGAACATTTAAAGATATTTAAACAACCAGATAACCAATTGCTTATGAACAACATGCATTACTCATAGTGGAAATTTTCATAAAATAAACCAGAGATCATTCATGCGAGAACTTAGGTTCAAAGAGTTAGAACGATCTCACAGTTAATGGACAAAAAGCTGAAAACGAATAGTTCCTCTTCAACAAATCCATAGCATAACATTTGAACATTCCACCAAGCTTTCTCTAACAGGCAATCTGTAATTATCTATTGCAAAAGGAAATAGTTCTTCTTACAATATGTCTTCCACAATCTAACTGGGAAAAAGTCCTCTTCTTTATCTAAATCTTCTATATTTATACCCAAAAAAAACAAACTTTTGGGCTTCCCACAAATGACTCTTGGGCTTCCCAAAAACCGTTTAGTCTCACAATTTTGTCCTCTCGTGAGTGCTCATGATTCGCATAATGCATTACATTTTGGATTAAAATTTATGAGTACTTCATAAAACGGGACCACCTTAGTAACTGATGAACCTTTCCAAGCCTGGCCCCTGTTGCTAACGATTCCGCTTTGTTTTCCATCTATGTCGTCTTTGTGGCAGGAGTCTAAAGAATCTTCTAAATCCGCCTGTAGTTAAACAAAGGTCATCATTAATTCAGACTGCATCTTTTCAACAAACTTAAACCACACTAACAATAAAACTGATCATCAAATGAGGCCCTGTACTACGCTTTTGTCGCAAAAGCCTTAACATGAATTAAAAACCATCGCCGCCCATAGAAAGGTTAAAAACTCAGACAATGGCGGGAACAACCTTATCGGCAGCTTGAACCATTCAAAAATCGGGAGGATAGTTTAAATCACATCCGCAACGGGGGGCTTCAGACGGACAACGAGTTCCGCATGACCAATAAACCTATCGACGCCCAAAAGACTAAACACTAAAACATCGGGCGGAAACTCCTTGTCGGCGATCAGGGTGACATAACGTTGGGAGGTTAGCGCGGTATGCAGCTGCAATGGAGGAAGATGAAAAGACTATGAGCTCTGCGGAAAACAAAAATATTAGCGTAAATCTTAACCAAACATCGACGGGTGGAGCGGTTACAATGGCGAACACTTAGTTTACTCAGGAGCTGCAATGGCGGAATGCAATTAGACTACCACCCTTAATCAAAGTTGTAAAACCTTTCGATACGGTGCAGAAAAATCGTGAAAACGTTAAGTGATCGGATAACTTAAAGTTGTCCAGCAGTTCAAAAAGCTTGTCTTATCTCCAAAACAGCGGCTTCCTAAAGGTCAAAAACCACCGACTCAAACTCCAGCCAACCTCCGACAACACAAAATAAGTCAAAATAACAGTACAGCATCGGTCAGTCAAAGATATTCGTTAGAAAAAGTCATCATTCAGCTTCCGCAACGGAGGCCCCGAAGGGAAATACGGCTCCGATGCATGGTTAAATGATTTCCAAGAAACCAAAATAAAACGTTAATTTCCAACAGACTTTCAGCTGGGCAGCGAAGAAAAACTAGTTTCACCTCCAAAACAGCGGTGAAAACAATGGATTAAACTTCCGATATCAAAGAAAGAAAGTGCAGATCAAACGGGCAACAACTGAAATCCAATCTTCAAATTCCACAGCTCAAACAGTTTCAGACATAAGCAACCTTCCGAAAAGCATGAAAACATTCCAAACATGCAGCAGAGGTGAAACAAAAACACAGTTCATGGATCGAAAGAATTTTAGGCAAGATAAAAGTTAAGAGGAGGGTCCAAAATTTCAAAAATTTGGGAAAACAGTTGCAGCTGCAACAATTGGCGACTATCTGGTGAACCCAAATCTCTGGATAATTTATTCCTTAAGTAACAGACTGTTTCACAATAAAACCAACATGTTGAATTCTTCTAGATGTCTGGATTTCCCAAATGCAAAATATATGTACTTTTAATCATTGATGATAGTCCAATTTAGGAGAAAGGAAACCAAGACTTACACATCAACATAACTCTTTCGAGGCCAGGAGATGAGTTTCATTTATTACTTCTGTCTTCAGGTAGCTTCCAGCTTGGACACCATAGGATTATAACATATGGTAAACAGAAATATTCATTTGTTCCTCATTCCCATGTCATTTTGCACTTTTTTGTGCTTTTGAACTTTTGTTCTTTACATATGAGTCCACCTGCATGCCTTTCTTTCTGAAATTTTATATTCAGGCTCTTCTATCCATATTGTCCTTTTGTCTGAGAGATATATTTAACTTTCATCTCATGGATGGAGAAGAAATTTGGCAATTTTGGTATTTATATGGTTCAGTACTTTGTTTCGATACATGATGCTTTTATAGGAGTTTTTTACTCTTATCTACCTTTTGGCTTTCAATTCTTGACATGGGATCATTTATATATAATATACTGTTTACCTTGCTTCCTTTCCGTGGGTCTTTTGCTGTCACTCCCTAGGACATTTTAAATGTGAGATGGATGGAGCCTCAAAATAGCATTCCAGACCTTTTGATCCTGGTTTATTTTACAAGGATTAAGTAGGACTTCAATGTGTTCATAGCCATTCAAGAAAACTGCTAAACTAGAAGAAATGCTTTCAGATAAAACAATAGTACACAGTCTTACACTAAAGGAATTTAATTACTCCAGAATTCTGATACTCTCCATGCGACCAAAGTTTGCCTCTTGCTTATCGAAATCAATCAAGATCTAACTACAACAAAACAGAAATAAAACAAATCAAAATAAACATCCAAATCAAATTATTTATGTACAAGATAAAAGAACAAAACAAAACTCGGGAAAAATAAGGTTTGAGAACTAAACCATTTACTGGTAAGTTCTCTTCCCACCCCTGTAGATCCTGCAATTTATAGGTTGAGGGGCCAAGCTTTGCTGCAATCTGGAAAGGGCCTACCCATAGCTATTGGAATTTCGTGTGTTTTCCTTTTTCATCATGGGGGTGGTCCCATTTGAGAACCAAATCTCCCACCTCGAATTCTTTAGTTCCATCTTTGTGTTTATCAAACCATCTCTTTACTACCTCCTATTGTTGTTTAAAACATTCTCTGGCCTTGGCTCTAGACTCTTATGCCTTCAACAGATTATGTATCCTCATTTGCAGGACTTCACTATTTCATCCTCTGGATTCTTAGGCGATTATGGAAGAGGGTAGCATGATATTGGGAGGTAGAATGGCCTCTTTTCCATAAACAAGGGTATACGGGGATACACCTAAAGCAGTCTTGGGGGTGACCCTGTCAGTCCACAGAGAATTTGGTAATGCTGAGTGCCAACTCCTCTGATTTTCTATCACCATTTTTTTAAAATCCTAATCAGATTCTTGTTCGTAGACTCAGCCAAACCATTTCCCTGTGGATAGTAATTTGCAGAGTAATGCAACTTAATTCCTTTTTCATGAGCAAATGCAGTTAATCTAATTGAGGAAAAATAAGTAGCATTATCAAAAACTAAATAAATTGGAACTCGAAACCTAGTCATAATATGATCTTGCAAGAAGTCTATGACCGCATGTTCATTTACTTAAAGCAATGGAATGGCTTCAACCCAATGAGTGAAGTAGTCGGTTGCTGTCAGAATATATTTGTGCTGCAAATAAGAATTTGGCTTTATCTCTCCAATGATGTCCATCCCCCACTGCTCAAAAGGTTCTGTTATCATAACAGGCTTTAATGGTCCTGCTGCTTTAACTTGTCTTCCACCACACCTTTGGCAGATGTCGCACTTTCTGACATGAGCGTGTGCATCTTTGAACAGTGTGGGCCAATAATATCTGGCTCTGAGAATTTTATGAGCTGTAGTATCTCCGGAGAAATTTCCTCCAGCAGGCCCATCATGTAAATCTATCATTACCTTTTTCGCATCTTCTTTCTCTAAGCATCTAAGGAGAACTCCATCATAATTCTTTCTGAATAATATTCCTTCAACAATCTGATAGGAGGCTGATTTAAGACGTAATGCTCTTCTTTGCTTAGAATTCCAGTGTTCCAGTAATAATCCTGTTTGAAGGTAATGTACAAGGTCTCGATACCAGGAGTCCGGAGCGGTGAAAAGGGGACATACATCCATCAAATGTAACTCAGCTTCGTCTTCCCAATCACGTTCTTCATTGTCTTTACTTTCAGCCATCAGTCTGCACAATCCTTGCCCTTTGACTACAGAAGCTGGCTTGAATTCGAGGTCATACTCTTATAGAGTTGTTACCCAATTGCCTCTTCTTTCTCCTAACTCCTTCTATACGAAAAGATACCTCACGGCTGGGTGTGGAACGATTACCTTTGTCCATTTCTTTAGTATGTATGCCCTGAATTGTTTCACCACTTTGAACATTGCGTAAGCTTGTTTATCCACAGTCGCGTAATTCAATTTGGCCCCTCGTAGACTAGTGCTCATAAATGATATGGGGAACTCTTCTCCCCCATCTTCCTTCTGGGTAAGCACAGCTACTAGTGAATCATCAGATGCGAAAGTGTACAAAATAAAATCTTTCTCAAAATCTAGACTTTTGAGGGAGGGTGTGTGCGCAATAGTTGTTTTGATTTTGCTAAATGCGTTCTTCTCTACATCAATCCATTTGAATTGTACACTTTGCTTTACCATTTCTTGCAAAGGTTTCACAATTTGCACGAAATCTAGCACAAACCTTCGCATGAATTTTATTGTCCCCAAAAATGACTGCATGCCCTTTTTATTATGGGGTAAGGGAATCTGTTCGATGGCTTTGATCCTTTCTGGGTCTATAGAGATCCCCTTCTTAGAAACCACATGACCCAACAACTTACCTTCTGTAACAGCAAACACACACTTCTTGGGGTTTAGTGAGATTCCATATTTTCGGCAGCGTTCAAAAATCTGCTTTAGATGAAATGCGTGTTCCTCTCTTTTCTTTGAAAATATCATGATGTCATCGAGGTATACTACAGCACTGCAGCCAATCAGACTACAGAAAGCTATGCCCATAGCCCTTTGGAAAGTTGCTCCAGCGTTTATGAGTCCAAAGGGCATCCTTCTGTAAGCAAAAGTTCCCCACCTAGTTCTAAACGTCGTTTTAAGTCTGTCTTCTTTGGCTACTAATACTTGATTGTAGCCTGAGAATCCATCTAATAAAGAGAACAGTTCAGAACCCGAAACCATTTGCAAATAATGCTCCATGGGTGGAATAAGATAATTGTCTTTATCTGAAGCGCGATTTAAGTTTCTGAAATCCACACATAGACTGATTTCTCCGGATTTCTTCCTTACTGGAACTAGGTTTGAAACCCATTTCGAGTATCTAACCTTGAAGATAATCCTAGCATCCAATAGTTTCTTGACTTCACTCTGGATTAAAGGTTCTAATTTTGGATGCATTTTCCTTAAAGGCTGCTGATACAGTTTGATTCCAGATCTGATGGGGATAACATGTTGGATAATATTGGTGTCATATGTCTTCAGATCTTCATACGTCCAGGCAAAAACATCCTTGTATTGTTTGAAAAGACTGATAAACTTGTTCATTTCACCTGGGGAGCAACACTTTCCAAAACTCACATATTTAGGCTCTATTTTAGTCCCCAAGTTAATCAACTCGAATTGTAGAGACGAGCTATGAGTCTTCACATTCACTGGTATTTTAAATTTCTCGTTTAGATCAAACATTCGTTCTAGAGTCTTGACTCCTTTAGGAATGAAGTTATCGAATTTAAACTCGGCCTGATGTTCTTCATCATCAATAATTGCCCCTTTGAAAGTCTCGTCATTTTTCAAGCATTCTATAATCTGTTGATCATCATCAAACACTCGTAGATTGGTTATCATGTTTGGAACTGAAGGCCTAAAAAGCAATTCAACAGAGCACCGATTATTAGAAGACACAAGCCTCGCAACTGAGGTGGCCAACAAATCAGCTGCTACATTCTTAAGTCTTGGAATCGATACAATGTTAAATGCATTAAAACCTTTAAGTAAATCCCATACTTCATTTTGATAAGCTTTTAAATGAGGAGAAATGTAATGTATTTTATTTCAAATTTGCTTTACAATTATTTCAGAGTCCCCAAACACCTTCAGATTCCTTACTTTTAATTCAATTGCTTTCCTTATTCCCTGAACTAATGCCTCATATTCAGTTGTGTCATTGGTACATTCAAACTCTAACCTATATGAAAGAAAATGTTTGTTTTCCTTAGGGTCGATCAGGACACAGCTAGCTTCCGACCCTTCTAAAGTTTTAGAGCCATCAAAGAAAAGCGTCCAAAAATTGCTAACTACTATGCGAGAATTAACATCTACTTCAACTGTTATGTCTACTATTTTACAATCAATTTCATAAACATGTGAAAACCGAAGGAGATCAGGCTGAGCGTCTGATGTGTCGCTGGCTTCTTCCGCTTGATAATTTCCTGGTTCTAGCTCAATAAAGTAATTTCCCAAAACAGAATCCATTGGTTCATTTTTTCCTTCGAACTGAGTAACATTGTGTTTCATGTGGGGATCCCTCAAAACTTTAATTTGATTTGGGATTCCTTTATACGGTAGCCACATATGTGACCAGTCCGAGGCAAAATATCCATTCAGCTTTGCCGACCAAGCCCTGCTCAAAACAAGGCCATAAGCTTCTGGTATGTCAGCCACCACAATATCAATAAATTGACACGCCTTATCATTCGAAGATAAATGAACAAGAACATCCTCCATTTCCCCAATTACTTTCACGTTCGTTCTATCCAACTGAACGACCCTCCAAGTAGATGGTTTGGGTTTCCCATTTATCTTTTTGCATACCGACAGTGGCATGACGTTGACTGATGCCCCCGAGTCTACCGGGCAATTATGTACGTTGTGGTTGAAAATTTCAAAAGTGAGGAGAAAAGGTGGATTCTTGCTTTTAGGCTTACCTCCCATACTTGCTTCACCAATTTCTTCTTCTTCCTAGGGCTGATTTTTAGTAGGCATCCTCTCCTCTGATACTTCAAGTGCTTTCAATAGCTTTTCTTTCTGTTGCGGCACCTTGCACATTTCAAATAATGAGATGCTTGTCCTTACCATTTTTATATCTTCCACAATGTCATAATCCATCTTATGTTCGGTGAGATTTGGTTTAACATTATTTATTTTTTCTTCATTGGGCTTAGTAAACATGTTGGTATATCTGGGATTTTGACTGGTGATGGTAAATTCTGGAATTTTATTAGTTGGGGAGTTGTTTTGAAATTTCTTAACATTATTTTGAAGTCTTTTGATCTTCGGGAGCATAGACTGTTTTCCTTAATCAACCCCTAACTTCTCGTCGTTACATTTTCTTCCAGGATGCCCTCATGTCTCAAATCCTTTTCCTCCTCGGCATCAAACAACGAAACACAGTCCCATAAAACCATGGTCTCATCCTACTGTTTTTTCATTGATGTATTGTTGTCTTTCCCTTCTTCATCTTTATCTTCTGTTAATTTAGAATCCAACAGTTGATTCATAACCAACGTCATTGAGTTTATCCATTGAGGACAATTATTTTCAGAATGGGGTTGTTGGTGGAAAGTGCAAAATTTATCCATTCCTACCTCCGTTAAGTTCATAGATGCAGGATTGTGCAGAGGGGGTTGGGATTGATTGTTGTCTTCCCTTTTCTTGTAATAAGGTTTATAGAAATTTTGGGTTTCCTTGTCCTTTTCCAAGTCTATGATTCTGTTAGAGAGCTTCTGCATCATTTTTGAAATTCCCTCGAAATCTGATAATTGCTCCTCCTTAGGCCTAGTAAATAACAAAGATTTTCTTCCAACATTTTTTTCCCTTAACCGTTCAGGATAATCCTCAGTGCTTTCTTTTTCAGCCTCTACCTTCTTCGCTTCTTCATAAGTCTCTACTAGCATAGGTTTGACCTTCATTTTGGCAAACATGGCCAACTCGGGTCCCAGAGCTGAGGTATAATATTCAATCAGGATCTTATCCAAGGGTTTTTCAGCTTCAAAAAAATTCTTAAGATAGGCTGTGAATCTTTGGGTAAAGCTATGCACCTTCTCTTTTCTTTCTTTCTTTAAGGTGCACAGCCATTTCATGATAGTTGCATGATTTTTTTGAGTCACATACTTACTTCTAAAAATCCTTTCAAAAGTATCCCAGTTTGGGATAGAGTTTGTAGGCAAACCAAAATACCATGATGTTGCTGCTCCTTTAAGGGTGTGTGGGAAAAGTCTACAAACTACATCCTCATGTTCCCCAGCCCTTAATCTTTCTACTGGAAAATAAAAACTTTGTAAATGGTCATCAAATAGAATCTTCTCATTTGGATCAAACTTAGGCAGCGTCTTCTCAAAGGCTTGAGGTAAGTCGTGCAACGGAGGTGTTAGGTTTAAAGGCGACCTGGATTTCCAAGCAGGTGGTGGATTTGGTTGGTTGGATGGCTGATTTCCGTTTACGCCTGCCATGAGTCTGGGTGGAGAGTGAGGTGGTGAGTGAATAGGAGTACGAACAAGTGAACAGTAAGGTGTCTCTGGGCCCACTTAATTCAAAGGTTGAACCACCTCCTGTAAGGCTGTTTCTACAAGTTATTCCAAATCTCCAACCAACACTGAGTCTTCCAATATAGGACGGTCCTTCCTTTTATATTCTCTTCTGGGAAAATCAGGGATAATTGGTAATCCTCCAATCTTCTTCACATATGCCCTAGTGTGTCTTCTCAGATAATTTATCACTTGGTTGTCCACAGCAAACAAATGTTCCCTATTCTCTTGAGTATTTGGATCAGGACACAAACTGCTTTCAAAATTATCACTGGTGGGGTTATTTCGAGAAAACGGGTTTCCTCAGCCAGCCATGCACTGGTGGCCCTCCTTCTAGCACTAGAAAACTGTTGAGGCCTGAAAATTTGTAGGCAACAACAGCAAGGGATTCTCCCCAGTCAACGTTCCCAACTAGCCCGTGACTGATTGGTGTACGGAATCTGTCCGATTTGCGGTCCGGCTACCGTAGGTCAAGTAACAAAAATAAAAATGTTTTACCGGTTTCGGCCCGGTCCACCGTATATATTTTGTATTTTTTGACTTTAAGTATAATATGCAAGTGCCAATCTAAGATGCATATTGATTAAGAATGCAAGGAGCTTTCACAATGTGATACGCAGGTTCTTACCTCTCATCTTAGAATCTCATGCATCTAAATCACACACACAGCAAGAAATTAAACCTAACTACCTCACCTATCCCTAGGGAGCAAGGTTGTCACTTATTTATGAGTAATGTATTTCGTGCATGCATTATGAAAAATCACAGATAGTTGATACTTCTTTCAAAACACATGAACATTTAAAGATATTTAAACAACTAGATAGCCAATTGCTTATGAACAACATTCATTACTCATATTGGAAATTTTCATAAAATAAACCAGAGATCATTCATGCGAGAACTTAGGTTCAAAGAGTTAGAAAGATCTCACAGTTAATGGACAAAAAGCTGAAAATGAAATAGTTCCTCTTCAACAAATCCATAGCATAACATTTGAACATTCCACCAAGCTTTCTCCAACAAGCAAACTTTAATTATCTATTGCAAAAGGAAATAGTTCTTCTTACAATATGTCTTCCACAATCTAACTGGGAAAAAGTCCTCTTCTTTATCTAAATCTTCTATATTTATACAAAAAAAAACTAAACTGTTGGGCTGCCCACGAATGACTCTTAGGCTTCCCCAAAACCGTTTAGTCTCACAATTTTGTCCTCTCGTGAGTGCTCATGATTCACATAATGCGTTACATTTCGGATTAAAATTTATGAGTACTTCATAAAACAGGACCACTTTAGTAACTGATGAACCTTTCCAAGCCTGGCCCCTGTTGCTAACGATTCCACTTTGTTTTCCAGCTATGTCATCTTTGCAGCAGGAGTCTGAAGAATCTTCTAAATCTGCCTGTAGTTAAACAAAGGTCATCATTAATTCGGACTGCATCTTTTCAACAAACTTAAACCACACTAACAATAAAACTGATCATTAAATGAGGCCCTGTACTGCGCTTTTGTCACAAAACCCTTAACACGAATCATAAACCGCTACCGCCCATAGAAAGGTTAAAAATGCAGACAATGGCGAGAACAACCTTATCGATAGCTTGAACCATTAAAACATCGGGAGGATAATTTAAATCACATCCGCAATGGGGGGCTTCAGACGGACAATGAGTTCTGCAGGACCAATAATCCTATCGACGCCCGAAAGACTAAACACTAAAACATCGGGCGGAAACTCCTTGTCGGCGAGCAGGGTGACATAACATCGGGAGGTTAGCGCAGTATGCAGCCGCAATGGAGGAAGATGAAAAGACTACGAGCTCCACAGCAAACAAACATATTAGTGTAAATCGTAACCAAACATCGGTGGGTGGAGCGGTTACAATGGCGGACACTTAGTTTACTCGGGAGCCGCAATGGCGAAAGGCAATCAGACTACCACCCTCGATCAAAGTTGTAAAACCTTCCGATACGGTGCAGAAAAATCATGAAAACGTTAAGTGCTCGGATAACTTAAAGTTTTCCAGCGGTTCAAAAAGCTTGTCTTATCTCCAAAACAGTGGCTTCATAAAGGTCAAAAAACACCAACTCAAACTCCATCCAACCTCCAACAACGCAAAATAAGTCGAAATAACACCACAGCATCGGTCATTCAAAGATATTCGTTAGAAAAAATCATCATTCAGCTTCCGCAATAGTGGCCCCGAAGGGAAATACAACTCTGATGCATGGTTAAATGATTTCCTAGAAACCGAAATAAAACGTTAAGTTCCAACAGACTTTCGGCTGGGCAGCGAAGAAAAACTAGTTTCACCTCCAAAACAACGGCGAAAACAATGGATTAAACTTCTGATATCAAAGAAAGAAAGCGCAATCAAATGGGCAACAACTGAAATCCAATCTTGAAATTTGACAGCTCAAACAGTTTCAGACATAAGCAACCTTTCGAAAAGCCTGAAAACATTCCAAACATGTAGCAGAGGTGAAAAAAAAATAGAGTTCATGGATCCAAACAATTTATGCAAGATAAAAGTTAAGAGCAGGGTCCAAAATTTCAAAAATTTGGGAAAACAGTTGTAGCTGCAATAGCTGGAAAAGGTTTCAACCCAGAAAAGAACTCAGGATTCCATACAGGGGGGCCTTATTTAACAATGGAGTACTAAAGCATTTGTAGAATAATAATGCACCATTAGAACAACCATATAACCAAATAGAAGACTCAATCATTCAAAACAGAGCATGAGTATTATACCATTTTTAATCCATATAACCAATGCAAGTCATAGTCATTCAAAACATAGCATGATTATTACACCTTTAGGAATCCATATAACCAATGTAAGTCATAATAATTCCAAAACAGAGCATGAATATTACACCTTCTCATAAGAAACATTTTCATCTATCCTAAGAACTAGTACTTATGATTTTATTGACACTGAAAACACATATTTACACATATACAGATATACCCTGAACTCAATAGTTTTGTGGAAAATTAAACACAGTGATGGAACCTGTTTGTAAGGCAAGCCAAATGAAGAGGGGACAACCACTTTCCACCCAACCATATATTTGGCACAAATGTTCTCTATCCTCAATCACCCCAAGCTAACTATGTGTGCCAAGAGCGGAGACATCCAACCCCAGGTTCAGTTTTCTAGTGAGAAATCTCTTTCCTAAAAAATAGTGCTCACACAACAAGTATTTATTTCAGCTCTTGCCTAGCACAAAGTGGTCACACAGCAATATTTCATCCTTTCCATCATACTAAGAAGCGTCCTACCTCCTCGCATATGCTCCCTCTTATAGTTTGGTTTTTTCCTAGGTCTTTTGCATCTATGGCCCATTCCTCAAGGAATTTCTACCGCCCACTGCGTTCCCATATTTTTCCAGGGTGTGTTTGGCATCATCGTGGTGTTTCGGCGCCTGGTGTACTTCCCAGATGTTAACTCTTCTATTCCCCCCTCACGCACGCATAGCTTCCTCATCTAACGTGGTTGTCCCCATCATTTTGTTTCCATTAAGATCAAATGTTTCAGTTACAACTGTCCTCCAAGGACCGATTGGGAGGAGTTGATAATCATCCACTCACATTAAAATACAACAGTAATTCTAAATATTACAAATAATGTTTATCCGTTGGGGGCGATATTACATGACTTTCCTCCTTCTGTGAGAGAAAGAGAAAGGGAGACCATGGACCAACCAGCTACAGTCGATTCCCATGTAGAAGGAATTCCGACTACTGAATCCGGGGAATAAATTTATTCCTTTGAAAATCCATCTACTCCTGTGGTAGTTCAACAACCTTCTGCAAAAGATACTACCTTTTGTTTTCAAATGGAGGATCAACCCGATGCATGAAATTGGGTTTTTACCCATCAATGAGATGATACTATGGCATCGTAAATTGGTCTGAATTATGAGAATTTCTTCTCAGTGAGATCTAGGAGCTAGAGAAATATTCAAACACAAACTATTTGAAAAAATATGCAAGAGAACAACAAAAGAGACTGAAAATAGCTAGAATATCACATGTGAATGGTGCTAATAACTTATCATATTATTACAGTACATCTTGTAGATGTGTATGATACATATTTATAGTACATTGGGGAAAATATGTGAGCCCTTGGAGGCCATGTGAATGCATACAAGTGTCAGGCTAGGATTTGACCCCTAAACCCCCTAGGTTAACCAATAGGATCCAAAACCTAACCAAACAGTCACAAATCCATGTGTGAACATGTGTGAATAGGTAAGAAGCATGCCTAAGTCATAAATGAGGGAATGTTAGCATGGGAGAGCGCATGGGTGAGTGGGAGAGTCTCAAGGAGCCAATTAAATGCCCAAGAAGACCACAAAACAACCACATTCACACACTAGCACCCCTAGTCAAAGTTGAAAGTAGTTTGCAATTAATGTAGGCTCCTGGGTGACAGATTGATCAAAGTAGAGAACCTCAACTATCAATCAATGAGCCAAAATCACCTATTTGACCAGTATTGATCAGTATAACCTAAGTTAGACCATACAACATAATCACAAGGAAAATTATTATGTATCCTAGGTAGATAACCATGTTAATAAGGTAGATTATTTATCTAACATCCCCCTTAATCCTAACTTAGTACAGCTTATACCAAAATAATTTATTAAGGCCTTGGCAACTAGGGCACAAGTCACCTTTTACAACAAAATTTTATTAATCCATGTAACCAAGGTAAGGAGGAAAACCTCATGGGACAAAACCTCCCCTAAAAAATGGAAATGACAGAGATGAACAAAAAGGTCTTCAACAAGTCCTCTTCTTCACTTGAATGAGATGAAATAACAAATTCATGGTGATGGACTTGGTGAATATGTTGTGGATGCCAAGATCATGCATCAATGCATCAAAGTGTCGTAGACAAATATCATGTGGAGAGGCCCTTTGATGGTCATAATTTGATGATGGAAGGGAATCATAAGATTGTATTTTTCTACAAGCATACTTTTATCTACTAGCATTATCAACCATGGAAAATATATCTCTGCAAACTCTTTCCCAAATAACATCAAAATATTCAATAAAATCTGCATCATGTGTAGCTGCCATATCATGAATAAAATCATGAATCTTCTTCCCAATTTGATGAATCACCTTCATAAATATGTAAAAAATCTCATGAGGCTCTTAAATATCAGAATATATGTCATATACTGCATAAAATATCAGAGGTATGGTGTGTCCACGAGTGAATGGGTCCATAGAGAGAGAATAGTGAGCAACTAGATCACAATTGCAATTGAGCGAACCTGGAGGATCTGGAGACTTGAGATTTGAACCATGGATGGTAAAATAAAGTCCATACATATGGAAAAGTATTCCCATGAAGGCCAATGATATGGATTTCCAACCAATGAAATACATACAACACATAAAAGCAACATATACAAGTGACATAGTATTGGAAACTAGGCAATTTTGAGATTTTCCAACTAGTGAACTTGAGGGTTGTCGAGTATTTTGTTCATGAAATGGTTGGGAAAATGAGTCAACGACTGTAATAGGATATATATTAGATTGTATATCACCTTTAGAATCATAATTGGAAAGCTATGATTGGATTGGGAGGAATCTTTGGTGAATTGACTTAGGTTTCTTCCAAGGAAGAGATGGAGGCTTCATATTCTAATATATCATAAGGTAAATCAGAAATAGAGCCATTAGAAACAGAGATATCAGAAATGGTCTTTACCTATGCACTAAATGCATGCTCAGGCTTACCACTTCCTTGCTTGGGCTCCCATCCTCTTGCAAAATATGGAAAATCAATATGGTTCTTTTCAAGGAGTTTGGTCATGATGTCCATATTATTTCTGAAGCAAGATCTTTCAATATGTGAACCTCTACAATAACCACATGTGGTTCTCTCTCTCTTGTTTCTCCTCCTGGATCTAAAACTCCCATCAGTAGAATTGGAGCTTTTTGAATTTGACTGCTTCTTCTCTTTCTCTTTATGCTTAAAATATTTCTTCTTGCCTTTGGCTTGATTTGATACGCCAGAATCAGGGGCTTTTTCTTTGGCGGATTTGATGGTACCCATTTTTATGAGCTTGTCCTGCTCTTGAGTCAAATGCTCCATGAATTCTACTAGCACAGGCATATTCCAATTTCTACTTGTAAGCTTGCTTGAGTGGAATGTTGAAACATACATAGAATACTCAATCCCTAGCTTAGAAAGGATGCACAATATAAGTTGATCATCGTTCTTCTCTATGCCAACTTGTTTTAGCTGAAGTACCAATTCTTTGAACTTGTTAAATAAATCTTCAATGGTATCATAATGAGCTGGGCTCAGGGAGATTAGCTCATTCTCAAGCTGATGGCCTCTCATTTCATCAATATTCCCAAATAGTGACTCAAGCTTGAGCCAAACTTCAATGGGTGTGCCAATAATTTCAAAATGAAAGAGTATATCCCTCATAATACTGAGGCAAAGCTTTCCAAAAGCTTCATCTATTCGATTGAAGTACTTAGCTTTCTCTACTGCAGAGTTGGGCTCGACTTCAATCCCCATGGTGACTCTATACAGGCCTTTTGACCTCAAATGGATCACCATTTTGGAATTCCATTCAAAATAGTTGAATGGTGTAAGTAGTAGTTGAGTCTTCTCTATCCTTCTTGCGTAACCTGTGACAAAAACACTGTAAAACCTGCAATGCAAACACTCAGTTTTTTCTGGAAATGTGCCCTAAACAGCAACTCAAACCTCTCTAGATTTGTTTGCAGCTCCAACTAGCTCTGATACCATGTGAGAATTAATTATTAGTGAGATCCAGGCGCTATATCAGTATTCACACTCAATTTATTTGACAAAATATGCAAGAGAACAACAAAAGAGACTGAAAATAGTTGGAATAACACATCTGAATGGTGCTAATAATTTATCATATTATTACAATACATCTTGTAGATGTGTATGATACATATTTATAATACATTGGGGAAAATTTGTGATCCCTTGGAGTCCATGTGAATGCATACAAGTGTCAGGTTAGGATTTGACCCCTAAACCCCCCTAGGTTGATGAATAGGCTCCAAAACCTAACCAAACAATCATGAATCCATGTGTGAACATGTGTTAGCATGTGTGAATAGGTAAGAAGCATGCTTGGGTCATAAATGAGGGAATTATAGCATGGGAGAGTGCATGGTGAGTGGGAGAGTCTCTGGGAGCCAAATAAGTTCCCAAGAAGACCACAAAACAGCCACATTCACACACTAGCACCCCTAGTCAAATATGGAAGTGGTTTGCAATTAATATAGGCACCTGGATGAAAAAATGATCAAAGTATAGCACATAAACTATCAATTAATGAGCCAGAATCACCTATTTGACCAGTATTGATAAGTATAACCTAAGTTAGACCATAAAACATAAGCACAAGGCAAATGATTATGTCTCCTAGGTAGATAACCATAGTACTAAGGTAGATTATTTCTCTAACACAATTTCTCCTTTTTGGGAGACTTACTTGGGGAATTCCATCTCTGAATACAGAACAACCAACTTATCTCATGTTAGCCCCCATGAGAAACTAGATTTTCTACAAATGAAGAAATACTCGAACCAGTTCAGGAAACTCTTGCTCGTTTACATAGGATGGGGGACAACACAAGAAGGAGGAGTAATCCTCCTCTACCCCACCATTCAAAAATGGTCTCCCATGCATACCATGCTCCTTCACCATCTCGTGTGGCTCCTAACTCAGGGTCACTAGTTCAAAACATGGTGACTTACGATCAGGGTCAACCCTCCATCCTCACCCCATCGGCCTGAAATCTCCCATACGTTTCTAATTCTCTTGTACCTTCTACGATTGGGGGGAAACCTCCATCCCAAGTTGCTTTATCAACTAGGGAAACTATTTCTGGCATGGGGAAAAATCTTATTGTAGGACAACCAACAATCAGTGTACCTTCCACCAATAGCAATGTGGCTATCCCTTTTTCAGGTATGGGACAACCCTCATGGGTCCAACCTACCTTTATCCAACCTTCATGGGGTTATACCTATCCATGAAATCAATCGCCTATAGTCAGTTAAAACTATCAACCTATAGCTTCAGGAGTTGTTCATCCCAGAATTTCTTACCCAAGAAGTATGTATACCCCATGGGGGAAACCTAAGTGGTCAAGTGTCCTCGTACTCGGGGGAATACCTATTAATACTATTGTAGGTTATGGAGATTCACCTTAGGGATTCCCACCACCTATAGGTCCACCTTTCATAGGTTAACAACCTGGAGTCCCACCTTTTGGAGGTCCACCACCTAGAGGCCCACCTTTTATAGATCCACCACCTAGAGGCCCACCTTCTAGAGGACCACCACCTGGAGGGGCCCCTCCACCTAGAGACCCACCCTATGGAGGCCCACCTCTCCTAGGAAGTCCCCCACTTGGAGGACCCTCAGGAGGATCATTCGTGAATCAAACACCCAATCAATCGGTCATGGGAAAATTTTCAACACCTGTTTATCAATCAACTTACTGTCCTACTAGTCAACAATTCCTTATCAGTATTACCAGTACCTCAACCTAATCAATAGTTACCATTTATGACTACTTTATATCTACCAAATCTATCTATATTGATTAATGACCCCATCTATCACGATCCCTCGTGGTCGGCTATCCCTGTAAAGTTACCCTGTGATATACCAAAATTTGATGGTAAAACCGGTGAAGACCCCAAGAACCACATGATGAGACATCATTTGTGGTGTTCATTCAATTCTCTGATGGATGGTTATATTTGTCTATGATTGTTTTAGATAACTCTCATCGGGGTGGCTGCAAAATGGTATATTTAGCTGCCTCAACATTCATTTTGGGAATTCAATACCTTAGCAATGGCCTTTTTAATACATTTCTAGTTACCAATCTGAATTGAAACAGGTACGGACCTTTTAACCTTGCTTCACTAAACCACTTCCACCCATATATCCAATCATATACATGAGTGGAGACAATGTCGTAGGTTGATAAAATCTATTATTCTCGATCAGCTACTCGCTGATTAGTTTACCAAATCCTTACTTCCCCCCATTTCTAGGGCTATCGCCATGGGAGGTGTTGTTACCGAAGAGAAAGTTATTAGTCATGCTCAATACCTTGACTTGGTTTATTCCTAGTCAAGCACCTTGTATGACTTAATCCCCGTGCTTCTTGTCCCACTTTAGATCCTTCAAGACCTTCATAACAACAACTTGTTGATGGCATTCTTGGTTCTGTCCAAACATAGTTGACAAAAATTCCTCAAAAAAACAAAACCAACCCATCATGTCTACTAATCAGACCATTTTGAATACCAAGACTGCTTCCCCTCCATGTTGGTTTGATTGAAGTGAATGCAGTACAATCCTCATAATCTTCGGAAAAAAGACAAAAGGAAAGAATAAATCCAAGAAATCTGAGAATCAACAAGAAGGTAATAAAACACAGAATTCTGATGTTGAATCTAAATGCAAGAGAAAGGAAAATCTCCCCTGCCTCATATTTGTAGGTGACCACTTCACCAAAGAGTGTCCTCATCATGAGGAGGTCAATAAATTTCTTAAAAACACCCCCACCTCAGTCATTCTAACATATCCTTTCCCTACTTAACAACAATTGATTGACCACCATTCCTTGCATGGGTATCCTTCATTGTCCATCGATGAAGTTAAAATGATGTCCATTGAATCATTTATTCTCACTACTCAAACCCAAAGTTATGACCCTCCACCAGAGAAAAATATTGATAATGTGCCAACAGATAAAACTCAAGTATCCATCCCTAGTCCTACTAATGGTCTTTAGATTGAAAAACCCACTCCTGACACAGTTCTTCAGCCACCTAAGAGTACCATTCAAAAATATGTATTATGTCCTAACGCATGTGCGACCCAATATTACAACATGGTTGAAGACTTGACTCAGGAATTGTGTTCTATGTCAACTCTCGAGGTACTCCAAACATGTCCCACACATTGGAATAACTTGTTGTCGTCCCTTGGAGTGTTGGATCCTGAACATAATAACATTATCACCTTCAAGTTGGATGACTTTAATTCTAGGCTCTCCCATCAATTGGCTTTATAATTATCCACAAAATTTATCGAGAATATAATACACCGCACCGTTTGGGCAAGGGTGCCTCCACTTCGGTCATGTCTCTATCTTGTTGGAGAGCTATTGACTCCCGAGATTAACTGGCTTCCCACGACATTAAAGGCCTTCAATGGTCATGGTTTCAACCTTATGGATTACTCTCCTCCCTCCAAGTCGAGCTAGGGGGGGATTAGTATCCGTTCACATTAAAGTTGTCGATACTCCTCTATATTACAATCTCTTCCTAGGTCAAAATTTATTCTACACAATGCAATTTGTTGCTTCACCTGTGGTTCGAGTAGTCCAATTACCATTCCAAGGGAATGTTGTCACAACTAATCAGTTAGATTTATGTTCACCATATGCGAGTTCCAATTCTGCGAACAACGTTCCACTCTTTACCTCCTCGGCCTCACAATATCAAAATATAAGAGTAGGTATTCTTAAAGACTCTTTGTTTATGGGAGTTTTTCCGTTGAATAACCCTACTCCTACTTTGCAGGTGTCACGTCCCCTCCCCTCCGAGAGGATGCGACCTACAGATTGGTGCTATCATTTAAGTGGGGATTTAAGCCCTATGAACCTAATAACAAATGCATTGTAAATAAAAACATACACAGATGCATAATGCAATGTAATCTGTAGTGGAAGAAAATACATTTTAACACAACATCCATCATGTTCATAATTCATTAAACAAGTGCAGTTGCAGAGATTAAACACAAGAGATACTTATCTTTAAAAGAAGTTGTCCTGTAACCAGCTATGTCGCTACAATGTCCCACCCAACCATAGGACAGTGTGCTCATCAATCTCTCAGCACCATTGCCACCCCCGAGTTGGGCATGATTTCCACAACGAATAAGGGAACAGCAGGCTCACAAATATCCCAAAACACATCACAACTCACCCTAGCGAAATACGGTTGGGTTTATCAGGTTGTTAAGGAGGTGGAAGGTTGAATTGTTAAGCTAGTGAGCTCAACCATAGAGCTATGGACACCTACACAAGATCTTGCTTGGTTTTCCCAACACCTACACATCGAACACAAGGAATCATCCCCTTCTCTGCTACACAGTCCCTCAGGTTAATTCCTTCCCTTTCAGTGCTCTTCAGGGTGTGCAAGAAAGAATAACCAGCCCCTCTTGATCTCTCTATGTGGTTCCTCTCTAAACTAATGTTATCGAGCTAATTCTTCCCTCTTCCACTCCAAACCAATTCATTCCAAAACGCTGGATGCACACACAGCAAAATACAAATTCTGGGGTTCGGGGAAAATGTCCAGGGAGACAAAAATAGATATGGAAAATGGGGAAAAACACCCTCTGATAGCATTTTTATACCCAAAAATGTTTATTGGCTCCACGTGGGAAAAAAGGCCTCAACAACACCCAAAAATCATGGGTCTCTTATACCATTCGTTGTGCAACCAAAAAAATTGGTTTTCCCTAGCCGGGTGATGAGGAAACAACAACAAAAACGTCAAGGAAGAATCCCATTTACTGAGCCTTGCCAAATTGAATTCCCATCCATGGGAAAACAAAAAAAAACTGCAAAAAAGTGAATGGGAAAATGGATGATTGAGGAATGAAATTCCTACGTGAGGAAAATCAGCTACATAAGTGAGGAATGCGGCTGCCTCCTTCCACGTGATGGATAATGGGTGAGAAATATCCAATTGGGCATGTGTGTGGTCAACAGTTTACGGCCCTTCCCAGAAATGACGGCTTCCTTCCAATTCTACAGCTTCCCATACCTCCCAATCCCCAAGGAAATAACTGCCCCAACTAACTCCTTGGAAAATTAAGTGACTGGGTCAATAGGACAAGAAGGTAGTTGCCAAATTTATGGGTCCTTTTATTGACATTTGGATTTTACCCATTGGCTCAAGGTTTGAGTATTTCCCCCCTCTTATCCTTAGGAAATCATGCCCCCATCTCTTTAATGTTGCATTGACATATTTGGTTGTGGGTATTTTAATTAAATTGCATATTTACATGACGTCCAAAATTATAATGTGCCTGGCTAGCACGAAATACCATCTGCATCGATTTTAATAGCTGAAACATAAAATGCTAAATCGATGGTGGGTCTTTTGCCTTTAGCTCCTCACCATGATTAATTACAATATATACATCATATACATTTTTAATGCAAATGAGGTCAAAACCAGGGTGTTACAGCAGGCTGCATTTGTGAATGTGATCTCAACTTCAAGCTATGACACCCTAGAAGGAAAATCAATCATTATTTCGGCATCTTTGAGTCATTTCGAAGAAATATACCAATCTATTCAATCCACTAGTGACCCCACCATCAATGATATTTTTTTGTGGCATCAGACCATATCACCTATCGTATTGGTTAGATACCCCATCCCCATCTCTGAACTATCTTTTGCATACCCTTCCCTCTAATGAATCCATAATGGAAGTCATGTCCTTAGATGAGATGCCTTGGAAAGATCATCATCATTGATCCGCTTTCCTTCCTGATTACCATACGGTGGAAGAGCACTTTGGAATAAAGGTTTCATTTGATATCGTAACTAATACTCAGTCACCGGTACTCATCCATGATGTGGCGTCTGAGGGTAATATGAGAAACATTACTAAGACCATCTCGGTTGATATATCAATGAATCTTGGAGTTGTAGAAAACATCAACATAGGCCAAAATTCTTTTGATTCAGAACTAAAGACTTATACTACCTTTTAAAATAATTTAGAGATATTTTCGCTTGGACATATGAAGAAATTCCAAGGATAGATACTTCGATCATGGTTCATGAGATTAGGACTTACCGTGATTCCAAGCTGGTCCGTCATAAATTACGACAGGTTCATCCACATAAAGCAGTGGCCATTAAGGAAGAAATTGAGAAACTTCTTAAGGTTGGGTTTATTTACCCCATACCTTTGATCGAATGGGTGTCTAATATTGTCCATGTAAACAAAAAATAGGGCACCATTAGTTTTGTATCAATTTTTAGGACCTCAATAGGCTTGTCCTAAGGACAACTTCCCTACCCCTTATATCGATCAAATCATCGATAACTACGCTAGAAGTGTTATATTTTCATTTATGGATGGTTTTTTTTGGCTACAATCATATTGAGATACTCCAAATTGATCAACACAAGACAGATTTTATTTTCCCATGGGCGACCTTTTCCTACAAGAAGTTACCTTTTGGTTTGAATAAAACTTGTGTTACCTTTCAACGCACCATGTCTTATGCTTTCCATGACATCAAACACATCATGGAACCATACCTTGATTACTTTCCTGCCCTTTCAGAGCAGCAAGATCACCATGTTGACCATCTTAGATCCATTTTTATTAGGTGTCTCCATTACAACATACGGTTAAACCCACTGTTGTAGAGGAAATTGTTACTATGTCTGGGGGTTAATAGGCCATCAACATACTAGGGTTGAAAGATAGATGCATGCAGTTCTGTAAGTAAATGTAAACAAGTCTCAGATATTAGAATGGTTCATGCCTTAGTCAAATGAAGGTTGATCCAAGAAGCCCTTCAATCCTTCTCTTACTCCTCTTTCTCCAAGAGACCTGCAAAACAAATTATACATTCCTCAAACCAATATGACCACATGTAAAGCAATGATAATCAAAGCAATATCAAACCCTAATCTGATAATCAAAAACATATGATCATAAACAGATATTCAATATCCATTACATAATGATTGAAAGTGGAAGAGCATCACATCTTTATTAATCATGAAATCAGTACAAAGATTACCTTCTCCTCGAGCTAGGCACCTCATGAAACGTTGATTTGGTTCTTCTGCTTCTCTTCTCCAAGGAACTCAGCCTCCAAGATCTGCAACACAAGGAGATAGCATCTAGGGAAAAGGTGGGGGGAATGAGAGTCTCAATTCCTCCAACATAACATTGCAAAACTTCAAGTCCCAATTCCATTAGCATAATAATGCAAAATTTCAAGTCATCTCTCATGGAACTCTCTCCTTTTATTTATACATTTATGAAGAGATAGGGTCGAATGGGGGTCATTTACAAGTTCCCAATTCATTTCCATAACCTCCCAAACCACCCCTAATTCTATATTTTTGATAATTTTATTATTTTTTACCACTATAGGATGTAACCGCAGGTAACATGAAGGTGCATTTGTGAGTATAGAGGTAAAACTCATGGGTTTTCTTAACGAAATTCATGAGTATAGAGGTAAAACTCGTGGGTGTGCTTAACAAAAGTCACAAGTAGGTAGAAAATGCTCATTTCAATGGTATGTATGTATTTACAGGATTTGGATTCTTCTGCAAAGTTGTTCCTGAATCAGATACCTTTCCAACGATCTAGAGAAGAGGTCAAACAAAATTACATAATTCCAGGTATGGCTCCTACAATCTAGGTGTTTTTCAGTGACTTTCATGAAGTGTCGTACTCATCATGGAAGTGTCGGCATGCAACAAAATCATGGGAAAGTTATCACAAGTGGATGTGTGTCATTTTTGGCTATAACATATGATCCCTAATGTATGAGGTTAGAGGGGAAGACAATAGTGGAAATACATTATAAAAAGTAATCAACTGAGTATGGAGAGAGCAGAGGATCCAAGATCAAAGGCTCGGACAGCGGTAACTAAAAGAGATATAAATGTCAGACAAAAATGATCTCTAGGACATACAAGTCCATATACAAGTGAACTGATACTAAGGAATGGTCGACACAAAATGTCAAGGAAACTATAGAATGGTCGACAAAGGTTTCTCCTTGAATAGTGATCATGCCAACAAAAGTGACTTAGGAAGATTTTGACATGAAAAGGAACAATGACACAAATCTACAACGTAAGAGACATTGATAGATTCCCCATATAATTGGAAAAGAGACCAACTGGAGGAGTAAAAACTCTGAATTGGGATAAGGTCAAAAACTGAGACCCAACTGTTGAGAAACTCAAAACTGGTTCTTTTTTCAAGGAGACAATACTTGTTTCCACAATGTAAAAAAACATGTGAATGAACTTCCCTTCCCTCTTTCTTGTAAAGGTTTAACGATTCCAAGAAAGAAAACTTACGAACTTCTTCATTTTTTACAAGCTCAAAGAAGCAACAAAAGAATACTTGATAAAGCACTGATTCATGGATTTTACGAGCCTAAATTAGTGGATGCCCGATGATGTTTTCATAGTTTTGAGAGTCTGAAAACTCCAAAGAAAACTCGAGGGTGGTGCTTTTTCGTAAAGTTAGTCTCCTAAGTCCGAAACAAGTATAAAAAAATCCAAAGGAGAACTTTCTTAGTCTAGGAGAACTAAGGTATGCCTTTTTCATAGTTAGTCGGCAAGGTCCGAAAAAAGGGTTAAACTATCACCAGATCGACGCTCCTTCATAAGCGAGCAGAACACTCTAGTTTTAACGAGTGTGAAGGAAAGCAAGATCACTCAAAAAGTTCCATTTATTTACGAGAATGGTATGAACAACAGTAAACTCGATGCTTTGTTCTAGGGTTTAGCAAGCATGACAAAGACATAAAGAATGCTTGGAATCTTTTTCATATTTAGGTCCAGAGCATGAAAAATAGAAAACTAAGCTCGAAAAGGGTCATTTTTCCAAAGTTTAGTTCTCCAGGTCTAGAAAAGAGATAAACATATGCCTGAAGATACTCTTCTAGATTCCGAAGAAAATAGAGTGTTCCTTTTTCGTAAGTAATCCACATGGTCCGAAAAAGTTATAAACTACCATCGATGTGGATGATCGTTCAATTTACCTTAACGAGTCTGAACAAACAAGTTTACTCGACAATCTAGTCAATTTTAAGGATTCAGAACAGGGCTTAAATATAACTCCATATCTTTCCCTTGAATCTTTAACAAGTGCAGAAAAGTCAACTCCCGGAATCCTTACTATTTTTAACGAGCTCGAAGTAGAGTAGAAGAATGTCTCTAAATGTGAGGAGATGAGTGTTAGAGGCAGGTGAAACTAGTTCCAAGAGCAAGGAACATACCTAACCATAATGCAAGGAACATGAATAGGAGAAAGAAACTAGGGGAATGTCTCCTAAAGGTAAAAGGTGTCAAGTTGCAAAATCAAAAAGGTATGAAGCTGAGTGATGTTGAGAGTAGAGATGAGGGCTTATACAATGAGCTAAGAGCGTAGAAGCCAACATCAGGCTCATAAGTGCGAGCAAGGTACATGAAAATTCAGTTAGATATTAAACAACAAGATGGGGCCAGTAAACAGTTGTGAATCCAACTACAAATCATGTCTCCAAGAAAAAAACAACATCAAGATCATATTCAGAAGGAAAGATCCAATGCAGGTCATTTTGGTAGAAACACATGCAACTTTTCTATCTTCTACAAAAGGTGTAGTCAAGGAAGATTCAAACAAATAGAACTCTATAGTGCCAAGGCCCAAGGATTTATAATCAATAAGATCAACCTTAGAAGAAAATAAAAAATCAGCAGGGGAGATAGAATCTGTAGGAACAAACATAGTATCACAGGAGTTAAAAAATCTCTAAGAAAAATCAAACTCATTGGGATCACTGACTTGTTCTTCAAAGGGAGAGTCCAAAGACTCAACAATAACAACATAAGGATATTGATCAATGAAAACATCAAGCCTATTAAGCAAGTTATGGTTAGAATTATGGCACAAATGAACCAACATCCAAAAGAAGGTCATGATGTATCAAGGACTCTAGGAAGACTTCATCAGAAGGAAGTAGATCATCTGAGATAGGACAGATGTCTGAACTTTCAAATGGATCAAAAGAGTGGATATCAGGTTCCACAGTCTGTATAGGGTGGATAACCTAGTCAATTTTCAGGATCGAGTCCTAAGAAGGTAGACATGAACACAGAGGCTTCTCCTTAGTAGAAATTGAACGCGAGGGGTATGAGGCCACATAGCTCACCCGTGGTGGAGTAGTGTCTATAGAGACACTAGGAATCAATAAAGGAAAGACCTGGTCTCAATTTGGGTCAGAAGAGAGATCAATAAAATCCAACTGATCGATAATGACAATTTCTTCACCATGGTTAAAGTACATCGAAATAATTTTGACACCACAGCTTGCATGGCATAGACATAATCACGTCTGAAGAGCATATTGAAGTCCAAGGGGTATTCTATCACCATGAAATCAACTAAGACGGTCTTCCCACCCAAATTAACAGGTATTTGAGCAAGAATTCCCAAGGTTTTACTAGTTCTTCTATCAAAATCTAGTAGCTTACTAGCCGTCGACACAAGGATTGGAGATCCCATGCCTCTCCAAACATGAGCAGACAAAATACTAACTAAGGTCCATTCATCAACAATACTACGAGCAATCGTGTACTATCCAATGTTGACCTTTATCTAGAAAGGTGCAACAAAAGGACGGAATGACTCAATCAGGCTATCCCAATCAAAGAAAGAAAGCTGAGAGCTTGGTGGGGGTTCATCCGAAGATAGTTCAATTCACCCTTGTTCAGTAAGTTCTGAACTGGCAGTGAAGAAAATGTGACTAGAAGACATTTCACTCTCCAAAAGAAGAGTGGGATTGATCGACGATGGAATCGATTCAACCGCTTCATGAAATTCACTCTCCAAAGGGAGAGTGGGATTGACAAAAGATGACATTGGTTCAATCACATAAGGATCACTCTCTGAAATAAGAGTGGGGTGAACCAAATAATGAGAAGGTTAGACCACTAGATCAACCAAAGGTTGAGTATGAGGTTGAAAAACTACAGTTTGTTCAGGAGAAGTAAATCCTTGACTCTCGTACCATTGTCTTCGCACCTCTACGATAGTAGGGAACTAGTGAGTAAGATGATCTCCCTCACATAGCTTACAAGGGAACTTAAGTTTGCACTTCAAATGACCAGTTTTCTCGATGGTGTCAACATGACTAGCAGTGGCTAACTATTTACCCACAGCATGACCACCAGAGGCTGGGTGACTGGGTCCAACTTTACTAAGAGAGGATGGTTGTTGAGAGACTTCAGTGAGTTCAAAAATGGGATGACCTTAGAACCAAACTCTTCGTACCTCTGCGATGGCAGGGAATAAATGAGTAAGGTGGTATCCCTCACAAATCCTACAAGGAAACTTGAGCTTGTGTTTTCAACAGTTAGTCTTTTCAACAATGTTAACATGACTCGTAGTGGCTCACTATTTTCCCTCACCATGACCTATAGAGGCTGAGAGTTTTCCCTTAGCATAACCTACAGAGGCTGAGAAACTCAGTCCAACATGACCTACAGAGGTTGGACATGTAGGATCAACATGCTTTGCAGAGGTCGAGTGTGTGCCCCTATCATGACCTACATAGGTTGGGTGGTTGGTTCCAACATGACCTATAGAGGTTGGACGAGGTTTCCCAACATGACCTGTAGAGGTTGGACAAGGTTTCCCAACATGACCTACAGAGGTTGGGTAACTAGATCCAACATGACCTACAGAGGTTGGATGGGGAGGTTCAACTTGACCTACAGAAGTTGAACGGGTGTCCTCAGCATAAACTGCAGAGGCTGAGTGACTGGATCCAACATGACCTGCAGAGGTTGGATAGGTGCCCCCAGCATGACCTTCAGAGGTTGGGTGGTTAGGATCAACATGACTTGTAGAGGTTGAATGGGTTCCCCCTTGATTTCAATTTTTCTTCCTATTATTCCTTCTTTTAATCCTTTTAGACTGTTGGTTACTAGTATCAGTACTTTCACTGCATGAGGTAGAAGGAGGAGGAGAGGAAACTGTAGGTGAAGGGGAAGAAGTGTTTTGATTCCCTTAATATAAGGAGATTACTTAATAAGCATCAGGAGCATTCATGACATTTGGAGTGGAGAACAACCACACCGATATCCCTAGGGTGAATCCAGGTAGATTCAAGGTGCCCATCAAAGGAGCACCAACATTCTCTGTGAGAGGAATAGTACAAGGAGTCCCTAGCAAGGGGGCCTCCTAGATAGTGTTCATAGGAGTGTTAGCCATAGTTTTAAACAAAAATACAAATATTGAGGTTGACAGGCAACCAACAATACAAAGAACACACCACTAGTAGAAAAGACCTAAGTATCAAGGCAAGAAAACAGAGGTACCTTCCAAAGGAAATTCTAGGATGATGAGGGCCCAGAACCAACCAGTGAAGGTTCGAAGAGCAGTTACTCGGTGTCTTGTGATGATTTTTCTAGGTGCAAGCATTGGAATCACCCAACCACCCTCCCAAATTTTCAACCAAGGTTACCTTCCAAGTCCAGCAAAAGAGTCGTCAATCCAGCCGATACACATGGACAGGGTAACTAATCCTAAAACTCAAGCAATACTAGGCACCACACGAGGCTGGGAGGAGGTATTGGGTGAGTCCCCAAATGTGCAACATATTTGGTGTATTCTCTGCTAAGTAGAGGAGGGGTATCTCCAGATGCTCAGTATCACATGACTTCGTTCTTGACTCCTGTGTGAGAGGATATTTTCGGTGTCTTTCTCAACGAAGTTGGATTTCCTAAAAGATATGCCACTATGTTTGATTTTGAATTTTTGGGCAGTTAAGATATCCCTAACCCAAAACACTAGCCTATACTAGTGTGTGTCGCCCCTATAAACAAACAGTTACTAATAAATATTAAATGTTAAATGTTCATTTTAAAGGGTTGTTTATTACTCAAAGGGTGGCAGGGGTGAAACCAATGGTGTTTTGACTCAAAGTTGAAACAAGATGACTAACCAAAAGAGAACTTGAAATGAAAAAAGAAAAAAACTACTTCTCTTTCTTTTTCAAACGGAAACTTGAAAGCCACAAAAGAAAAACTTATTTTTATTTTTTCAAGAATAATGATATGCAATGCACTAAAGACCAAAACCTTAATCTACATGCATATTAAACAACTATATGTTGTTTTTTTTGTCTTTTATAAATGCAAAATAAAAACTACCTACAAACTAATGTATGTAGATAACAAGAACAAAGTGAAAGGACTCCTACTATACAGCCACCAAACAGACTCTAGACTGGCCTAAAGTCAGTATAAACCCTACTTGGAAGGGAGGCTTGCATAAGAGACAAGTCAAATACTTTGGCATGGTGAATTTAACCAACAAGGCAAGAAGAAAACAAAGACCAATAATCTTCTAAAACTAGACAAAGATCACTAACAGAGGCTGACCAGAAACAAGTGCCAAAAGCCATGCCAAGCAAAGGGGGTGGGGGGGAAGGAGCAAAGATAAAACACTAATGCTACAAAATGAATTTAAAAAAAGATAAATAACACCTAATATGGATGACACTAACTCCATATATTCATGTAGATGCAGAGGAACCTAAAAAACCTACCAAACAGCCTTCAAACAACCAAAAAAACCACAAAAATGATGAAAAAATATGTTTTAGGGGAACTGACGAATTTCTATATTGATGGTTCATGAGTCACTTGTATTTTTCAACTATAATAGGTCATTAATGCATCCCATACTCACAACTATTGAGCCTAGTACCTGCGAATGGGTGGGAAAAGGCCCTAAAAGGTCTAAAAATTGGCCTAATAAGGCAGGGGAGGTGTACTAAGATGCTTAGAAGGTGTTCCTACGTGGAAAAAAGGACCTAAACACTACAAAAAATTGGAATAAAGACAAATAAACCCCAAACATATAAGTTCCTCCCCAGTGGATTCGCCAGTTCTGTTGTAGAGGAAAGCGTTCCTATGGCTGGGGGTTAAGAGGCCATCAACATACTAGGGTCAAAAGATAGACGCATACAGTTCTGCAAGTAAATGTAAACAAGATTCATAGATTAGAATGGTTCATACCTTAGTCAAATTAAATTTTATCCAATCATCTCTTCAATCCTCCTCTTGTTCCTCTTGCTTCAAGAGACCTGCAAAACAAATTATACCTTCCTCAAACCAATATGACCACATGTAAAGCAATCATAATAAAAGCAATATGATACCCTAATATGATAATCATAAACATCTAATCATAAACATACATTCAATATCCATTACACAATGACTGGAATAGGAAGAGCATCACATCTTTATTAATCATGGAAAAAGTACAAAGATTACCTTCTCCTCAAGCTAGGCACCTCACAAAACCTTGATCTGGTTCTTCTACTTCTCTTCTCTAAGGAAATCATCCTCCAAGCTATGCAACATAAGGTTATAGAATCTAAGGAAAAGGTGGGGGGAATGAGAGTCCCAATTCCTACAACATAAATGCAAAAGTTCAAGTCCCAATTCCTCCAACATAACAATGCAAAAGTTCAAGTCCTCTCTCATGGACCTCTCTCCTTCTATTTATACATTTCTGAAGAGATAGGGTCGAATGGGGGTTATTTACAAATTCCCAATTCATTTCCATAACCTCCCAAACCACCCCTAATTCGATATTTTTGATAATTTTATTAGTTTTTACCACTACAAGAAGTAACCACGGGTAGCATGAAGTCAAAGTCATGAGTATGGAAGTAAAACTCGCATATTTGCTTAACAAAAGTCATGAGTAGGTACAAAATGATCATTTTTAGAGTACTTATGAGAATTCCAGGATTTGGAGTCTTCTACAAATTTCTTCCTGAATCAGATACCTTTCTAATAGTTCAAATAAGAGGTCAAACGGAGTTACAAAAATATGGATATGGATCCTCCAATCTAGGTGTTTTTTCAATGAATTTCATGAAGTGTCGTCGTGGAAGTGTCAACATGTGACAAAATCATGGGAAAGTGATCACAAGAAGAGATGTGTCATTTGGGATATAACGCCCACATAAATGTGTTTTTTTGGTTGATACTGAAATATTACTTAATTTCATCATGTCCAAGGATGGCATCCATATAGACCCATTGAAAATTGAATTCGTCTTAGCATTGCCTCCGCCTACAAACACCACAGAACTCCAAAGTTTGCAAGGGAAGGAAAAAATTTTGCATCGGTTCATCTAAAACTATGCTGCAAAAACCCACAGTTTCATGTGTTTATTAAAGAAGGATACACCCTTTGTTTTGGATGACCTAGCGTAGCATGCATTTAACACTCTCAAACACGACATTATGCATGCACTTTCCCTACAACTACCTGATTATACCAAGGACTCCCAATACATGGTTCCATCCCATCCACCATCGACATGGTTTTGTTTCAAACAGACAAACACAACCATGAACATGTGATCTATTACCTTAGTAAGAGTCTTTTGGACTCTGAAACCCGGTATTCGCATGTGGAGAAGTTAGCTCTCGCCACGATCATCACAATCCAGAAGTTTCGTCATTACATATTGCTCTGAACAACTATGGTATATGCATATTTAAACCCCATGTATTACATCTTGACTGGCCAAGTGCTTGGGGTAAAATACTCCCGCTGGATTGTTATCCTCCATGAATTTGAGTTGGAATTTGCTAAATCCGGTTTTAAGACCTCTCTCATCTTTACGAAGCTTATGTGTGACCTTCAGGTAATATTGAGGATACACAACCCTTTGATTCATTTCCTGATGAATCAATGTTCCTCATTAGTATGTATGACCCCTGTTATGGAGACTTGATTATCTATCTCCAAACGCAACGCTTCCATCCCAATGCAACCCGAGACGAACGTCATCGTATTCGGCATCACGCTAAATACTACCTTATTATCATTGATACATTGTACCATCATGGCGTTGATGCAATTTTGTGGCATTTCTTAACTCATGAAGATGATGAATTAGTTTTAAATGACTGTCACTCTAGAGCTTATGGTGGTCATCATTCTAGGATATCTACTACCCATAAAATCTTATGCATAGGGTACTTTTGGCACTCGATATTTAAAGATTGTATCAAGGCCGTCAAAAAATTCCCACCCTGTCAACTTTTGACATCTAAAAAGCGCACCCACCCTGCTCTGTTGTATCCCATCATAGTTGTTGGTCCATTCGCAAAATGGAGCATCTATTTCATACACAGTTACATCATTGTAGTTGTGGATTATTTTACAAAATGGGATGAGGTTATGTCTGCATATGCCGAAGACGAAAAACCAACTGCCCTAATTCTTTTCAACCATATTATCGCTAGATTCAAATTTCCTTTGGTCATTTTGACTGATCACAATTCACATTTTAAAATTAAGATGATGTTGGAATTGAGTGCTAAGCTAGGTTTCCACCACGACAACTCTACACCTTACTACCTGCGGGCCAATGGCTAGGTTGAGGCTATCAATAAAGTGCTAAAAACCATGCTTCAATGGATGGTAGGATGAGCCAAAATCTAGCTATAATTTACAACTATTTTCCACATTATGGGCCTACAAGACTACAGTCAAGACATCCACTGGCTTGACACCTTTTCAGTTAGTGTATGGGTTGGAGGCTATAATGTGAAATCCCTTCTATAAAATTGGCCATGGAATTGCTACCCAACACCACTCCAGAGGAAGAACGGTTCTTATATTTAAACAAGCTCGATGAGACTCGTTGAGATGGAACCTTGGCAAATGAGCTACATAAACAACGGATTAAATCTCAATACGACAGATATGTTCAACCTCACCTCTTTAAAGAAGGTGATCTGGTATTGACATATGACCAGAAACATGACAAGTTAGGGAGTGGAAAGTTGGAATCCATGTGGCATGGACCCTACGTTGTCAGTTGTGTCTTGGATAAAGGAGCGTACGAATTAATGGATTATGATGGAATACCCTTGGGAGAGATCAAAATGGGATCTACCTTAAAAAATACCATGCTTAGGTCATCTAGCATAGGTTTGTTGTATAAAGTGTTTATAGAGTGTTGTGTGTTTTTGAAGTGTGGTTTTGGTGTGAAAGTAAGATGTGTCTTAGACAAACCTACTTAGGTAGTGTCATGGTTAAAATGGACAGATGACCACCCATTGTGGTTTTGCGAATGGTGATAGTCATTACACATTGAATATTGCATCGATAGCCTGGGTATTGTACTCTCCTACCATTGATCTGATGAGCTCATGAGGAATTTGTTTGGGTCCCGCAACAAACAATATTGCAGAGTACCATGTAGTGATTGGTTTGTTGACTGAAGCTCTAGCTAATTATGTGAGTCGGATTAGGGTTTACCTAGATTCGGAGTTAGTTGTGCATCAATTAAACCAAGACTACACTATTCAAAACCCCCTACTTCTTCATACATTCTGAAGATTTCATAATTTGGAAAGGTCTTTTGAACATACTTCCTACCATCACATCTCAAGACATTTAAATACAGTAGCGTATTCACTCACAACTTTTGTCTTGGATTGGTATCTTACTCATATTTAAACTTCATTTTAAACATTATTTTCATGCATTTTAATCACGTAAATACATAAGTCGTCATTCATACACATAACACATCACACACACACGTATCTATAAATAAGAGTTTTTATACATAAACTGGTGTTGAGATACAAACTGAAGCTATAAGCTTTAAAGTCACCCAAAATCTGGAACCATCAAGTCTTTAGTGCATATAAAAGGGAAAAAAATGAAACTTCAAAGGTTTCAATATAAATACAGTACACAAATGAGGAATCCACTTTGGAATAATACTCGTGTTCGTGGTAGCACATTACAGCATTGGGACACTCAGCGGAGTAGCCTCCCAAAGCGTCCAAATACTCCTACAGTATGGTGCTAGTAGCGCCTAGGAATATCATATATAGAAATATATGGAACCCCCATAGTTAGACACTAAATATTTTCTTCAATTTCTTGAATCTCTTCTTCAGCCTCCACATTTATAATAGCCATCTCCCTCACTGCTCCTCATCTCTCTATGGGAGAGGTTCCCACTGAACGGGAAGGTCCTATGTTTAAACAAATGCATTGTATGTCTCAGTATCATTCAAACTAAACAAAAAAATAAAATACAACATAAAATAAAAACACATAAGTAATGATATGCTTCTTACCTTGATGATTCCACTGGTCCCCCTCAAGCAATGGAAGGTCAAAGTCACCCCTGAAGTCTGCTCCGGTGTACGCATAGTACTCCACCATCAGTATTTGGAATTGGAGCCAATGAAAGAATACTGCACCATATGCGATGGTAGGCCCTCCACCACCACCATGTCGGACATGGCCTCGACCCATCGCAACATCCTAGGATCCTTTGCATACAATATGTTTAGAGGAACCTGTGGTCGCATTAGTGGCACCCACTCAAGGAAGAAGGACACCACTACGGCCTCATAGCCAAATTGTTTCAGTTTTCCCCTCCGACACTTTGTCAATTGATCTTTGAGACTGACTATCATCCCCTCACACAAGTTGAATATTGTAGGATCCATGCATTCCACCGCATACATCATGTGATCATGAATGGTCTGGTGAGAAACCTTGTTGTTCGCTACCTTCTCTATCATGAAGGCTACAGTTCTCAGAGGCCGGTCTACTATATATTTGATGGGGAACTTTCCTCCCTAGGATATTGTCCCCACCACACAGTACTTATCAATGAGATCGTCCACAAACATCTCACCACCCCTAGGACCTATGAGTACCACAAGACTCCCTATCCAGAATAATCCAATCAAGAAGTAGATGTTCTCTACATCTATGGTCAATGTATGGGTCCCAACATGAAATTTTTGTTGGTTAGGATCCCACATACGGATCAACTACTCAAGTAATCTCACATATGCCATCATCCCTGGAACCCTGAAATACTTCAGGAGTCTGCATTCTCTCAGGGCCCTCACAGTCATGAGAACATTTTCTGCTCGGAGTTCATCAAGATCACATTCCCTTTCTTTCCATATCACCATCTTTGGAGTCAAATCCCTGTAAAAAAATAATGGAACATCCAGTAGATACTTTCTAGACTCCAAATCAAGAGAAAAATATTGGAAATGATTGCTTAGGTTTTGGTTTTTCGAGATGACCTTGCCACTGACGATCTTTCCCCAAGGGAACAGAGAAATGGTGCTCTTCCACCTAGAGAGACATAGTGCCTTCGGTACTTTTCCTCCTTTTTAGGGGTGCATCGGTGCACCTCCCAAAAGGGAGAAAAGCTTCAGGCTGTGTGTGCTCTCCCTCTTGAGAAATCAACCTCAAAACACCAAAAAATGAACTTAAAGCAAAAAAATTGACCATTAAAGTGAATGGATAGGGCTTAGTTGTTACCTGGATCAGACGGTTCGATCGGAGGTGGCATGTAACTCCTGGAATATCAACCAAAAAATATCCTCCTTTGCACAAGTTTTACCCAATGTCAATAGTAAAAAACACAATGGTAAGAAATCTGTTATTATTCCACTATTTCTACATTATTTTTGGTTTTTATTAAAAATAATTGATGGAATAATTAAATATTTAAGGTATTTCCATATGTTTTTCAATAGTTTTCATGGTAAACATGTTCTCACTTCAATTTATATATTTCAGGTTATTTTTGGACTTGTTTGACCATGAGAGAGTTTTTTTTTGTCTTTTTCACACTTTGGTTTAAGTTGAAAAAGTACCAAGCACTTTTTATACCTTCGGTGTCCTCGTTAAACACCTAGTGAAGATGTATCGAGTGTGCTTTTATTGTTTTTTAAGACTCGTTAAAATGGTTTATGAAAAAAGAACCCTTTACAAAGTCGATTTTAAGCTCTATACAAGACATTGTAAACATGAAACGATCGCCAAGCAAGCTTGATTCTTTCACTTAAAAAAGTATTTGAAAGGTCATATAGTAATTGATAGTTTACCCCTTTTTTCGGACCGATTGGAATCATTCATGAAAAAGGTATACTCTAGTTTATCACAACTAGAAGAGTTCTCCTAGGAATCAGTTTATACTTTTTCAGGCTTCACGGACTAAATCTACGAAAAAATTCACCCTCAAGTCTCCTTAGTCTTTTCAAACTCTCTAAACATGAAACAATGACTAAGTTTGCCTTCCTCACACTCGTAAAATCAAACGATAAAGTGACCTTTTTGGGAATGAACCCCTCCTTCCTCAAGTTCATAAAACATATGAGAATGGACTCATCACTTGATGAGCTACATCGAGCGTTTGTTACCCTTTTCAAGCTTGTTTAAAAGCAAAGATGTACTCATCCTTTGCAATGGGGAAATTAAGGGAATGGGGAACGTCTTTCATTTGTATCAATGGAATTTCATAGTCCACCCTTGAACATGGCACCTGCCTGCATTTTCATTTCAAACAATTGGATTTTTGACTTATCACTGAGTGAATCCACTTCCATGAGTCATTTAACTCCTTTGAGTCAATTCAAAGAATGCATCATCCTGTCCTTGCATTACATCTGGTCTTTTCCTCGTTGAGTCAATGTTTCCAAGACATTTTTTGTGTCATTTGATGTTCAACGAAAAAACTCCACTACAATCTACCTATAAAAATGCCTTACCTTCCTTCAATTCAGTCACATCTGAATCATCTCTAGGGTTGTTTTCATCAATTCAACATCATCTTTTGTTCCGTGTTTCGTGTCGATTATGGGGGAAACATTATGGACCTCGTTCGATGTATCTATTCTTATTGATGCCAATACATAATCCGGGAATTGGACTTAGAAACTGAGTCAAAGTACCTTGAATCTTGCATGCCTCAATGGCAGGTTTACTCACTTTCAACAGTGGGCTTTCATCAATGGCCTCTGATTGAAGGATTATGCCAAGTGTTCAACTACAATTCCTCTATTCACATTCGGAGGAATCTACTGGGATAGCTTGGGAATCATCGACATCAATGATTATCTCCCTTTCATGTGTTAACGGTATACATCAATGACCGGTAATCAAGTGGTTTCTATCATGTTTGACATAAGTACATTTATTCACATGGATAGAATCATATCATTTGGGATTGGAATGAAGACCCTAAGTGGTTAGCTTTTCACCTGAATATGTGCCTATCCTCAGCTTGCGATGAATTATTGGTTGTAGTCATGGCATGGATCCACATTATATGTTCGGTGGCCCTGTTCATGTTTTGAGTCAGGATAACATGGATCTTCTTTGTATGTCCTGTAGCCATGTTTTGATTTGAGTCTTGTTGTTCATGGATCTACAGTGTATTGTTAGAAGCCATGACATGGTCATTATACATGGATATGCAATGTATTGGTTTGCATCCATGATCGAGTCAAATAGTTGGTAACTGGTCTTGTGTCAAGTGTTTAATCACCTCTCTTTCGCCTCTGATACTGAATCAATATCTACCAAATCATTTCACCTATCACATTCCTCTAGCTTCATACTTTGGGGGGGATTATGTTACACCCAAAAACTATCCTAATGCTCTAATCTCTTAAAGTCCCTGGCCAAACCCTCTTTCGAGGCCTTATTGCTCACTCTTAGGAGGTCTAACACACCTTGCTTCCTAACACAAGGCGTCAGATAGGCCTAACTCATGTTGTCCACTAACATAAGGCATCGATGGCCCCTGTCACATGACCATAAGGTGCGTGGCACACTTATCCCTCTTACAAGGAGCGCGAGCAGTTCAAAAGGGGAAAAAAGGAGAAGATTCGAGAAGCTTCTAGGAGAAATATCTCATGGAGGATGGTCATAACTACTTAGGAGAGATGGAACTCGACCTCCTAACCCCTAGGGATCATTCCCTACCTTCCTCCCAAAATATATCAACCCCTTTGGGCTTCCTTTGGCCTATAAAAGAAAGCTACATGGACCATGTGAAAGGGGGACCAAGAGAGCATCCTTATGTTGTTGGATTCAAGTCTGGTATAGAAGGAAAAGAGAGGGTGGCTGTGAATGAGAGATTTCATGGTGTGTAGTGTGTGTGAGTGAGTAAAAGATCTTGTAAAGTCAAATCTTTGACATCAAGGATTTGGTTGTAGCTTTCTTTTCTCATCTTTAACACAAAAGTGTTTCCCTTGCCCATAAATTATTTATGTTAATATTAATTGTTTATTACTATTTTCCTTGATCATTAGTATATATCATTGATTTATCTTGTTTCTCGCATTTCTTGTCTTGTTTTTTGTGTTCTTGGTAGTTACAATTGATCGCACGAGGATATATAAAACAAGGATAACCTTTCACACTCAAGCTAAAGAGAGCTTGACATTTAAGTAGATCAGTCATCTACGGAGAGGACACATTGTTGTGACCTTTTGTTCTAGACTTGCACCATGCAGGCTAGGGGAACAAAATGTGTCTGCACTTATTGAAATATTCCTGATAACAGAGGTCCATGAATAAGAAATTCGAGATCATAGCCTTTCTAAGTGAAAACTAATGATAATAAGTCTTATATGTTGATTTGCAAGAGAAATGCACTAACGAATGCTTAAGAATTGCATTTTTAAGGTTGAGTATAGAGATCACTACTAAAACTGGTACAAAAAAAAACAAAAACCTATTTTAAAATACTTTTGTGAACAAAAATGAAAAGCACAAGCAATCTAGTTCAAAGTAAATTCGATTTGATAAATAAGACACACACACTTAAATTAAAACTTTAAAATCGATGATCTAATCTCAAAAATATTGAAAAGAAAACACTCTAAGTCTAACAAATCTAAACTCTATTGTTAATTATTTTAATGACAAATACAACAAAGTAGTGCCTATAACTTAGAAAATCTAGAAATTACAAACACTGCCAAAAGGTATGAGCCAAGTGCTTGAACACCAATATATATAAAAGCAAACTCTAATTTTATGACCTACTTTTGTAATTAAATACAATTATTAATCCCTTTTTCAATTCATTGACAATTTATAGGAACAAGGCATATAAAAGAGAGTATTAAAATTAATATTGAAATATAGAAAAAAACACACTTTTAACCTACTACGTAATCAACTCTGAAGATCTATGTTTTGCAATACATAAAATGATATGGAAACCTAAATCTGATTACAAAGATATACCAAGTTATTGAAAACAAAGTATGAAATCTAGTATTAGAAATCTGGAAATTCATATGGGCAATTTACTATGCAAATAGATATGAAAATCCAATATTGAAAACCCAATTTCTATTGCAAATTAAATCTAAGTATTTAAACCAAATAAAAACATCAATCTAAAGAACTTGTATTCTTTCTATTTATGACAGAAGCAATGCAAAGTGGAATAAGATATACAACTAAAGGAAATCATTTTAATGCTTCATAAATTGAAACCACAAGTATATGAGATGTTTGGATCTGCAATGAATATGAGTATGCCAATGTCTAGATGTAATGTAAATGTGCACGACAGAAACATTATCGAGCACATGAAAGGAATAGTCTCGAATTGCCATTCTAATAATGTCAAATCATTGTTATGAACAAAAACCATTTTTAAATTTGCAAAAGAAATCTAAAAGCAGTATGTATAAAATGATTTATGTAAAATGAGTGTAAATGTGTGTGCAAGTATACAAGATCAAAGCGTGAATGTAAAAAACATACAAAATATAAGTAAACCAACTATGAATACAATACATTATTTGAAAAGCAATGTATTAATACAAACTCAGTATAAAACAGTGTGCAGATATGCAATAGGGAACATATTTAAGGAACTAAAGAGAGATATGTTTAAGAATGACAAACATATTGTTTCAACACAAGAACATTTAACTAATGCAAAATATACATAAATGAAAGGGAAGAAGTTTTACTAGCCAAAACGTGGGCTCTTGCCTAGGTAGAAAGCTTAAACTAAGATACGTCACACAATGAAGATGAACACAACTTCATACATCGGAATTCCATTAACATAGTCAAGCACATGAATAAATTACATATGCAACATCAAAGTGTTTACAAGAAGAAGAAAAATCACAAGTTCTCCATCTTGCTTTAGCTCTCTAACCTCCTCCCTAACGCCGAAAAGGGAGAGTAAGAAGAAGAAGAAGAAAATACTCCCACACTACTATTACATATACAACTGGTCCTCCCACACTCAGATTCGTTCAACAAATTTGCTAAAATTAGGAGGAAAAGAACCATCACATTAAACTATGGGTGTAACAGTCATTTAGGCCAATTTGTATTAAACCACCATCAATTTCTCATCAAGCATTACAAATTTTTAGAAACAAATCACGTTATTAACAATTTGCATGACCAGGAGAAAGACCCTTATTTTAGTTTCTCCAGATTATGCTTTAGTTACTCGGAAATTAATGTGAAAATTGGTAGTTTAGGGATTTCTGCTAATTAATTATAGGTGTAACATTCCAATTGGGAAAATTTGCTTTAAAGCACCACCGATTTCTCCTCAACCATTACAAATTTTGAGAAATGGCTCGCATTGTTTCCAATTTTATATACGAGGAGAAAAACTCATGTTTTAGTTTCTCTATATTCTGCTTCAGTTACTCAAAAATTAAGGCAGAGGTTGGCAGTTTAGGAATTTTTGTGAATTAATTGCAAAACATTTAACCAAGTGCTAGAGGCCACACATGAGAGATGGGTGAGGTATGATTGACACCTCACCATCTAGAAGCACTGAGAAGACTCCTCCAAGTGGCAGAATTGAAAATGCTGGTGTGAAAGTATGCCTTTCATGGATTTGTGCCTTGGTACAGAAACTGGTACAAAATTGCAGAAATAGAACTTATGTAGCCATCATTAGTAAAACTTTAGCATAATCCACTTATAATTACTAAAAACATTAGAAAATCATATATATTAAACACAATGACATATAAAATCTTAGATGGAGGATGGATGTCTGAAATTAATTATACTATGGACTGAATGCGGGAAAAGGGCTTAGGAAAACAAGACTTATTATGTGAAAAATGTGGCAAAAATGGAGCCCAAAACTTGTCTGAATGCCTCATGTGTTTCATCATGTAGTCGCTCACATATTTTAATTGGTTTATCTCTATTCTTGGAAGAGCTAGTCATTATGTAACAATCCAACTCTATTTTAACCCAATTATTAGACCACACTTGTTTGGTTTGGAAATGGATTTTCCAAGTTCCAAACTCACGAATGGTATGAATTCTGTCAAGCAAAATCACTTCTACACAAATTTTATTATATCCCTTCACCTTGTTTATGATCAAGACAAAAACTAACTATTGCTTGATAGTGGATAAAAACTCATACAAGTCCAACCCCTCATAGTAGATAACCGAATTTTCAACAATTACAGGAGTGATAACAAATAGCAAACAGTTTTTTTTTCAAACGGGAAATATTTCCACTTACCTTTAAACATGTATGATCCTAATCTTGCAAATCATTCTTCATAAATGTCCTCTATGTTCCAAAGATTACAAACATGATTGAATGTAATGTGAATCATGTTTGCATCCTTTGGGTCTGCCACTTAGTAAATTGGTTCGTTCAACCATGAAGTTGGCAACTCCATAAGACTTGATATCGCCTCATTAAACCTAAATAGGAAGGATTGTAGGTTTGGATTAAAATTATCACTAAGGGGATGATGGAGAGAGTTATCTCCCCCTAGTTTTTTTGCAAGAGGACTTGAGTTAGGTTACATGCCCTTTTAGCTTGGAGATCTACCTTCTTATTTAAATTACATAACACATGATAAAATCTTACTTCAACAAGGTTAGCTATCAAACGATGTATTCGATGGAACAATCAACTGAGGATCAAGTCCTTTAGATTCATTTTAAAAGCTAAATGTTGAATCATTACCAATGAATTGCACACAACAATCTAATGAATAGTATTTCCTATTTCGACTTGTTTCAGTCCTTGTGATAATGCTACTAGTTCCTCGAGTTGATTGTTCGTTGAGATTCCCAATCCCCGAGAATAGGTGCTTTTTGTTTTTCCTCTCGGTTCAAAAAGCACCCCCTACATCTACTAGCCTTAAAAAAAAATTGGGAAAATATATTAACACTTATATAAATGTGATTAAAATTTAAATAATTAACATAAAACTATATATAGTAAAATTTTCAAAATGTTATTATTCTATATACATATTTAATATTAAGTTTATGGTTTTTTTTTTAATTTAGAAGATGTTGATCATCATACTGCCAACGAACTGGACCTATAAGCTTTCATCAAGTATACAATTCAAACCTAGTACTCTTCATTTTTTTTTTAAGACTTCATAAAATAATTGATTTGATTTAAAAAAAACAATAATAAAGAAGAATATAACTAATTCACCATTTTATGGAAGACAAAAAGAATCTAAGTAAAAAGTCCACAAAATAGAATTAAATGCATTTGTATCAAATATTTTAATGACAATTTATCTGAACAAACTAACAAAGGATGTGCACTGCTAACTTCTCTTCAATATTTGTATTTCATAACATGTTTTAAGGCCAAGGAGACCAATATAAATAATGGTATCTGAGTTGTGGAAGAAAGTTCTCATGATTACGTTTCAAACAAGTAGAAGAGAATGCACCCCTCTAGCAAGCCAAGCCTACAATACATGTAGTAATCAAAATGTACCCATGTAGTTTCCGAGATCTCGTGTCTCGATCAGGGTAGCCCCACTAACGGCTAAGTTAGGCTAGTGTTGCTTATTAATTTCAATGTATGCTATAATTATGATATCCTTCTAAATTGTGTTCCCTTGTACCATATGCTTAAAAGTATATGGTCAAAATCATAGATATTCTTGTGAAGGAAAGATAAGGACATTTTTACACACATTAACAAGTCTTTAAACTATGAATAACAACATTAACAACATTTATCATTAACCATAGCAAGTCTTTAAACTATGAATAACAACATTTATAAGAGACTTGTATTGGATAGGCATATTTTGGTTGAAGCAAAAAAATTGGTAGTAATCTCTAGGCCTTAAACTGTAAAAATACAAGTAAAATAAAAGATATGGGTTTTAAGTAAAATGGAGTTTTACATTAAGGATTTTAAGATTTTTCCTAGCCTTAAATTATAAACATGTAGATAAAAGATATGGGTTTTGGAATAAGTAAAATTGAGTTTTACGTTAATGGTTTTAATATTTTCCTTGGCCTGGCTTATTCTACTTTCGACTTCCATAGCCCACAACCTTCTCATTTTTCATTTTCCCTCTTCTTTACTCCCTTTTTTAACTTTCCAAGGATAAGGGGCACTTTGATTCATTGTTGTGAGCATTTCTAGGGATATGTGTATGGTACATAGTAATGCTACAATGTTTCATGCCAATGCTGAAATTGAGGACAACTTAAAAGTTAAATTTAAATATCTAAGACACATCTAGCCTAGTTCCAAACTAAACAAAAGTGGGAATGTGTTGTTTATCAATGAGAAAAAGTCTAAAGTGGGTTATAATAGAACTATTAATGGATTTGCTAACATTGACGTGAACATCTTTAAATAGATCAGATCAATTTTAATCACGTGTTTCAATACAAGCTAATTCACTAATTAGATAAGGTAAAATAAACTAAACACAAAAAATGCCACCTAAATAAGCAATTGATAATCTTCTTTGTTTGATTATTTATTCCAAGTTCCAACCATTACTAATATTATAATAAATATGCTAACAATTTGAAGCCTATGAGAAAATAGTGTTTAACAGAAACAAAAAATCAAAGGGAAAAAATATACACCTGAGTAAAGTGGCCAAACTCTCCGTAAATCTTATAATTAAACTCCGCTTTCTTTTGCTTCCAGTTTCGTTCAATTTCCTTTGAGTTTGCCTCCCAAACTTTGGATTCTATAATGGTGAAGTTAGTGGGCATAGCATTTGGATCACGTTCTTGTTGTTCCACATTGGATTCACCAGCATTGCCACTTGAACATTATCTCTTATTCAATTTACTATTTTCAATTGAATTTTTAGTGTTTAACGTGGGTGACCTAGTGATCTCTTTTCCATAAACTTCCTTGAAAAAATCATCATCTCTTTCATATTTTGGTGACTCAACCATTCTAATTTGTGATAGTCTGACTAGAAAACAATACAAGTATTCATTTACAAAACCCAAATAACAATATACTTATCAAGTTTACACAAACTTCCCACAATGTCAATTAACACAAACTTCTCGCTCCAATGTTACTTTACAAAATATAATAACTATTAGATTAAGAAAATTTATTTTAGATATACCTTATCATATATTTAGCAAACAATAGCTAGCAAATAGGACTTGAATAGCAGGAATTATATCATATAATTAAGGGGATCTCAAAGAACTCGGTATTAATAATTAGAAGAAGCCAATAGTGATCCAATAGTAAGTAGATATCAAATAGACTAATAAATTTATTAGAAAAATATTGTGAAATAAAACAAGAAATCATTATTTATAGTAACAAGTTCTTAAGGAGGGGTTTCGAGAGTCGTAGTGCCAATCTACTGGACAAGAGGCCAATGATTTGTAGAACTTATCCTTATTTCATGTTAAGATTTTAATGGTTGTACAATATCTTAAAACATTTAGCATCATAACATCATAAGCATATTCAAAAGGATCATTGAAAGAAAGACAAGCACAACCACACAAAAGAACACAGAGATTTATCCTGGGAAACCCTCATGGGGGATAAAACCCAGCAAAGATTCCCCAATATAGACTTCAACCAAGTACAGTGCAAGACCCCAAGAATAATACTTGTAAGACACCAAGATAAGACTTGAATGCTTCCTCTCTCCAAGATTACTAAGGGTTTAATGCACTTGTTAAAACAGGACACCCCATTTGTATGGGATGAAATTGCACAACTCGCATTCGAGGCATTGAAAAAATCTTTGTTATTGGCACCATTATTGCGTCCGCCAGATTACTCTAGGGATTTTATATTGTATCTGGCCGCATCTGAGTCAACCATAGGGGTATTCCTAGTCCAGGAGGACGATAAGCTCCAAGAGCATGTTGTTTACTATCTCAGATGTGCTTTATCCGGACCTGAACTTAGGTATTCCCATGTTGAGAAGTTGGCCTTAGCAGTTGTTTATGCTATTCAGAGGTTACGTCACTACATCTTACTGAGGACTACAATGGTAGTGGCGGATGTTAATCCTTTTCAATATGTTTTTTCTCGATGGATAGTTGGAGGCAAATTCAACAAATGGATAGTCATTCTCCAAGAGTTTGACCTAGGTTTTCAGTCCGCCAAATCCAAAAAATCCTTATTTTTTGCTGAGCTCATTGCAGAATTTCCAGTAGAGAAAGATGTAGCTATCGAAGAAGACTCATTCCCAGATGAGCATATCTTTTTGATTTCCACCTCTGACCCCTGGTATGGAGATATACTTATCTATCTCCAGAATTTGAAGTATCCTGCAGCTTTCTCATGGGAAGAATGACGTAAACTACGCCTACATGCCAAGAACTACCTCATCATAGGAGATACTTTATACCATAAGGGGGTAGATTCCGTTTTGCGTCGATGTCTTACCCATGAGGAAGTGGAGATTGTTGTTGGAGACATTTACCACCATACACACTCTTTTTGGTCAAATTTTCCTAGTTAAACCACTATCCTAAGTATTATTGACATTAATTGACTTCAGTGGAGCATTAAATGTCATCATCCAGTCACACCCACGCCTACCTTCAGTCAAGGAGGCTAACTTAGCCTTCTCCTACATTCGGGGAGGCTAACTGGAGCACTCCGGGGGTAATCTGAGTGATATTAATGCACCTAATTGCTAACTGGTGGTTAAAATCAGTTAACAAGTCAGTGAAGGCACCTCCTTTCATTTAATTGATTATTTAATGATTAATTAATGAACTGGAGTCAACAAGGGCGCCTCCACCAACTTTTGATGTTCAGTTCAACTTCAGTTAACCTCATCAGGGTTCATTGAAGTCATTGAAGTGCTAGCACTTGATGGTTGGCTCGCTATGACATGTGTCTGATCTCTTTCAGTTGAGACTCGGTCATTTATTGCACTTCGGCTTCAGTTAGGGTTCAGTTGAGTCAATTAGGGTTTTGATCAATGGTTAACTGAGTGTGGACTATGGCTTACAGTCAGTTAAGCTAGACTCACTCATTCAATTCGAATGGCCTCCTTAGGGATTCGAATTGCTTCTTATTCATGCTTGTAGCATGACATTGTAATTGTAATTATTCATTCTTTATTGAATATACAGAGCAGCTACTCATTCCATAGTCCGATTACACCATTTCATGTGTTATTTGTTCATTAAACTTTGATGAGACTGTGCTTGAGTTCCTAGATCACTGTCAAGATTAATAATTGTCCTAAATGATGCCCATAGTGGAGCATGTGGGGGTCATTTATCTGGGTTAGCAACGGCCCAGAAGATATTACGTGCCGGTTATTTCTGGCCCACAGTTTTTAAAGATTGTGTGGAAGCCGTGAAGCACTGTAATCCTTGTCATATTTACACTAGAAAGATGCGGTCACATCCCGCTCCATTATTTCCCATCATCTCAATGGGCCCCTTCATGAAGTGGGGGATTGATTACGTGACGTGTAACCCAGCCTCGGCTGGGGGGTACAAATATATCATTGTCGCTATAGACTATTTTACGAAATGGGCAGAGGCAATGCCCACCTTTAAAGCTAACGAGGAAACTGCAGCTTTTTTCGTGTTCAATCAAATTATCGCACGATTCGGTATACCTAAAGTGATTGTCACTGACCATGGCAGTCATTTCCAAAATAGCATGATGACTGAATTGACCACTATGCTAGGATTTAGACAAGAACATTAATCTTCGTTCTATCCTCAAGCAAATGGTCAAGTCGAGGTTTTTAATAAAACTTTGAAAACTATCCTCAAACATACTATTAATGCAACCCATTCCAACTAGCATATCATGATGTACCCTGCACTTTGGGCATATCAGACCAATGTAAAAACTGCTACGGGGTTTTCCCCCTTCCAACTCGTTCATGGAGTGGAAGTCGTTACCCCGGTTGAATGTGAAATCCTGTCCTTAAGAATTGTTATTCATGTGTTACCTGATACAACTAAGTTGGAAGAACATCTAGTACATTTAGAACATCTGGATGAACAGTGTAGAGATGCACTAACAGCAAACCAAGCTCATAAAAATAGGGTCAAAAGCCAATACGATAAATCGGTCAAGCAAAAGATTTTCTCTGAAGGGGAGCTTGTATTGCTCTAGGACCAAGATAAAAAAAACCCTGGGGGCAGGAAAGTTCAAGTCTATGTGGTTGGGACCTTATGTTGTGTCAAAGGTGTTAAAGAAGGGCACATATGAATTGATTGATTTTGATGGGAATAAGCTGCCTGATCCCAGAAATGGGCTCTACCTGAAAAAGTACTATGCTTAAGTTTAGCACTTTTTCTTGTATTTTATTGTATGTATTTTTATGTATACTAGTTCATCAGTTTGTGTTTTTTATACCATCTGCTGGTTGTTTCAGATGTCTTCCAAGAGGTTCGTAGGTTTCGCTGATGGCGCCAATTGCCACACTTGTAATTTAGCTTCAGCTGCATGGCTCATTTATTCGCCCTCGGGACAGTTAGTTGCATCAGGAGGCGCTTGCTTAGGTCCTGCTTCCAATAATGTGGCTGAATATAGGGTTGTCATTGAGCTTCTATGGGATGCTTTGTCATGTGGTATCACTCAGTTGGAAGTCCGAATGGACTCTCAACTGGTGGTTTCCCATCTCAATCAAGCTTATCAAATGCGAAACCCTATTTTATTGCGTCAATTTATGCAAGTTAGGTTATTGGAAAGAAATTTTGAGTTCATTACATTCAATCATATTCCAAGGAATCAAAATTCATTAACTGATGCATATGCTAATTACATCTTGGATTGGCATTTAACACATTTCACATAAAAGTATACAGCAAACACATTAAAAACATTTGTAAAAAAACCAAAAAAATATATATGTGTGTGAATATCTGTCCATATAGATAGGTCGAGTCTCTGATCCTCGGATCCATTCATAACTGTATAATATACAAAAAATATACAAAACATGGATCATAGTCCATAAAATGCTCCTAGGTCTAAGCTGGACCGCCCTGGTCACTTGGACCCCCCTGGTCCCCCCGATCACCCTGCACTCGGGCTTCTTCAGCCACTTCAGCTTCAGCAGCCTGAACAGCATCTATGTACACAAGTACTGCTATGGCTAACTTCTGCATGATGGCTGGGATGTGCTCAATCCATAAGGTAGGTACTCTCTGGGTAAGCCTGGCCAGCTTCCCATCAAGAACCGTAATCAAGCCCTGGTCTTCTCCCAAAACAGGACGCACATACATGCGTGGATGCCCATCAAGGTGGACTAGTCCAATATCTGCATTTTGACATTTTAAAAGGATTAGAACTTTTATACATATGTATATATCTCTATAGTTAAAATTCATAAAAATTTGAAAATTTGAAAATAAATATTACCTAACTCTCCCCATGCTCCTCCTGGAGGGAGTACGAGGTCAGTATCACCACGGAAATCCATTTCAGCATATGGAAACTACTCCAAGGCTAGCAATTGTTGCTCCCACCAAAAGTAGAAGTCGTTGTCATAGACACTCTGGACCGAGCCACCACCTCCCTGGCAGAGGAAGATATCTCCCCACCTACTTAGCTTAGGCTGACGGGGAGAATGAACAGGAAAAGGTACTGCAGGACTCAATCCTGGAACTCTCTCAAAGAAGAAGGCTACTAATATGCTGGAATAACCAAAAAATTTCCTCCTGCCTATTTTGCAGTCAGAGAGTTGTTTTCTTATTATAGGGATCACTCCCAAGCACCAGTCATATAGGGCTCCCTACATACATTCTACTGCTAGTTTCATCTGGTTCCGAGTTGCAAGGTGAAGTGATGATGACCCTGCAACCCTCACTATAGTGCTCATCAACACCTATAAAGGAAAGTTGCGAATAATAGGGATGCATCTACCCCTCTTTTGAGTGCCTAGTTCATAGTATATATCAATATAGTTCTGTACACTTAGAGGATCACTGCCTATGCCGGTGCCTTCCAAGTTCAATAGAGCTCCCCGTCGTGATAAACCAGCAATGAAATAGACATCCTCCAATGTAATCTCTAAAGAATCACCTTGAAGTTCAAACATGCCCAAATCATGATCCCAATAATTTATCAAGAACTCTAAGATGCGGACATTTGCCCGCATAGGTGAGGTACAGAAAAACTTCAATAACCCACTTTGACGTAAAACGTTCACTATGGGGGCATCTTGAAGAGCTTCTTGGTCCATGTCTTCATGTTCTCACTCTCTCCATTCAAGCACCATCTTTCAATCTAATAAACAAGCAATTGCAAACCTTTAGATTCATATAAAATTTTGAAATTTTTACCCTATACATTGTTTTTCTACCTCACGTAGCGTACACAACTGTCTTTTAGGCAAGTCGTGTATTGTATGCGACTGTCTTTCAGGAAACCCATGTACAGAACGCGTGTACGTGACTATTAACATACCATACCCGCGTACACAATGTTTTTGTTTTGAGGGTGCTTGAAAACATGAAATTAGGGCTCAAATTTAACAATTGCTTGGATCAAATGAAAGAGCATGGAGTGCAGTTTTACCTGACACTTGCGGTTTTGAGAATGGTCCATCGAATCGTCCACACCGAGAAATCGAAGGTAGAGGTATAAACTTGTCTTTTATGGTTAAAAATCAAAATGGTGAGTTTTATTCATATTTTGAACTATTTATAGAAAATTTATTTCTAAAGTGGGTTTTTTCCCTATAGTTCATAATTTTTAAACTAATACCATCTCTTTTTTTCCATGTGACAGGTTTATCACCATTTCTAAGTTGTTTTTTGCTCATATAGGATGGTTTTTGGTTATTTCACATGCATTTTGCATCTATACCTACTCCATCTTAATCCTAGCATTAACACTTCGACCATGGACTATGGTATTTTTAACCAGTAGCTCCTTGTCTTTACCATTGTTCTTGCATGGATAGGACCTTCCTCCCATGAGTATCCTCATTTAGAACCTACTTATTGTCTTTCGATACTCATGCTGCAACTGTCATAGGTTCAGGGGAATATTTTTTAGCTAATTTTCACGCCAAATTGAGCCTCATTTTGGTCTCTTTTTACAAGCTATCCCTTTATAGGACTCCCCGCCCTTATGGAGTTTCTTTAGGACCAGGTCTAACTCCTTAAAACAGACTTGACTATCGAGTAAACTTGTCCGTTCAAGCTCATTAAGAATACGTGAATGGGCATCCACATTGGTGGTAGGTTATCTCTTTCTCGGACCATGTGGAATAATACGAGAAAGGATCACTCTCTTTTCTACGAAATTGAGAAGAGTATTCTCAGGTACAGGTTTATGACTTTTCTGGACCTGAGGAACTAAACTTATGGAAAAGGAACACCCGGTATGAGCTCATTTTTCTCTTTTTCGTGCTCTAGACCTAAACATGAAAAAAGATTCCAAGTGTACTTTATGTCCTTGTCATGCTCGTTAAACACTAAGAACAAAGCATAGAGTTTATTGTTGTAAGCCCCATTTCTCATACTCAAATGGATCTTTCCGAGTGATCTTGCTTTCCTTCACACTCGTAAAACTCAAGTTATATCCTGCTCTCGAAGGAGCATTGGGTAGGTGGTAATTTAACCTTTTTCGGACCTCCCTGACTAAGTACAAAAAAGGTTCACCTTTTCTTCTACGGAAGTTAAGAGAGTTCATTTGTGGTATGTTTTATACTTTTTTGGCCTCAGGAGACTAAATTGGATGAAAAAGGGCCCCCCTGGAGTCTTCTTAGGAGTTTTCAAACTCTCTAAATATGAAAAGACCAAGTGAGCATGTACTAGTTCAGGCTCATAAAATCCACGAATCAATGACACTATCAAGAATTATTCCCTCTTATCTTCAAGCTTGTCAAAAAATGAAGAGAGATTCGAGTTGACTTTCCTGGACTCGTTAAAATTTAACAGGGAAGGTAAGGAAGAAGTTTTCTTTTTGGTTCTCAATCAATGGCAACATGTCCTCCTTGAACATAGCACTCTCTGTTTTTTCCGATACTCATGTCTCAGTGTTCACTTTCAGTTCAACTATTACTTCGAGTTGCTTACTCCTCCTCTTGTCAGTTCTACCTAGGGAATCTGATCATGTATCCTACATGACAGATAAGTCTTGTTGTACTATCTGTAAAGTTAAAAGCTTCCTTGGGTCATCTTTGTGTCGTGCTCACTGTTCAAGGACTTAACCCTGTGTCTGATCTATATCTTGGTTCCATCATTGTCATATCTATTACTACTTGTGTCTCCCTTCCTTTACCCAGTTCCTAGTCACTCTTGTGATCCGTTGGAGGATCTATTTCCTTCCTTATCATAGTATGGTTCTGCATCAGCATTTCCTGACGACGAAGACCAAGAGTTTTGACAATCGTACCTCAGGATTCACTTTCATTATTGGTGAATTCCTTTGCTTCAGTTGTTGATTATCACCTATGGGTTGACAATCTGTTGAATCTGATCCATATTCGACTTCAATAACATCTATTCACATGGCTTGGATTGTACTGGTTCTTTGGGATTTTTTATGAAGACCTTAGTTTCACATCCATGGACTAAGTTGCGCAAGATTATGTTGTGGTTATTTACACAGCTTCTAAGATTTTTGAAGACTCATCATTATTGTATATTGTGGCTTCGATCCACCTTTGTAATATACGTGGTCTTGTACCCATCCTATATGATGTACTCAAATATTGTAAAGGAGCTAGTGTTCTAGTATATTGAACATAGCATCCTCAGATATGACTTTGTAAATGACATTATTATGTATTTGTTTCAGGTACTACCTCTGCTCCATTGGACTTCTGAGTCCTCCAAAGATAATGATTATAATGTATTTCGGCCATCGCTACCCTCTGACCTCACACATTAGGGGGCATCTGTTATCAACCCAAATGGTACTTCTCCGTTCGAGTGCTGACATTCCCTATGTTGGTACACAAAAGGACATTGTAGGATTGAAGATTGCCAAAACACTATAGATGGGCATGACATGAGACGCATTTACCTTTCAACCAGCTTACCACATTATTTTAAGTGTTAATTGGCGTACGCGACTATCTTCATTGAAACTCGCGTACGTACGTGACTATTCCCATTGACAACTCACGTACTGTACACGACTATCTCCATTGCAACCCATGTACATGATCATACACGGGTTTCCTTTAAGCAACTCGCGTGTCATATGCGGGTTGCCTATATTAATAGTCGTGTACATCTCCATTCGACATTAAAAAATATAAATCACAATTAATGGAGATTAGTTGGGCCCTAATCATTAACTACCCCAACTATCTCAACCTCATCAACCTTCAAAATCACTCTATTTCCCAAAGTATAAATAGAGGCCCTAGGGAGGGCATTAAAAAAATCAAGTTTGAGAGAAAAGTTATGCTGGTGGTATATCTTCAGAATTCTTGGAACAGCAAAACTCAGAGTCCTTTGGTTGCAGAGGATTCCTTGTCTCAGGCGTTGGGTTGTACTCTTATCTCATTCACTTATTGTTAATAAAGAGAATTATTCTTCCAACATTTCATTGAGTCTCTTTCATGTATTATGGTTGATGAATATATTTGATTAAGCACTATATATATTGTTTATATAACCTATCATATATACATATATAATATTGTACTTGGAGAATTTGCTCTTTACAGGTGAAGGAGGTGCATCCCTGAAAGCTTTGGAGAGAAGCAGAGCGGAAGAATATCAAGCTTGGATCAACCGTCGGTAATTGGGTGAGTCCAATATTTCTTCCTATTTCCTTTATGTACTTTACTAAATCTAATTGTCTGCAATTTTATAGGTAAGTTGGTAACCCCAGACCCTAGGCTACAAGGGTGTTTAATCCTGAACAACACTTCCGCAATTACATTTCTTTAACACTCCCTCTTAACAATGAAGGTAATCTATAACCCAACACAATTGTACAACTGACTAGTAAGTTTATATATCATAGGAAGTTTTCATAACTATATTAACATCATCATCATCCATGGAATATCTCACAGAGCATCACATCTCGACGTATCATCATGAGCATCACATCTTGACAAATCATCACGAGCATCGCATCTCGACACACCATCATGAGCATCACATCTCGACACATCCTCGCGAGCATCTCCTCTCAACACGTCACATCATTTCAAGCATCAACATCTTGAGCATCACCTGTAATGCAACAAATGCAAACACAACATCCGTAAATTAATGTGGAATCGCCCAAAGCATAAAGAATGCTAGAATCTCATTGTCCGCAAATGAATGCAAGACCACATCTTCTGCAAATTATTGCAAGACCATCCACAAATGAATGTCAGACAACAATGTGTGCAAATGAATGCAGGACCATAATGTCTGTAAATGAATGCAGGACCAAAACATCCACAAATTATTTCAGGACCACAACGTCCGCAAATGAATGCAAGACCACAACGTCCGCAAATGAATGTCGGGCCACATCTCGCTTAGATATTCCTATTCAAAGATACGACTTGGCTCTCTATACATTAACCAATCCTTTTTCATAGTAGGTGTACCTGGGTGGTGACCAATCCTTTTTCATACTAGGTGCGCCTATGTTGTGACCAGTCCTTTTTCATATTGGGTGCACACCTCATACGTCTTCCACAAAGCCAACCCTTTTTCATGTTGGATGTGAATATCACAGGGACTCATCGTCGATCTGCATAACTCCAAGCTTGTCCCTGAAGTACTCAAACTTCACTCACGCCATAGGCTTGGTCAATACACCAGTTATATGTTTGTCCATTGCAATATATTGAAGCTTCACTGCTCCTCACAACTTGTTGAACAAGTTGTAATATACTATGCCTTGGTTGTACTCATTTCTACACTCATTTAATTCTTACTGAAACAAGAAATCATGCTAGACCCCAAGCTGAAGCATCACCCTGAAGTTCTATTCTTATTTGAAGCACTACCAACCTAATCAGAGTCAACATATATGTGTAGGCACATCCTCTAATATTTCACATATTTGAGTCCATACTCGATTATACCCTCTAGGTACCTCAACACATGCTTTATCACAACCATGTGAACATGTCTCGGCTCTATCATGTACTGACACAAAGTATTCTTCGTAAAGCATATATCCGGCCTTGTGTTCATCAAGTACATCAACAAATGAATCGTTTGCTTGTAGACTCTTTAGGATCTTGACCGCATATTTTCCTTGGCTAAGGAAAATTTCCTATGGATTCTTACACACCTCTAATCCTAAGAATCATGTCAAGATTCTCAAACTCTAAGATCTACTGTAATCACTCCCTCTGAAGCGAAGCACCATCATCCCTCTTAATATTATACTCTCTGCATTGAGACACTTTTTTTTTGGAGTGACAGGTAACCTCCTCTACTGCTAATCTCATGTGTATCCATCTATGTCTTCTCTCAATATCATTGGATACCGATATCCTCCATCTCAAAATTTGCTGAAATTTCCTATTAGAAAAAAATACCGTAGAGCAATAACAGTTATATAGTTAAATCAATAAACAATATGAAAAACACATTAAACACATTACAGAGAGACACAGATATAACGTGATTCACCCAAACGATGGGCTACATCCACACAGAAATTTCCAGTCCTTTTATCACCGTCCAGAAAGATGAAGGGATACAACCTGCAGCAACAATTTTGCACTTCCTCTTCACGCTCTCGTAGTCTCTCTCACACAATCACATAGATTTTTTACAACGCTACAATACAATACACAACCATTTCACAATGCTTTCTTTTATAGGGGAAATACCAAGGGAAAATACTACGGTTAACCCAATACCATGGGTTCACAAAACTGTTGGCCAACACATATCCCAAAAATTTTCTTTGGGGGCTTCTCCCCTGAACCCCCACTAGCCCCTTGGACCCCCTATCCATAGGGGATGCCCCCCCCAAACCCCTGCACCCCCCCAGGATGAGTGTACAGTAAAATAAGGGTACAAAGATAGCTGATCAAAAATATCTCTGGATATGGAATATCAGGCTCCACAACCAATAGTTCCTCTTACACCCATTTATGAGCTTCTCATCCTCTGTATGATTCCATCTTCAACCTTATAGAAAAATTTGAGATCTCCATCACTCTAGGTGATCCTAAAGTGTGTCATTTAATTGTATGTGCTATCCCATGGGTGCCTTCTAAGCTCATACAAATCCTTCTTCAATTGGTGCACATGTGGTTCTCTATAGAGAGTCCCTAGTCCTGGAAGTTGTTCGATATGCACTTCTACTTCATTGAAGAAGTGTGTCTAATCAATGGAGCAAATGTCTTACCATAATAGACTCCCTCTTTCTGAGATAAACCACAAACTTTTCTTTGTAACTCTTTATGTTTCCATTTGTTGCATGCATGATCTTGTAGGTACATTATATCACCCTTTCATTATTTCTTCTCGGTTGCTTCTTTATAGCTGGAAGGATATCTCTGCATATTGGATTGATTTTCTCATGCCCAATATGATCTTCTCTTAAATGTGTTCACCTCTCTAAGTGGATCTACAGATCTCTATGGCTTCATTGTTTATTCCATCATGGTGTCTCTGAACCTGGGAGCTTTAGGTTCCTCTTCGTGTGAATCTTCTTTGAGTGTTATTGTTGAACCATCGTCACTTTTTATTTGGAACAAGACTCATCATTCGTCTCTTGCACATGATCTTTCCTAAAATTCAAATTAAGTTGCATGATTAGAAACATTTCATAATTTTGAAAACATATTCACAATGACACATTCTTATGCATAGAGATATATGTTATATAGTCATGTAACTATTTTATCCAATACCACATTCATCCATATGGTAACCTTCTAGATGTCTTCCATCTATACCATGAAATTAATAATTAATAAGAGTGTGCACTACTCCCAACATGTCAGCAAAGAGGTTTCATTCTAGATAAGTAGCAATGGAATGTTGTATAGCATCATAGGATACTTATCCATCACATGCATATTAGTAGTATACTCTTCATCAATGCAAACACTCTAACATGCATAGTATATTTCCTAAATATAGGAACATAACTATGTACACAATTGAACAATATCATTTAAGTAACTATATATATATTCAATGACAATTTAAACACTTATATTTGTTTGTTTGATAGACTCCTTCTTGATCTTTGTCTCCTTGAAAGAATTACTAGAGTCTTTGACAGTGTGCTTTTCTCCATCATATGATTTTGAGGATTTATGTTTGTCTTTCTCGTGATCGAAAATGTTGAGAAAGTCTTCTACATCATAGATCTGAGTGTCCCTTCTTCTTCATCAATCACAACCTCATCCCTTTTTATACAATGCTGAGATGGAAAAGAGGTTCTTCTTAATCATGGGTTGAATTCTTTTGGATCAAAGTACATATTCCTCGTTACTTGAGGAATCTTCCCTTGTTCTCTTCTCAAATCATTCATCATCTTCAATGGAATGAGATGTTAAGGCTTAATTCTCAACTTATCCCATCTTTTCTTCTTGAGCTTATTCTTGCATGCATTCCTCCCATAGATGATCTTCCTTCTAGAATAAATTCCTTGAATGAAAGATTCCCATGATCTTGGGAGACCATTCAAGCTTGTCAACTCCACTTCCACTTCTTTGAAATTGTCTCCAATAGCTTCTAGTTGTTACTTGATCTTGGGATATCCTTATGAAGTGCGATTGATTGTTTTCTAACATTTGCATCTTCACATCCTTGAGTTTAGTTCTCAAGGTCATATTCATGTTGATGTTATTTCCTTCGTACAAGTTGGTCAATGCATCGAACATCTCCTTGGGATTCTTAAAAGAGTACATATTGTTAGTTTTTTTAATCTAATTATCTTGATTAGGATCTTTATCTGAAAGAATAACAAGTACAGCAAGATACACAAGATAGAGCAGATTCACAAGACACAAAGATTTTCACCGCAGAAACCATAAAGGAGAAAACCCCGCAAACTTCCTTAGAATACTTATGTCACAAATATTGTATCACGATATTATCAAACCAAATAAGAAGAAGTATTATGCATCTATTTATCTCTCCTCCTTGTCTCTCTCTCTCTATCCTCGTGCAAACTTGAGTGAATGAGTGTGTGTATAAATGAGGGAGGGCACCTCCCTATTTATACCTTACAAGTGACTAACCTAATACATGACTAGGGCCGACCTCTTACCCTAACAAGGCCAACTTCTCTTACAGAGACACCAAAAATACATTGCATGGTGTTACACTAGGCACTATTGCCCTGACTTACAACATAGGTTGTACCTCAAGGTTCATACACAATAATGACATTCTGAAAGGAGGCAAACACATATTCAATGGGGGTACAACAACATACAGTGATAATATACATCAAAATATCTTCCAAAGTTACAAATACATTAACACTCCCTCTTAATTAGGAAGGTATTCCCTCTCTCTCTCCACAGTCATCAACACATCAGGTCTAGTCATCATCACGGAGTCATCATCATAACTACTGCCATATTCCTCTTCTTGTTGATCATCAAATGGTACTATCCATCATTGGAAGTTTCTATAGAGCCAGCCCTTTTTCATGTTGGGTGTAGGCTTATTCCTCATCCAGGTCTTCATCATATCCATGAGCAAACCATCGCGTAGCTACAACCCAAGACCACACCAAGTGCATTATGTCTCTCTACGGTCAACCTGCATTCTACCAACATAGGAGAAATTCCTAGGTGCACATGAAGTGCCTTGTGACCTCATCATATCGAACATGGGAACACACATACACAAGGACTGATTATGACTGAACAACCTGTGTACCACGTCGGAATCTTTTCCATCCAGGTGAATATTAAAGAATTATTACATCCGAACAACCTACAACTAGGATATTTTCCATTCGGAGAACCTCCCAGGAAAGATTACGTTCGATCAACCTACGTACCATGCCAAGACTCTCTATTTACGCTCATACAACCTACATGAATTATTACATCCAAGTAACCTGCGTACTACACCAGGACTCTCTATTTACACTCGGATAACCTATATCAGGACTGATTACGTCCAAATATAACCTTTGAGCTTCACTAGGACTGATTACATCTGAGGACACCCTGTAGGAATAATTACATCCGATCAACCTATGTACTACACGAGGACTCTCTATTTATGCTTGGACAACCTGTCTAATTTCCCATTTGAGATCTCATGCATTTGTGTCTTCTTGTCTATGGTCATATTCTAGCATAGAAACACATCAGGACTAATTACGTCCAAGGATGACCTGTGAGCCTTACTAAGACTGCTACATCTAAGGACAACCTACATGATTGATTACGTCACCAAGACAACATGTATCTCCAACTATGCTAGAACTCATCACCCCCTATTTTGAGGGGTCTCATTCTGGATCACACCAAATCTTTCTTTGAAGTACTCAAACTTCACTATGTCTAGAGGCTTGGTCAATACATCGGCTATCTTCTTGTCTGCTGCCACATACTGGAGCTTCACACTAGTACAAAATGAGAAATTAATGACTAAAAAAATGACTAAAATCATGCTATAAATGACTATTTTTGAGTCAACAACTAATAGTAGCTAATTTCCACTATCTTATAGCTTGACTAACATAGTCGTATTTCACTTAGTCATTAATAGCTTGGCTTATTGGTCATTGATTGTCAATGATTTAGTCATTCATTTAGTCATTGAGAGTCAATGATTTAGTCATTGATTTAGTCATTGATTTAGTCACAGATTTAGTCATGGATGTAATCATTGATTTAGTCACTAATTGCAACAATTAATGACCAAATACATGACTAAATAAACTACTAGATGATAACATATTAATGACTAAGCTAAATATGACTAATATACAGGAAATTAGCTACTAATAGTCGTATATATGCGAATTTAGTCGTTTTCGTAGTCACAAATTTATGATAGGGTATGGAGGAATCAAATCACCAACCTCCTGCCTATAATTAGGCAGGTGCTCTACCATTGAGCTAGCACCCTTTAAGAATTTTTTATTGCTTGACAATGATGATATTCAAACAAATTTTGCATCATTCAAGCATACAAAATAATGATTATCATGTTATTAAGTCTGGAATTGGGTCAACACAGTTACATACTTAAAAATGACAATTTTTACATACAAAAGCATGTGTTGCACTTCAAACCTTGGGCTTGAAAGCTTTGAAGCCAGGGCAGAAGGAGCTAAACATGTTATCATACAAAGAGTTTCTGTAGCATTAGTATGTACTTCAGGGGAATTATACTTTGCAATATAGCCAACAAACTAAATTAGTGAACATACTTGACTCTCTTAACTCAAAAAATATATTAACAACAAACTAAATCACAACCATAACAGAAAATCTGAGGTTTGAATGACCGAAAAGAAAGAAAGAATGATTAAATGATTGTCTACTAGAAGCCAAAAAGCAGTTAATGGGATTGTTAAGCACATCACTATAGTCCATCTATATACACACTGAAGACTCTAGTGATATAGTGCTTAGCACATACACACTTGTTCCCTTTTGGAGGAAGGACCTAAGAATCCAAGACCAGCTACACTCATCCAACATACTTACAGGTGAACTCAACTTGTCTACAATCATTTCAAGCAAGTCAGCATCAGCCATCCATTGCATAGCATCATTGGTATACATATGATCATCTACTCCATATAGACGAATTAAAATTTGTATAAAAAATGAAGATCATAATTAGACACATATTTTTAACCAAAATTGGAATGCCTGCTCAAATAATAAAACAAAGAAGTAAACATTAACATTTGCAGCAGAATATGACAACATTGATATTTGTAGCAAACTAAATAAACAAGGATATTGCAACAAACTATTGAATAAATGAGTGCAAAATATCACAATAAAAAGATGTATGCTAGATAGAAATCTACAAACTACATAATTATTACTATTACAACTTACCAGTAACTAGTATTTATGATAAACTAATTCCTGAGAGCTATGTACAATTTTCCCTATCTGGCATATCCATTCATGTCCCTATCTAGCTGGGATCCCGACTTGTTAACTTGGAAAAAAATTAGGAAATGGTGGACAATGCATCTAGAAAAGTATAATATTCATTCTTTTCCAATAAAGTTAAGATATAGACTTAAAACATCATCAGAGAATCTCATTTCCATGCATTTAATCTTAGTTTCTATCAAAGGGTCAATAGTCATAATTGAAGATCCCAAGTAAAATTACATTTTGAATGACAAATATAGACATATATACTCTTAACACCCTTCACCCTTTCTACTTACCCTAGTATCGGGTCCTCATCGCTAAGCAGTCAAAAAATATTCATGGCTTTCAGCAAAGATTATTCTGGAATTCAAGATTGAGATTTAATAACCTTTATGGCAGAAATAAAAATACATGCATTGTACTATCAACTTTAATAGAATCTGCCCTTTCCCTTGGATCCTAACCAGGCTCATTGAACATCCAAACCTTTACTCAAGTTGCGCTTGAGATATTTCTATACAACTAGACATGAAATGAATCAACACAACTTAAATTTGCATAAGGTTTCAAGTATTCCAAATCCTAATTGCTTCCCCTTCTAACAATGCATATATCATGTAGGCTTTGCATCTATGAACAACTTTATATATGTTTTCTAATAACATCGTCATACATTGATGTTGGTGGCCCTGCTAAGATTACATAATGATGGATCCTTTTGGATCTACTTGGGGAATAGAAAATAAATTCCTGTTATTGGTCTAGTGCCTATTATGCTAATGTCAACATAATGGCCCTGAAAATGATGAGAAATGACACAACAGCTTCAGAGTTATTTTACAAGTTGCAACTAGCTGACCCAAAATATGGATTCAGCAAGCTCTACTCTGCTTGACTGGAATACCAACTCTGGAAATTGATATGCTAACCTTGAGTTGGAGGTGTAACTTCTACAGTAGTGAATGGAGGAGTTTGGGGTTGTGGAGAACCCTCCTCACCAAGACCAAACTCAAAAGGATTGAGTTTTCCAACTTCATCCCACAGAAAATTTTCTTTTAAGAATCAAGGAACAGTACCTAAGATGCAAGCATGCATTAAATGGAAGCAAAGCAATGAGTATTAAGCATATGTCTAGGATATGTTCATTTATCCGCATGTCAGTGATTCCAACCCTAGGGTCCAATAGAAGCCAGTAATCAACATTAGTCTGCCATACCACAAGAGTAAATCAATAGAAATAACTTACTTGCTTCACAAAAAATTATAGTTGTGATGCAATGAAAGTTGCCCACAAGAAACTCACATTGACATCTGTTGGAACTACCTCCATGATTCCACCGACAAAGTCTTAAGCACTACCTAGATCTGAACATTGAATGTCATGATCTTGTTGCTCCATCTCAGCTGAAGCCGCAACTTCTTGGATCATAGGAATAGATGGATTTTCTGTAGGGAAAGGTGTAGATGAGGCAGGCTCCATTGGAACATCAACTGTATTCATCTCCTCAAACTTCTCCTCAAATTGACTGCATGCTAGTTCAATGCAAAGACAAAGATCACAACAGTTACCCTGATTCAAAATTTTACCAAGGAAAATTATTTCCCATCATTCCTCTCTAAACAATAACCAAGCTAATAGGCGTAGTTGGACCCTCATCGTTTACTTAATTTACTGGAAGTTTACTTTAAAGAACCTGCAAGAAAACACATAAAAGAAAGGACAAATATTCTTCATGTTATACTAGATATCCTCCAAGTGCAACCTGCAAAAGTCCTGAACGATCTGCTAAATAAATACACGGCTATAAGTGGTACAGCAATTTAGTCTAAGAAAGGAAAGAGAAACTTTACCCTATAGAGAAAAATCGTTAGTGTCAAACAAAGAGATGATTTTAGACCAAGAGAAGGGTGATCCTTTATTTTACTAAACAAATCATTTTAACAAACAGATAGAATTGAATGTAAATAAGGAAACATGCCCATAGTGTTTTCCACCCTATAATAGTTAAAATTTATGTACGACACACCTGAAAACTTTCCTGGATCCATCCCTACTGATCCCAATCCTTAACCAATTGCACATGAGCATGTGTATCCATGAGCTTCCCGCCCTTGTTGACACTTTTTTGCAAGACCACACCTCAAAGGATATTAAACTAGACTTGTTTTCTTGTTCAGTCATTTTGTTAGTTCTCACCTCAAAGGATTAATTCTTCCCAAAGGATTCAGTTTGTTGTTAGCTCTTACGACCCAATTAATTATGACATAGCTCTTGATTTTTTGGTTGCTTTAGATTATCACATAATTTTGGATTCCATGTGTCTTCGTCTGCAAACACATGGATATGAAGATTTTGATTTAGACTCTAAAAATCTTTCTATTCACTGGTCATTCTGTATCTTTCTATGTGTAGGTTCTTATATGGAAACTACACATGATATTCTACCTTGGAAGAATATCATTTTAAGAGAAGCAAATGAGAAGTATAAGTTGATCCCTGTCCAAATTGATAGAATAGGAATTTCAAATCAAGATGTTGTTGCTTCCTACAATTGGACAAATCTAGCCTTAAACAAACTTGCAGTTCATTGGAACAAAATGTCAAATAGAAACAATAACAACATCACTGAGACTAGGAAAAAGTGTATTGACCTAGACAAAAAATTTAAGATCTTTGATCTTACTCAAGAAAATGTTTTTCACCAATGTTTTGAAGCTTTTCAAAAGATTGGTGAAAATAATCATATGACTGTTTCGGGTTTGAATAATTGTGGTACTGATATAGAAAATTTAGTGAAATAATTTGGTAAAGCTAATGCTGCTACTGCAAAAACTAATGATAGGACAAATACGACTGCTTCAGCCTATAATGAACTCAAAGAAGAACAAAAGAAATAGAGACAAGCAATGGAAAAGGTTTCTTTTGCCATCAAAGAAAATCCTTGTTTCTCCTTCTTCTTCTCATATGCCTGCAAACTGCTCCAATTTCCAAGAACCAAAAATATCTATCCCTTTTACTTTCACTCGGTTAGATCCTTCCTCTTTCCAAATTCCAACTTTCTCTCAGGCATAACACCCTCTGTTGTTTCCTTCTAAACCAACAGAAATTCCTTTCAACTTCCAATTTATGCCTTTCTCTGCCTTCATCGACAACGTAAGCCCGAGCTCTTCTTGCATGGAAAGAGGAGCTTTGACCAAATGAATGCCCTGCTCCAATTTTCTAGCATCCTCTTTAATTTGTGTGGCTTTATTTACCTTCATCCTGTAAGCAAGAAAAATAAAATCAACACATCTTTCAAAAAGAGTTAAATGAAATAATACAAGCATGCCCAACATTATAGTTGACACATTTTATATGAAAATCAGTGTGAAACATTCAATCATGTTTGTAAGTTATGTCAAATCTATTACAAACTCTAAGTAGGTATGTCCTAGAACCAGGTTGTGTTATGTTGAATCTATTTCTCCTTGACTTCTCCCTCATTCATACCTTCCTTTAATTTTGTCCAATTTCTCAATGTTTCCGAGATTGCTTATATGTAATGACCAAATGATTACACTTTTATCTCACATGATCCATATAAATGTTTGCTCTTTGTTGCTTATGGTGTAATAAGGGCTAAAACATAGCTTCATGGCCACCTGAATTTCTAGAGAGGCAAAGATGATAGATCCCCTTGAGTTAGTATAAGAATTTTGTAAGCCAATTTAAGCAATTTTATAACAACATAACCCATGAAAAGGAGTCTAAACTATCCAATAACCATGCTAAGACTTTTCCCTCCACATTGGGTACTGACTTAAATCTTTCCATTCCACATTACATCAATTCACAGAAGTTTCAAGTTCCAATCATAAAAGTCAACCAACCTTAGGTATCACAAGAAATGACCTTAACTGTACAAACTACCAATGGAAATTTCATGAACGAGTGCAATGAAATTAAGTGATGTTTCAGGCCATTAAACTATCTCTTTAAAAAGTGGAGTGTGTTAACTTGGGTCCTAGGAAATCATATGAATTCACCAGCTCTAAATATTGGTACAAATTACATTATACAAGTGTACTAAAAGTACAAACCATCCCCAAAAAATCCATCTTTGATCCTTCTATGAATGATTACTTCCAGTTTAGCTCAACCATCTGCAAAGCAAACTAAAGAGTGCAAAGTGCAAACAAAACTTGATTCATTATTTGAAAATTGTGCATATTTATTATTAAAAAGTAAAACACCATAGTTTACAGAAAATGGAACAAAGTTTCTTATGGAACTCCTCCAAGAAAAGAAATGCGGGAAACAAAAGTATGTACATTCAAGCTATATTTACAAGTCCCTAGCCACAAAAATAAAGGCTGACCTTGGGGAATAGAATATTTTGACTCAAATTTCAGCCATCCATCCTAGGGAGAACCCAACTCAGATCCACCCATAGATGCAAGTGAGACTGTATCTTCTTTACATATTGTGACATAATTCAATGGTGTTGCAGGCTGCCTTCTGCAATCCTTGCCAAATATTCCATTATGTCATGGAGTGATCCCATTCACCCAAGGAGTAAGATCAAAATTTCCTGAAATCATGGAACCTCCAAGTGAAAGGAGATGATTTGTGGGGGTTGTGCTTCCATTTGCTCGCAAGCCCTGTACTCTGTTAATTCTATGATTTTTATTTGGACTGGGTTTGGATCCAAACAAAGATTCCTGCTCTGTTAGAAATTGTTCTTGTAACCACTTATGATCCTGTGAACAAACAATTTAATATGCAAAGTCGTATTTTAGTAGTTCTAGTAGATTGAAATTTCAGAATTCTAAGACATCCATGAATAAATACCCGAAACCATTTATTTTGCTCCTCCCTTTCTTGTCTCACAAATATATACTCCTCGAACATTGCCAGCAACCATACCTACATTTTTTGAAATAATATAACCACTATATGAACATAGAAAAAAAATTTGAAAAATATATAGACAACAGAAAAGATATGTAAATAGTTAAAAGAACAAGTTTGACAGTTACAGGACCAAGAACAGCAAGCCAAGCAACCCAATCAAAGTGCATAGAATTCCACACCCTCCAAAGATGAAGACGAAGACACAGACTCCAAGTCAGAAGAGGAAATTTGGTCCCCTCAACAGCTCGTTGACAATCAACACTCCTCATTTTTTGTTTTGTAAATTTTGGTTCTAGAACATTTTGCAAGAAATTATAGATTTGGTTTTTTCTCATAGAATCTTATCTATGAAAAAATCCAATCTACAATCACCTTTTTTCTACTACCAAAACCATGAAAAGCGGGTCAAGAACCCCCTAGATATTTTTATAAGACCACAGCCCCTAGGCCAGAATCACTACAATGCCTTATTTCTACTAAAATAAAGGGCAAGCTATCTTAGCCTACATCTACAAAAATATGAAAATATATTTTTATATTTAGTATCCAAATTTGAAACAAATTTGAGTTTTGTTTTATAAATGTCTTTTTTTAAACCAAAATCATAGAACTGAATTAACAAAGTTAAGTATGTTTATGATGAGGTCAAGAAGTCTCCAAAAGAGAAATGTCCAAGGAAAATAGGGTTATTAACTTATTGTAGATTGGAAAAACTATCCCATGGGGTTTCTTTGACAGTGCTAGTCAAGGAAACCCAGTGAGATGTGGTGGGTGTGTTCTGTTTACCTTAGATGCTATCACTTTCCCTTTCAAACTTGGTCTAGGAATGCACTCAATCAACTGGGCAGAGCTGAAAGCTCTGGCTCCTCTACTCATAATTGCTTGGAGAAGGGGCTGGAAGGTCTCCAGGTCTCCAGGTATTTGGGGATTCTGAGTTGAAGATTGATTGGGAAAAAGGAAAATCAGAAATGCATAACTTATTCCTACAACCAGTTCTTGATCAAATCAATCTCCTGATGGGTGGATTATGTATTTTACCTTTCATCTATGTTTACAAGGAACACAACATGTAGGAAGACAGGATTTCAAAGGAAAAATTGAAGTTGTTGAAGGAGTCTTGGTGTTGGTGGAAGATGGAGAGGATGGGAATCATCATCAAGGGTCAATATCCCAAACCCTTCCTCAGGTAGTATTTATTTCCTTGTTTTTCAATGTGATTTCTGATGATAGGCACTAATGCTTTCTCCTGATGGTCCGGGTTATATTCCTGATGTGATAGACTATTTCCTTTTAATGGCTCTAACTCTCTACGCTATTTTTTGAATTTATCGACTTTTACAGAGCCTCTTGGTGGGCATTTAACTTTTGATGCAATGAATCTATTTGCTTTTTGGTAATAGATAGGGCAGTGATGACAGTTGTGATAGGTTTTGCTTGTTGTTTATGTGCCTCGTAACACTTGAAAATGTAACTTTCATTCTTCTTGAAATATGGGTATTTTTAGTGAATTTTCTACAATAAAATTGAAGGTCACCTCCACAAAATTCAATGGATTATCATAGCAGAGCAGCTGCAAATCATTGCTTTAACATAGTTTTATTTCTTGAAGTCAATTATGAAAAGAATATAAGAACTCAAAAGTGATGCCATAGGTATCGATTTGAGGTTGCTAATCTGGAGAGGAGAGTTTCCAGTTGGTTTGACCGAGCATTTACTAGTTGTCAACAGTACGTTGAATTCTAGTGTAAATTGGATTTCTTGTTTTGTTTTGAGGTCGTAGATAAAATGAGCATCCCATGCATACAATATACAAGGGAATACTCGCTTCGATGTTGTATGTAAGAAAATGGCCAGCAATCATAAATGAGATATACAGGAAATAGATTTTACACTCAGTAAATCATAGATTGGCCATTGACCTCTTGTTGGACATATTTGTTGGTTGAATGATAATTGCAACATGGAGACAAAGTGCATTGGTTACAGGAATGCATGATTATAAATTGATGATGAGGTGGAGACAAAGTGAAAAATTTGGAGATGAAGGTGTGCAGAGCATGTCGAAAAGTCAGGATAACCATGAAGAAGCAATCTAGGCAAGGTAGATCATGACTACAACCATTGATCAGCACTAAACAGGCTTGAAACAACCCTCACAACTTGTAAAACATTGAATATAACCAGTAGTTGTTCACTGGTGAACACTAAGGAGTGTTAAGACATCCACCAGGTTTCCATTCTTGTTGTGGTTAGCACCACCCAAATGGCATCTTAAAACAACATGATGCCAGGTGCAAGTCCTAAGAGAATTTGGTGGGATAAGTACTCCTAAGAGAAGGAAAGTTGGAAACACATCCAGAAAAAAACACACTTTAGACTGACAAGAAATGGGTAGGAGCACGTGTTGCCTCCAAGTCACCCCAGCATTTCCTCCAATACCACTTACATTTGGATGCTTCCCTAATAGCTATGTTACAAGAAAAAAGTTCATATGCATATAACTTCATCATTATTTTTACCATTTGAGAGAAAATGATATTGCTTCAATTAACACCTTACGTAAATACATATCAAGGTGTGTGTGGGTGTATCTTAATTATAAGTTTTTCCTTTCAAATGACGTGGAAGTGAATCAAAACATTTTGAATAATATTTACAAACTGTTACAAAAGATCCCATAGAAGTCTGCATAAGAACTAATAAAAAACAGTGGAAACCAAGAAGATTTTACAAAAACAGGGTCTTATTAGAACCATGTAACTTGTGATATATAGAAGAGATAAAACACTGAAAAATAAGATACCAACTACTTCGAGACTGAGGTTTAAGATAGGAAATGAGCAATGTAAATAGAAAGACTTGGAAATATAACTACACAATGTATTACTCATCTTATATACTCTCATATTCCCCAAATCATCAATCCTTCAAGTTGTTATTCGTTCCATACTCTCACGAGTTCGTAAATCCAAAGGGGCCATAGAAGGATACAAAGTAATTGAAGCAAAAAAGTGGAAACAATGAAGAGTTGCTAGTACTAGGGTCTTATTATCCCCATGTAACTTGTAATATATAGAAGAGCTATTAAAACACTGATAAACCAAGAAACCAACTACTTCAAGATAGAGGTTTAAGATAGGAAAAGACCAAAGTAGGAAGAAAGGTTTGGTGGTGTAACTATACACTTCCCACTTCCTCGTCTTGTATATTATCATATTCCCAAAAGCATCAAACCTTCAAGTTGTCATTCATTACATATAACTCTCATATGAGTTGGTAACTCCATATCAAAAAAAAATCACGGAGATGTAAGGTACACAATGCACATAGATTTTAAAGGAAAGGGAAATAACTCACATTTTCCTTATTTTCTCTTGGCGAGCATGGAACCCTTGTAGCCATTGAAAGTCAAAAATTTACAAAAAAACAAGAAAAAAACAATTAGAGGCACCAAAAAAATTGGTAGATTTTTTTTGTTCCTTGCAACTATAAATTATGTGTATAAAAAAGGCCATAGTCGAGTCCTCTCCGCTTAGAGACTGAAACTTGTTCAGGAATCAAACCATGGAATCCACAATTTGAACGATAGATGATGTTAGAAGGTTTGTATGGCTTGAAATCAAGGGGCAAATGCAATATATAAATTTAGGAATTAGTAAATCCTTTTACTCATGTTTTTTACTAATCTTTGTAAATTTCGCTCCAAATTTGGCAAATGCAGGGTCTTTTAGAAGCTCTTTGTGTGACTAATCATTATGGCGGTTTGACTAGGTGTATCAAGACCGCAAGAATCCATTTCTTTATGTCTTCTTATTTTCCAGTTGAGACTAATATCGCTCCATTACCTGAAAGGTCCTTTAGCTATGAGCTCCCATCTTATTTTCTTCCTTTTTTTCTCCCGATGTCTATCAATTGATGGGAGAGGGAGAATACAATCTTCCAAGGCGAGTGGCCAAATGAATTTGGGTCGTTCTTGTGAGAAACCATCCTAAGAAACCTCCAAATTTGTAGATGCATTAAATTCAATATATGGTCACATGAGGTTATGAAATTCTTAATGGTTATTGTCCAAAAAGAATTAAAATGGGGATTGATCAAACCAAAATTCCAACATATGGATGTTACTATTTGTAAAATTATATTGATAATAATTTTCAAAGATATGTCATAATACATGATATTAAAAATGATAGGTCATTAAATTTAATATAGCCTGTGCTATTGTATAGATAATAAATAATAACCATTTTTAAAGATTTGTATAATAGACCTTCTAAGGTTGAGATGATGGAATGAAGGGTAATTACATGGAGTCACTAGTGCATCAATTAAATAGTATAATGTTGTGTTATTTTTAATATGGTATTATGTAATATTATAATATATGTTTGTAATAATATAAAAAATTATATATTGTAAATATTTATATATTTTAAGTTTTTAATACACATTTTAATGATCATTCAAAATGGCTATGGGGATATTGGTCAATGTAACATGGTGAGGACTTAGTTCATGTGAATTGAGTCTATAATTTTGAGTGTACATGTTGATAACAATATTTCACTTAGAGAAGAGGCTTGATGCCAGTGAACACATCCACCAACATCTGGAGTTGTAGGGAGCTCACTAGATGTCTCTAGTTGTGCACATCGTGAATCAGGTGGGTGGTGACATCATATGAAAAATTTACCTCACCAATAATGCATAAGGAGTTTTAACTTGATAGTGATAAGGAGACTTCATCACTGCATTATACGTATCATATTCTGTGAGGTCAGGACTGTAAGAGATCGAGGAATCAAAATATTTACATGAAACTCCGAGATGGGGTCAGGCCTCTACCTTTACTGCATATGGATCTGAGACTGGTTATGGGTCAGTACCCCAGTTTAATTATAATTAAGTCTTTGATTGGTTAAAATATTTTTCTTGGTGCTTCCACCGGTTCAATTATTATTGGATCAACTGCTACGACGTTTAAAGAAACTGAGCCTAGTGAAGCTACGTCGACTAGTGCAGTTAGTTTGACGGTCACAGATCATGATAGTTATATTGAATTTATAAAAGCACCTCAATATGGGACTTGGGACTCTTACATTGAAGGATCAACAACTAGATATGATGCTTCTATGTATCGATATGGTACTAGTTCTACTACCTAATTCGTAAATATTATAGGAACCTAATTTTCCTTTGGCACACGCTTAACTATTTTCTTCAATGGTGCAGCACGGATAAATATGGTCAAGAGAAAATTTGTTCAATTTCTTTGGATCACTGCTCCTCCCTGCAACATATCCCTAATATAGTGGAACTTGATCTCTATGTGCTTTGACTTGTCATGGAACACTAGGTTCTCTGATAGATTCACACAACTCTAATTGTCACAGAAGATACAAGTTGCTTCTAACTAGAGATCAAACAAATCAGATAGTAGCTTTCGCAACCATACTACCTCACAACTAGCCAAGCAAGCGGCAACATACTATGCCTCGGTTGTACTCAGTGCCACGCAGGACTACTCCTTGCTAAACCAGGAGATCATGCCAGATCCCAAACTGAATCAGCAACCTGAGGTGATCTTCCTATTAGTGGCACTACCTACCCAATTTGAATCAGCATAACCATGTAGGTTAATCTTCTGAATCACATCATACTTGAGCCCATAATCCACTCTACTGTTTAAGTACCTCAATACATGATTTGCGGCAACCATGTGAACATGTCTCAAATCCATCAAGAACTAGATTAGGGTGTTCACAAAAAAGCATATGTTTGATCTCGTATTCTTCAAATACATCAATGAACCAATCATATGACTATACATCATGGCATCAACCAAATCTGATGAAGCATCACACAGAAGCTTCAAGTTCGATGCCATAGGTGTGTATATCACCTTGCATTCTAGCATTCCAAATCTCTTCAGAATATCCACTATATAATTTCCTTGACAAAGGAAAATCCCATCTGCATTCTCCTAGACTTCCATGCCTAAGAAGTAGTGCATCATCCCTAGGTCTTTCATTTCGAACTCAGTAATAAATCTCCTCTTTGCATCCTCAATGAGTTCCTCCTCTATCGTCAAGAATAGGTCATTGACATATAGTATGAGCATCACTGGTCTTCCACCTTCAACCTTGAAGTAAAGTTTGGAATCCAATTTACTCTTAGTAAATCCTAATCTCATCAAGAAGCTACCCATCCTACCATAGCATTTTTTGGGTGCTTGTTTCAATCCATACAATGCCTTCTTCAACTTGTAGACATGAGTCTGCTTGTCATGTGTCTCAAATCCCAGTGGTTGTTATATGTACACTTCCTCCTCGAATACACCATTCAAGAATGTTGTATTGAAATCCATCAGGTGCATATCCCATCTCATAACCATAGCCAATCCAAGTATAGATCTAATGGAAGTGTACCTTGCTATTGGTGCAAATGTCTCCTCGTAGTCTATGCCTTCTTTCTGTGAGAAGCCTCATGCAACAAATCTTTCCTTGTATTTCTCGATGCTACCATCTGTAGCATGCTTGATCTTGTAGATCCACTTCGAAGTCACGATAGAATCCCTTTATGATCTCGAAACTATCTCCCAGCCATCATTCTTCATGATCGACTGATACACCTCGATCATTGCATCCTTCCATTCTTTCTTTTGTGTAGCCTCTTCATAGGTGGAAGGTTCCTTGTCAATGATGTCACAGAATAGGTCAACACAGTTGTTGTAATGCTTTCACCTTTTCCTTTATCTATGCATCCATTATGGAGCGTCATACCTTTCTTCTTCTTGTTTGAGTTCTCGTGCCCATGTTGGTTTCCTCTTGTGGGAGTCCTTCTCGTGGGGTGTCTCTACAAGCTCTTATGGTTCTACCATGTCATGATAATCATGGTCTTATGGAATTTCTTCTACAATTTTCTATACCTCAGACTCTCATTTCTTCGGGATCCTCGACCTCTTCAATAGGTAGCCTCCTGGATCTAGAGCATGTCGAGTCCTAATCATCAAAGGTTACATCTCTACTGATGTCAATTTTCTTGAATCCTGGAAAGTATATTCGGTGGGCCTTTGATGTATCATTATATCCTGTGAATATACCCTTCCCCCCCAGAAGGATTAAGCTTGGTCCTCTTCTCCTTTGGGATATGTATGTACACCAGGAAGCCAAATATTCAAAGATGGATGACTTTTGATTTCTCTCCTGAGACAACCTCTTCAAGAGTCTTGTTTTCAAGTACTTGATGAGGAGTATGGTTCTGTACATACAAAGTTGTCCTTTTTCCTTCCTCCCAAATGTGCATTGGAAGATCCTGGTCATGTAGAATTGATTTCGCAACTTCCATTATGGTTCGGTTCTTTTGTTTCACAACACCATTCTGCTGAGGATTGTATGGAGGGCTGAACTTCCTCTTAATCCCATTCTCTTTGCAAAGTTCCTTGAATTCTTCTGACATGAACTCTCCTCCATTATCTGACCGTAGATTCTTGATTTTCCTTTCAGTGTGGTTCTCGACCAAGGCTTTGTATTCCTTGAACTTACCGAATACTTCATTTTTCCCTTTCAATAAATATATCCAAGTCTTACGTGAGAAATCATCTATAAAGGAAACATAGTACACATACCCTCTTAGTGAGCTGGAAGACATGGGACCGCATACATCTAAGTGTACTATCTCCGAAATTATTTTACTTTACTTTCACTGTTGAGAAATGTCTTCTTTGCATTCTTTCCTTGTGCACATCCTTTACAAATGCCTTTATGATTTTCCTGGATTTATGGAAGTCCTGAGACTGCTTTGCTTGCAATCGGTAGTGCTTTGTAGTGCACATGTGCAAGCCATCAGTGCCGTAGCTCACTTGGTTTTATTAACTCATAAACCAATGCTTGTTTAGGTTGTCCTTTTAGTTTGTACAAGCCTCCGTCTAGTTCTCCAATCATTGTTGCATCATCTATTGTTTTTCCTTTATGCCACATTAGAACTTGGCCATCAACAAATGCAACTCTCATTCCTTTTGCATCTAGTGCAGATATGGAGAGAATATTCTTCTTCAATCCTAGATCATATATCACATCCTTCATCTTTAAATATTTTCTGGAGTCTAGCTTGTATGAAGCTTCTCCACTCCCTTTTATGGGGAATTGATAATCATCCCCAAGTTTCACCTTGTGAGGTGACTCATGATTCTTTTTATCTCATCTTGTGTTTAGATGCCCCACTATCCACAAGCCAATCATTTCTTCCATGTGAGATAGTTCTCGTAAGTGCTGATATCAACACATAATCTTCATCTGAATCATCCTTATCTCTTCTGAATATTTTTTTTGTTGGTTTATTGTCTTCAGAAGTATGAGCATGATGTCTCTTCTTTATGTTGGAACAGTCTCTTGAAAAGTGTCCCTTTTCATCACAAGCGTAGCATCATATGTTGGAATGATACTTTCTGGAATTCTTTTGTTTCTTTTCCTTCTTCTTCTTGTGATTGTGGTTCTCCTTATTCTTATAGTTCTTTCTAGTGTGAACAATGAGAGCTTGATCTTCAGTTGCTCCCATCTTCTCTTCTCTTGTTACGAGTTGAGCTTCTTCTTGTGTGCATTCTTCTCGGAGTTGGCTGAAAGAGATCAACTTCCTTCTTGCACAGATTCCTTGAATGAATGAGTCCCATAATAATGGGAGGCCATTCAAGGTAGTCATCGCAATCTCTCCTTCTTCAACATTTTCTTCAACTACTTCAAGTTGCTCATTGATTTGAGCAACCCTTGTGAAGTAGGACTGTATAGTCTTTGAGTTATGTATCTTCACATTCTTTAGCTAGTTCCTCAATGTCATATTCCTATTGATGTTCTTTCCTTCAAGCATCTTTTTCAAAGCATCAAATACTTCCTTCGATGTCTTGAAGAATGACACATGGGGGATGAGATGATCCTTAATAGAATCTGCAATGATTCTCTTGGCCTCAAAAAATTTCTTCTTATGAGTAGCCTTAGCCTCATCTCCCTCTGGCTCTGGAACTTCTCCATGGATATACTAATCCAAATCATTCTCTTCAAGGATCAAAGAGATCTTGTACTTCCATGCTCGAAAATTATCAACTCCTCCAAACTTGTCCTCAAGCTGAGTATGGTGAGTCATATTGTCAAATGAGAACCTCAAATGGAAATAGAAAAGATTTCAATTCTTACTAATTTGAGGTGTACAACCTAGTTTCAGAGCTGGTTGACTGAGGGTTTGTCATAGAAACCCTAATTTCCCAAACTTGGAATTTGAGAATTATGTTTCGATAGAAAGATGCACCTCCTTGAGGTGAGTTTATTAGCAAGGTCCTTTTGTTAAGACTGAGGTGGGAAGCCTCTGAAACTTGATGTCGTATTTTCTCTCGACACTAGTGACAAGGTCAGAAATAAAACTTATTCAAATCTGATTCTACTTCCACCAAAAGATGGGCCCTACTGAGGTGAGTTATCCTAACCCTCTTTTCTTGATGATCTATGGAGAGAAGACCTTGAACAAGGAAGCCCTAGTTTTTGTTGTTGCACGTTGCCTTCTTTTAGAGAGGCTCTGATGCCATGTTATTTTTTCTAAACTAATTAGCTTGATTAGGATCTTTATCTGAAAGAATAAAAAGTACAACAAGATACACAAGACACAAATATTTTCATCGGGGAAAACATAAAGGAGAAAACCCCGAAAACTTCCTCAGAATAGTTCTGTCACAAAGACTATATCACAAGATGATCAAACCCAATAAGAAGAAGTATTCTACAGCTATATATATCTCCCCCTTCTCTCTCTCTCCTCATGTGAACTTGAGTGAGTGAGTGTGTGTATAAATGAGGGATGGTGCCTCCCTATTTATACCTTTCAAGTGACTGACCTAATACATGACTGGGGCTGACTTCTTACACTAACAAGCCTGACTTATCCTAGAGAGATACAAAAAATATATTACATGATGTTACACTAGGGATTATTTCCCCGAATTACAACGAAGGTTGTACCTAAAGGTCCATATACAATAATGACATCTCGGGAGGAAAACACGTCTCCAATGGGGGTACAAAAACACACAATGATTATATACATCAGAATATTTTCTAAAGTTACAAATGCATCAACACATATGATATAAAATGGTTTTTTATGGAAATGGAAATAATTCTCTTAGCTTTGACCAAGTTCTTCTTATGCTTGCTTTGTCCTTATCTCCTTCTGGATCTGCAACTTCTTCTTTGACATAGTCTTCCAAGTAATTCTCTTCTAGTATAAGGAGGACTCTATACTTCCATGCTCGGAAGTTCTCAGCTTCTTCAAGATTTTCCTCAAGCTTGGTATTGTTTTTCATCATGATAAAGTGAGAAGTTCAAATGGAAATAGACAGAATAGAACTTACCAATGAGATTGCTTCAACTAGATGCTTGCTCCAATGCTTTTCTAGAATATTGCTTATGGCGGATCTAGGGTTTGACATATAAACCCTAATTTTTCAACTTAGGTCACTTTCATATCTAATTGGATAGAAATATGTGCCTCCTCAAGGCGATCTGGACAACATACTCCTTTTCCCAAAAAATGTGGACATAATTGGAAAATATATGATGCCTTGGTTTTCCCAGCAACAACGTTAGGTCAAAAATTGAAAATACACACAATTAGAAACTATATCCATACAAATATGCACCCTCATAGGGAGACTTATATGGTCCACCTTTTTCAAGTGATCTTTGGACATAAGTGCTCGAAACAGGAAGCCCTAGTTTCTTCAATTTCTTCTACAGAATTTCCTGATCTTGATTCAAATGTATCTCTAAAATTATTTCTCCTATAGGTATGAAACGTCACCTTGAGATAGCATGATATATCTTATTTCCAACACCATAGGTTAGAGAAATATTGAATTCACCAAGTAGAACTTTTGCTAAGTTTCCCAAGGTGACCTATTTGTGGACATGTTCAGTATATTGAACTCATACGAAATTCCACGTGTCACTGTTAGAACTTTGGAGTCTAAATATTGCACCATAAAAACCACAATATGTTCCCTATCTACAACATCTTACGAAATTCAATTTAGATTTTCTTAGCCCGAGATATAGCATTTCTCCCTAGGTCACCTATTTAAGACTGGCTTCTGGAAGAGGTTGGAACCCTTTTTGGAGGGATCATATCTCCTAAATTATAGTGAATATGAGGCTTAAATTCTCACATAATGTACATCAATGTTTAATATCTATCCTGTAAAATTTTCATCTCATGAGCCTTCGTAAAAAATGATTTATAGTGAAAATTCAAAGATGACTAGATTTTTCCTTCTAGGGTTTTCACACATGAAACCCTAATCTCTAGTAGTTGTAGTTGCAATAATGTTTCGGTTGCACAAAGACTTATTTTAGGGTGGATATGATACCATGTTATGATTTTAATGGTTGTACAATATCTTAAAACATTTAACATCATAACATAATAATCATATGCAAAAGGATCGATGAAAGAAAGACAAGCATAACCACACAAAAGAACACAAAGAGTTATCTTGGGAAACCCTCGTGGTGGAGAAAACCCAACAAAACTTCCTCAATATAGACTTCAACAAAGTACATTGTAATACCCCAAGAATAAGACTTGTAGAGTCACCAATAATAAGACTTGGCTGCTTCCTCTCTCCCATATGGACTGCTCCTTGTCTCTCTAGTGAACTTGCTTGAGTTTTGAGTGTGTACAAATGAGGGAGGTGCCTCCCCTATTTATATTGATCAGTGGAGAGGCATAATAGCCCAATAGAACCGACTTCTTCTCCCAATAAGGGTCAACTTGCCTTAGAAAACTCAAAATTACATTTTAATAATATTTTGTTGGGTACTACTGACCTGACTTACAAAGCAATTTTTACCTCAAGACTTTACATGACCAAATACATCAATGACATCCCTAATCGAAGGAACAACAACTCTGAAGAGAGGAATAATAATAATAATAATACAAAATAGAATATCTTTTGCAGTTACATTTCTTTAACATTTCAAAATACTTCTCTTGAAACTCCCACGAATTTAATTCGTAATTCTGCCAAGTTTGACATTGATGGATTACCCACATGATTTGGGAGATTATGATACAACTTGCAACTACTCCAGAGTCTAGACAACCCTATTCATCAGGGATTTATTAAGCATTATGCCAAGGCAAAAGAGCACAACATCTTATGCAACCATTTAATTTCCAAAGAAAATAAAGTTTAAATAAACGCTAAGTGCAAAATCAATGTTTGTCGTATACTAGAAAAAAGAATGTAATCTAAGACTATTGGATACAAACATAATGAGATATCTCGATTAATCATGGCTATCAATGATCCTTGTCATACATTGCGGAATGTTATTGTTTGATGTCCTTAATAGAAAATGACAAAATTTGTAGTGAAGTAACTACTCATGAGAATTGCATTTATCCCTATGAAAGAGAAAATATTCGAATTAGAATAAGAAATTGTAATAAAATACTATTGATTTATCACCTTCCCATATCTTAACATCTTCCTCCTTTCTTTGATGCTCCTTTCTTTGATGGATAGAAGTAGATGACCACACAACATAACCTCTTAGGCTTAATAAGTGATTAATCTCTAGAAAAAGCTTGTCACCTACATTTCAATGGAGCATTGTTAATGATTATAGTAAATTCTTGAAAAGTTTGTATGCATAAACAAGTCATCACTATAGCTAACTTATATTGCCATAAAAGACAAGTCATATTTTATGCATTGATACAACATTGTCCCTGCCCAATATTACCCATTAAATGTAGTGTAGGTGAAGTTAAAACCATGACCGCAACCTGTAGAAAAATTGCACTGGTATACATAGCAGGTGGGGGAACTGGATGATGAGGTCAATCAAATTTAATGACCAGATTAATCACCTAAAGTGGACATAGAGGTTAATTAAAATTGGAGTTTAACATAACAAACACAATATTTTAGGTCAAGTGCAGATTTATGGCATTATCGATCAATACATACGTTTAATTTGAATGTAGGTCTTTTCAAACAAACCATCTATCCACTAAATTGCACTTTGTGTAGTCAAGTATAAGGTAGGTATTTTTATTTTTATTTCCATTAACTTGGTTACCGATAATCAAAAAGGTTTGAGACTTCTATTCCAATGAGACCACAACACGCGTTAATATAATTTGTTTTTAAACTACATATAAATACAAATTTTATTTGAATTTTATTGATCTTTAGAGTTATTTAAAGCCACTATACAAAATAATACAAAGAAATCGAACATATAGTCTATGCCTTATGTAAGACTAATAATATATATAGTATTGATACTATAAAGAGGTAATCAACCCTAATCTAAAAAATAAAAATAAAATAAAAAATATATCTTTATGTTTTAATTAGCATAAAGAAGAATATCAACATTGTTAAAATAAGAACAAATTTCATGACCTCCATATTGAAACAAGTGTTAGACAATTCCTAAAGAATTTGTTATGTTTGTGATACTAGGAGGGTTGAAGATGAAAACCATTTTTCCTTAGAATCTAATGCATACACTCACATTACGTTGAAATTTCAAAACATGTATTACAACACTAACCTTCCTAATCTTTTAAATTATAATCTAGGAATGCTTTTTCTTAAAACTTTTCAAACACAAATAAAATTTTAAAGAAAAACAAGTGATTCATTTCTTTTAAAGATTCCATAAATCAATGTTGATCTCCATGAATTTTAATAACCATCATCATTATCGAAATGAAAATAAAATAATTAAAAACAATTAAAAATTTAATAAACTAATTTGTGATTAAAAAATTAATAAAATAATAAAACCATAATGAGAAAGATTTAATTTATATAAAAATAAATTAAAACAATTTAGCTAAAGACTAAGTAAGACACTCATGTATATTAGTTAATTAGTGATTAGAAAATGTCTTTTTTAATATATAGTTCAAAAGGGGGAAATCTAAATTCGAAAATATGGAAAAAAAAATATTCAAATATCATAAAAAGTTAATATTAGTTTAAATTTTTTTGAACAAAAATAGTTTGTAGAGTTATATTAAAATAGTTGAAGATAACTATCGATTACAAAAGCTAAATTTTTCGAAAATGTAGATGTTCATTAATGAAATTCCAAAATATTCTTGTTTTAGGGTCATGGTCTTTGGTGTTCTGATTATCTATTAATTTATTTATCATTTTGGTGATATATATTTGCACATATTGTCTCAATATTAATAGATATTTAAACTGTGTAATTTATACATATTCAAAAAGAAAGAAACCTCTTACATGGATAATCATTTTCGACAGAGTAGTTGATTGGCATGTACACTGTGTCCTCCTCCATTCCTTTGTATCTAGCAAGCTGTGATGACTGGTAGTGGTTGCATTTGTTTATGATTAACAATTTTTCCATGTTAATTTTGATGTACTCCTTGTGCCCTCCCAAGTCTCATGTGTTCCCTTCAACATCCTCTAAGTGTGATTCCATTCTTCTGAGATGGAGCAAAGTATGCATCATTATGTCCCGGATCTCTTTCATGTAGTTGTGAATGTTTCTCATCATCCTTTTGAAGTCCAAGAAATTGTTCCTTATCCCACTATATATTTATCTCCAATTCGCCATTGCTTCCAAGTTGCATTTTGTCCCTTTATCTTCTTCTTCAATTCTGATGGGGTTTGAATTATTTGTTGCCTCTATTAGGTTTATCTTCTGCTCCAGCAAGTCCTCCAAACAAATGCATGACAGGGTTTCTCCTATATCTCCCATAACGTGTTATCTCAGAACGAGGTTGTTGACCACTCGGGCTCTCGTTCTATAGGCTTATTCTCCTTAACAGAGCCATGAAAAAGTCACATTTCTTGTCAATTCATGACATTAAACTCCATTTCACTCCCCTTGCAGATTCAAGTGTGCTTTCTGAGCATGCTAGCATGTTCACATGCGAAGGCATTTAGTGTTGATGGGAGAGATGGCCCTCTTTCCTCCACGTGGTGTGCTTTCCCACAGATTTTGCCATAGAGTGCCTCCCTATCCATCAACTCCTCGAGGTCCGAGCCAATGTTTGTGGTGCTCCCTTGTGGTGATATATCCTTGCCCTTTTTCCTAAGGCGCCCATTTTCTTCTAGGTGTTCCCTCATTTTGGATGATGATGCTTAGGGGTAGTTTTTCCCCAACATTCGCTAACTTGTCCTCCAATTCCATGTTGCATCTTCTGACATGGTAGAACGAGATACTTTGGGTGGTGGTGATTGAGTTTAGGATTCTCTTTTGCATCCGACCAAGCTTGGGATCCTTATTTTCCCAGCATTGTCGGACCTTTCCTATTACTATTCTTGAGTCTCTAAAAATGACTATGTTTTGAAGATTCAAAGATGCAATTATTTTGACTCCTTGCAGGAGAGCCATCCACTCTGCTTCATTGTTTGCTTTTCAAGCAATTCCCTAAGCATAAGTTTCTAGTGTGTTTCCTCTAGGGTGTATTATGACTCCTCTCACACCTTCCTCCCTTTAAGAAGTTAATATTAGTTATATTGATAGAAAGATCAGAATAGAAAACTAGTTTATAAATTATTATTAAAAATGGTTAAAATTAATGGTAAAGATATTAATAGCTCGCAGGGGTGTAGCTCAACCAACGACTTGCTTGAAAATGAGATGGTATGTTGTAATAGAGGTCATGAGTTCAAATCAACCCAACTTACCCATGTGTCATGCTTGCAAGCTATGTGGGTGCACCTAGGGGTATAGTGATAGCACACATTATTGGACCCCTGGACCCCGTGTCACACGAGTACCAACCCCATCCCATTTGTCGATTCCCCTAATACAAAAACATGGTAAAAATAATAATTAGAAAAAGGAATTAATGATAGAATACTATTAATGAGGTTAAAGGTTAAATGTTAAATAACAAGATTAAATAATAAATTAATAATGATTAATAATGGTTTAAAATAATTGAATTATAAATTTGGAAAGAAAATGGAAAATGCATTATTCAAATTAAGTTTTAGTTTGGGTGATAGGAGGAATGTTATTCTCTTCATCCTTAGATGCTCATATATTGTTGCTTAAGGCTCTTTCTAAATTAATATTGTTAAAATTTTAAAAAAATAGAAATTGTATTTCATATATATATATGAGATTTAAAAAAATTACATGTTAAAGATCAGATTGAATAATAAATTAACAAAAAAAATTGATAATAATTTAAAATACTATTGAATTATAAATTTTTAGCCATAATTATAAAAAATTAAAAGATAATAAAGGGAGAGGGTTAAAAAAACATAAAAGTATAAGATATAGTTTTATGAAATATTTAGGTAAGCATATTAATATTTGGATGTGTAATTTGGGTAGGTTTAATGATTAAGAATGTATGTTTCTTGTTAGGAGCTCATTGGTTCAATTAGAGAGGTAGGTTATGACATAAATGAGGTTTTTTTGTCCCATAAACAAGAAGGTCTCATACACCAATTTGATGTTTAGCTAGGCCATGACCTTCAAAATAGATTATTATTATTATAAAAAAAAAAAGATATAAAATAAAATGTAATGATTATGAATGTTTTAAATTATATACTCTTTTTGACATATTTAATAGATCTACTCCTTATTTGGCGAGAGCATAAGAAGACTATTTTATATTTCACGATTGTTAAATGTTTTTGTAAAGCTATGTTCTTTTTAATTGAGATTTTGGAAATTTGGTTTATGATGTCATGATGGTAAGGAAGGTCAATTTAGGATCGACAAAGATGAATAATAAAGGGGTGATTGATTTTGAGTAGAAAGTATAGTAAAATGTTTTATTAATTTGAAAACTAGAATAACTATTTGTTTTAAAAACTTTAGTGGGTGTGTGTTCTTTCCCTTGTTTATACGTTTCATGCAGGGCGAAAAATATATTACATGCCATACGATATTTAATGCGCTAGCGGCAGCATTTCCAGCCATACGATCTGGTGGAGGTTGAGATCGTATGGCTGGCAATGCTGCCGCCAGCGCATTAAATATCGTATGGCATGTAATATATTGTTCGCCTTCATGCAGAGTCCTAATAACAGTAAAAACTAACAATAGTTTTGGAAACAATATATTTGTGAGCAAGATGACTCTGGAATTGGATAGAAACATATCTAAACTATTTATATTTTCTAATTTAAAAATCATCCTGTGAGTGCATTTTTTTAAAAGAGTTTTAATAACTAGTTGATTAGTTATTTTATATTTTTTATAAATCTTTTGGATTGATATTAAGGATGAACTAACTAAGAACTTAAGAAGACCAAACTAGGCGGTTTGATTATGTTTTTTTTTTAACAAAAATGGTTAAGTAACTTTTTATAAAAAATTTGATAAAAATTACATAGCTCTAAGCTCAGACTGCTCCTAAAGGAGAGCTACATCCATGACTCCTTGTTTATCCTTTACCATCCTATATTTTTCATGGTATTTCCCTAGTCTATGACAATTGTATCTCCTAACAAACTGCCCAAGTAAGAGAGCGCAAAAGCATAACATACACCAAAAACATGTCCCAATTAAGGTATCCAGTTCCTCTTGTAATCCTTTTGATCGCAGACTAAGACTCCACAATCTAGATCAACACCCGTGTCCACCATGATGTTTGCTTGTTGATTATTTGCTCTGAGTAGATGGAGGAAGTTGATAGCTTTGTATTCATTGACCCTGCATTTTAGAATGTAATGTGTCTTGGTCACTAGATTCTTGCGCTTCTTCGTCAAGTTCCTTACTTCTCTGATGACCACCATCGAGTCCTCGAAGACCACCAACTCTTCAATGTCGATATTCCTTGCCAGTTCTAGACCTTTGATTAAAGCTAGCCATTCGACACAATTATTTGTCTGCTTTCCAATTCCTGAAGAGTACTCTTTTATCTTATTTCCTTTAGAGTTGAAAATGACTCCACCCGCACCTGCTAGCCTGAGATTGCCTTTCGAGGCACCGTCAAAGAATAAGGAGTTGCAACTAGCATTCTTCCACCGCCCAATGAAATCTTCATACTTCATTCTAACATGCCAACTTTGAGGTTTGGAGTTTTTCCTTGGTTGAGTCCAGTGGATAAAGAAGGTGCCCCCCAAAAAGTCGGAATCCCAAGTTCTTTAAGCATTTGTCAAAGGTTCCTTATTAATATTGTCCATTTTCCTCATAGATAAGGGTTCCACCTTGAGTGCCTTTACTGCGACAACAACTTTGGCAGGACTATTTTTTTTCCCTTGAAGATTTCAGTGTTTCTTGTTGTCCATAATTTCCAGCAAATATATCTTGGGAGAGCTTCCCATGCTTTGGCAAAGTCTAGTTTTTTAAAGAGGGATCCCTGGTAGTAATCTTTCCAGCATGTGAAAGAAATCACTCCGGTTTGTTGGCAATGTTAAATCCCAGTTCAAGTCTTCGAAATCCCGCTGCCAAATCTCTTGAGACAACTTGCACTCAATGAAGAGATTCTCTAGGGATTCTTTGGAATTTTTGCAAAGCACACCTCTAATGGGGTCTTTGACTCCTCTTTTCCTAAGGTTCTCGGCGGTCAGAATTTTTCGATGGGCAGGTGTCCAGTAAAAAAACCTAATCTTTGGTAGCACATCGTTGCTCCACACCTGGGACCATTTCATGTCATACACGTTGCTGCATGTGGACTCGGTTGCTACATGATACCTAGTTTTCACCTCATATGTGTATGAGCTTCCCCATCCACGCTCATCTAGCAGATTGCAGTGTACATGAGCAGACCCATGTAGAAGGTAGAGGAAGGCGTTTTGTTCTGCACGTAGGTGAATCGGCACCTCCAAATCCATCCAGTCGACCCATCTACTGTTACTCAACCAGTTTGAGATATCATATAGGGTGATTATGTTTGCTTCATCCATCAACCATTTCAACTCTGTGAAACTCTACGTGAAGTTGGTCGGGAAGGATGGTCCTATATTATCGACCCAGATCTTGATTTGCTTTCCACTGTCGGGGATCTAGTTGAGCTGGTCTTGTAAAATTTTGGCTTCCTTCTTACACAACTCCCAGATTGGCGTGCCTTTCTTCCCTTGGTCGATGGTGTCTATACACCTTCTTCTGTCACCGCTCATGTATTTTTTATGAAGGATCTCCTTCCACCAGGCTCTCTTTCCAGAAACAACTCTCCATAGTATTTTGGGTCCTAGAGCTAGGTTCATTTTGCTCGGGTCTCTTATCCCAGTGCCACTACAGTATTTTGGAGTGCAGACTGTGTTCCAGTTCACAAGTTGGCATTTCCTTTGATTTTGATTGCCACCCTGCCATAAAAATCTTTTTATTTCTCTGGTGATGTCTTTCATAGTTATTTTGGGAGCTAGTGATATTGAGCAAGCGTAAATCGGATAAGCAGAAAGGATTGATTTGATCAAGAACAACTTACCAATTGTGTTCAGCCATCTTGTCCCCCACGCTGTGATTTTGTTTTTGATTTTTTCGACCAGCCTTTGCTAGTCAGCTGCTCGTTTCTTCCCTTTAAAGATTGGGATTGCATGCAATGTGAGGTTTCTGGAAGGCTGATCTGAGCCTCTCTGAGGGTCGATCCTGTTGTTCTGCAACTGTTGGCGGGATGCTCCATTTCACAAAGCATATCGATTAGCAGATCTACATGCAGAGGACATAGGACATTAAGAGAAATACTAGGATCAATATTGAATGACCTAGATCTGATCAGACCTGAGGGTGGCTTCACAAATGGATCCCCCTCTTTGAACCTTAGATGAAGCATTCAGAGCTCTAGTGGACTCTATGCCTCCTCCACCTTCCTCTATCCCGGACTCCAGCGACGATAACTTTGTCAAACGAGTTGTCGCCCCTAGAATCTAGATTCAACACTGAAATCACTTGCTTTGAGCGAGAGAGGCCCGATAGGGCAGTTCACTGGGATTGCAACCATCGCAAAAAACCATGGACACATGGTTAAACAAGAACTGGATGCCCTTGATCACAGGAAGCCTCCAACACTACTTCTGTGGAAAGTGATTCTTCACCTTTCTATTCAAAAATAAAGAAGACAAAGGCCTCGTCTTCAGGAGCGGACCCTACTTCATGGGCCCTTGAGGTTTATACCTAAATCGATGGAGCTTATCCTTTAACCCAGAGAAATATATGCCATCTGCAGTCCCAATTTGGGTTCGCCTGCCACACCTTCCCTTGCAATGCTGGAATGATGGAACTCTACAAGCAATCAAAAACTCCCTTGGAAACTACATCGACAAAGCGAAACCAAAGGGACCCATGTTATCCTGCACAAGGATCTGGGTGTACGTAGATCTGGAAAAAGGGATACTAGAAGTTGTAAACCTATTTATGGACGGTTGGGAGCAAATGCAAAAAGTAGACTACGAGCAGTTGCCCTTCAAATGCAAAAAATGTCATGAATATGGAGACTTCATCAAAAACTACCCAAAGGTAGCCCAAGAAACCTCAGAAAACAAAGCAAGATGAAGGATGGCAGCAGGCCAAAAGAGGAAGAAAAATGCCCTTACCAGATCCATCACCAAGTGAACCACAACCAATGACAAGCAAGGAGATGCATCAAGAAAGAAAGGAAACCTCGACCAGCAACCAATTCCAGGTATTGCACATGGAAGAGGGAGAGATCCCAAGCTCAGAAATCAGATCAGCGGAAGTAGAAGAAGAAGAGACTCCTGAAGCTGCAAGTTCTCTACCCTCGTATACAAGAATCGAAAGGGCTAAAAAAAGCACATGAAAGATCAACAATACTAGGGGGTTCCTAGGTAAATATGGTAAAACACAACAAAGTAGCACAACAAGGCTTCTCCCCAGATCATTCGCCTCCTCAAGAACTGCATGAGGTAACTATGCAACCAAACACTAGAGGGAGAAAATCGTAAAGATACCACAGAGAACAGGAAGTTGAAAGAGAGCTAGAACTAGGAAGACAATAGAACCTTGAAGAAACAAAACTCTTGTAATACCCAAGAAACCCAGGAGGGACAAAAATGGATAACAGATCCTGAGTAGGATATCAATTGCTCAAGAAATGATGAAAGACGTCTCTTGGAACTGTAGAGGATTGGGAGGCACAAGCAAAGTGGAAGCAATAAAAGAGATAATAAAAACAGAGAAGCTCGATATCTTACTAATCCAAGAGACAAAAATGCCAGATGTGGAGATGATGGTGCTCTCACGATCCTGGAAAAATTGCCATGGCAAAGCCATTAGCTCCAGAGGAACTTCTGGGGGAATAGCTACATTATTCCCAAACAAATTCTCAATAAAATCAACAAGGGAAAGCCATCACTGGCTCCTTATCGAAATCCAGGAAAACGACAATTAAAACTCGATATACATCTGCAATGTATATGGGCCAACGCGTAACAAAGACAAATCATTTTTTTGGGAGGAACTTCTCAAGCTACACAAGGACTTGCGGGGAAAGAATCTAATTATTGTTGGGGATTTCAACACCACCAAGTCGCAAATGGACAAACGGGGAGGAACAAAGGTTAGGGATCCATTTGGTGAGAAAATAGAGGACCTGATTTCAGATTTGGATCTATTGGACATTCCTCTAAATAATGGGAAGTATACCTAGAGCAACAAACGAGTTGGAGTAGGTCACATAGCGGCAAGACTGGATAGATTTTTGGTAAGCTCTCTTTTCCTTCAACAAAATCTTCTTTCTGCCTCCTTTGCCCTTCCTTCAGTTGTTTCCGATCATAAGGTGGCTTGACTATGTTAATACTTGCTTCTCGAGGATTTATATTTTTTGGTAAGGGCAAAAATATATTTTTGCTTTTTGAAGCTATGAATCCCACAATGCATCAGTAGGGTATATATTATATTTTTTGTATATTCATAGTTTAAATATAAACTAACTTATAGGTTCAATATGGATATTTTTTAAGTCTCTTTATGAAATTTTTTAATTCAATTTATTTAGTAAAAGGTTGTAGTTTATAATTTTGATGAATTCCATCGGAATTTAATGATTTTTCTGGCAAGCTTTTAAGAAAATATAATAGAGTTTTTGGAAAATTGTTGTTACATGTGTCAAACTTACATGTTTTAGGTGCCATAGGGATTTTTTAGTGTGCTGAAACAATTTTTGCCTTCAAAAAATCGATTAGAACAATGCTTGGTTCATATTTTAGAAACATGATTTCGTCAGTTTCCAAGGAAAAACTCCTCTTCTAGTAGAAATCATCAATTCTTTAGACAACTTCTATCAAAAGGTTTAGATATAAGGGAATNTCCTCGAAAAAAATGGGTAGATCCAGATTATGTTGATAATATAGAACCACAATGTATATAGGTCGTGGCCTTTCAAGAACATATTACATATATGTATGAACACTAGTTCATAAAACCAACTATTTTTTCCATATGCTTTCATCCTGTAAGTGCACAAAACACAGTACGAAAACCTGCCTAACTAAAACTCAAACTCAAATTAAAAAAGCGTAACTCTCCACACACACACAAAAAAAATCCAGTACTATAGATAAAGCGATAAAATTTCAAAAAAGCAATTGAAACTCCAAAAACTAAAGTAGTCATTTTTAGCCAAGGTTAGGTCATGGGTCTAATTCTTCCAGGGTATGTCCAAGCATCTCCCACCTCCTTCAGGTGTCAAGACCAAGTTGGAAACCTTCCTTTGACAACTAATCAACCCTCACATTTCTTTCTATGTATATGCTTGAAAGAAACCTCCTCAAATTCATCTATGAGCAGTGTAATACCATCATACAATGGTCTCAAGTGTATATTCTTGAGAGGTCTCCTTTGACTAAATCAGTCCACAACCTATTTGGAATTACCAAAGACTTGAAATTTGCATAAATATTTAGATAATCCTACTATAAGACTTATATTTAGAGCCATCATCTCAGCAATATTGTTTGTGCTTGGTCCAATTACAACATTAAATGAAGTCCAATGATCATCATCACTAAAAATAATACCCCTTCCTCCACCAATTGGAGGATTACCTCAATAAGCATCGTCAAAGTAACCCCATCCTCCACCTCTATCTATAACCTCTACAGGGATCCTTCTGTGATTCTCATTATCAACAAACTGAGGGAAACGACTATGGATAGATAATCCTTTTAAAGAATAGTGCTTAGGTGGGATGAGGACACCATGAAAAATAACCTTTTTCCTATAAAGCCACACTTCCTAGATAAAAATGACTCATAAATCAATATAATCCTTATATTGTGCATTGTTTGTCCTATTTAGAAAAGCACATTCAAGATGATCCCCAACCCAAGCAAACAAATTCTAGTGGCCTGAGAAGCTTGTTCCTGGACCTCAACCAAAAACTATAGGAAATAAAAGGATGAGAAACTAATTCCTCATAAGATCCCCATAGAGCACGCATGTCGAGCCCTTCCCAAAATATCTTTTGTAAATTGTTCCAAATAGGAACCTTGTTACATAAAATGAGCTAGAAGAAAATTTTATTTTTGAGAGGGCACTTGAATTTCCATAGAGCCTTATGCCACTATAGAGGTTCGTTAAAATCTTGCTCCTCTCTAATTACTATGTAGACTAGACTAGGAGAGTAATGGCCATCAATAGCACTCTTGGACTAGAACAACACGCCCTCATTATCAGATAGCCTCATGTGATTATTATGAAGGGCCTTAAAATAAGCCAACCATTGAATCCTTTCCTCATATATAAACCCAAACCTATCAGCAATACACCAAGTTTGTCTCCTATGGGTTGTATTCCCTTGATCACCTATCTGGTCCAGATGGATGATTCCTTGATCCCTTAAAGGAAATATCATAGCATCTGGAAACCTATGGGATCCACCACTACCCACCTAGGGGTCTATACCAATCCTTAGTTTCCTTCCTAAGCCAACTCGCCAAACTAACCAATCAACTATAACATCAAAGGCAAGTAACATAGCTTTCCATATGATAGAGATGTTCCTAAGATATTTTTTCCCTAAACCATTATTCCATGGCTAGAGGAGATATGTACTTTTGATAAACAACCTTCACCCACAAACCTTGACCTAGCAAAATTCTCTAAACACCTTTGGATGTAAGGGCCTTTGCAAAACATGAAGTGTGTTTAAGGCCCAAACCACCAAATTCTTTAGGTTTGGAAATTTTATTCCATGCCACCCAATGGTGACCCTGAACCTCTGCATTATTTTTCCAAAGAAAGGTGTAGCATGACCTCCTAATAAGCTCTAAAGTACCCTTGGGGACATATGATAGAGTGACCCAATACATATGGCTAACCTCCAAAACATACTTCATGAGAATAAGTTTGACTCCCCTCGACAACCATTTGTTACACCAAAATGTAAGCCTTTGATGCACCCTCCCTACTAGCCATATCCAATCTCTTTTGGTCTATCCATTTGGCCTAAGAACAAACACCAAATATTTTATCCCTTTGAGAGCATCCATAGTAGTGAAGTCAAATTTATCTCTCAACCAACCAATGGAGTACTCTGAGATATTAAAATAAGAAACCAAGTATTTTCTTTCATTGTAGACCATACCTATGGCATTTGAGAAGAAAGATAACAACTCTTCAAATTTTAAAACATCCATTTTGGAGCCATTGCAAAAAACCAAAATGTCATTGAAAAACAAAAGGGGATTAACCTTCAATAAACCACCCATCTGAATACCATTAAAGGAACGTATAGCTTTAGTGTGTCGAGATAGTAATATGATGAACCCCTCGACCACCAAAAGGAAAAGGAGAAGGGAAAGAAGACAAACTTAACAAAGCCATTTTCCTGGCCTGGAAAAAGGAGAGGCGGAAACATTAACCAACACAACAAAAGTAATTGTCTGAACATGAGGGAGGATCCAATTGACAAAATGTTGGAAACCAACTTGCAGTTGGACAATCCTTAGGAAGAGCCAACTGACTATATTATAGGATTTACATAAATCCACTTTAACTATCATAGCTGGGAGCTTCCTAAGAGATATGGAATGCATTACTTCTTATACAGTCCCTATTCCATCATATATATGCCTTCCAGATAAAAATGCAAACTGTTCCTGAGAAGTATATCTGGACAAGACACCTTTAATTCTTTGGGCTATCACTTTAGTGATTAGCTTATAGATGCAATTACACAAAGATATAGGCTTAAAGTCCTCCAATCTATGCATTGTCCTTTTCAAAATAAGAGCAATAAAATTTGAATTAAAAGTAGCCAAACCCCTGTGAATTGATGTAGATTTATCTATAACCTTCAGCACATCAAGCTCAAAAGAATCCATAAAACCAAAAAAAAACTCCATAGGCCATCCATCTAAGCCAAGGCTTTTGTCGTTTTACATAAAATGAAGTAAGTCTACAGGAAAATGTTACTATAGAATTTTAATCTCCATATATAGATAATACTACCTACTATGTTTACATCGAAGGTGCTTGTAATGTCCTCTTCTGCTTAGGAATTTGAGGACCAACCCGCTAACCTATGTGATTCCTATAGGTTCGAGTGGGTACTGACAGTCAAGGAATCAGTCGAAGACTGATGCCATATATAGAAGATCTAGGGCATCAATATTATATCACCATTGGGTCGAAGAGGGCCACTAGAGCTAAAGGCCACCTGCATGCATGACATCTGGGCATTATTTAATGATGCATGCACCTGATTAAGTCTCCATGCGCATGCATGCAAGTCAACTGCAAATTAGAAGATAAAGTGAGCTAATTAGGTCAAAAGTTAGAGTTTGCGCATGCATGCAAGTCAACTACAAATTAGAATATAAAGTGACCTAATTAGGTCAAAAGTTAGGGTTTTCGCAGTTGAAAGTTATAAAGAAAGATAAAGTGAATGGAGAAGCCACTTATGTGATAATTGATTTATGGAGTCGAATTGGAGAGCTCGGCGAGCTAAGTTGGGGTTGAGCGCATGCTTAGCTAACTGTTGTATTTCAGCAGCGAAATCTATCTACCCTAGTTCATCATCAGGTTGGATCATCCAGGTTCAGCACTAGTTCATCATCAGGTTACATTCAGCAGTTATTCCGGGAGGTTGATTATTCATCCAGCCAGAGGGTTTCACCGTCACACCATGTCACCATGATCAGAGACAAAGCAATTCGTTTTCCTACCTACAGGGTTCAGAACTTCCGCATGCTGCTTTCATCATCATCAGAGGGGTATTATAACCCTAGTGCACATCATCCGGGCTTCTAGCAGCAGCTTATTTATTCTGGATCTTATACAGTTTGAGAGGAGGGCGCATTCACCTGTGGATGACGATTTGGTGTATCTCCTTATTCCTCTGGCAGAATCCTTGCATGCTGGGACCAGTCTATTCACCATCAGCTGATCTATATACTGGTATGTACATGCATTGATTTCTCCTATTTTATAGCATCTCAGTATTTTTCTAGGGTACATATTTGCATGCAACTGCATGCATGCAAAGTTCGGGGTTTGCTTTCCTATTTGATTAAGGAGTAAGTCTATTAGCCATCTACAGTATACACATAAACAGGAAAATATCAGTTTGGGATATTATAGTGTTATTAAGGGGACGATCCTCCTCCGGCTTTCATGTGTCGACGGCCTATGAGGAGTTGCCCCTTGTCCACCGCTTAAACGCTAATAAGGATTAATTGTAAGTTCGATTATCTTACAATAAAGTGGTCGGACAAGTATTCAGGGCACCCTTTTTGATGACCTTTCCAACGTTTAATCTTCCAGCTATTGTTTTTCTTATATTTTGATAGCCAAAGTAACTTCTAGCAAATCTCCAGGGCACGAAACATATCCTTTTCGATGACCTTTGCAACGTTTAATATTCCAGTTGTTTTTTTTCTTATATTTTGACAGCTAAAATAACTTATGGAAAATCTCTGTTGTCGCTACAATTTGGAAATTACTAGGTTAGGTTCGAGTGAATTTATTGTAAATAATAACAAAGCTGAAAGAAGAAATCCATAACACTTGGGGCTAGGCATCTATGATTCAATATCTGTTCAATTTTGAAGTTTAGAATGTGTTGGTTTTACGTTAACCAACTCAAAAACTCATGAAAATTGTACCCATGGAGTCTATTTCCTAATGGGTAGGCTATTCCATCATTTTGCAGAGCTTAGCATACCATCAATACGCTTTCTCTGAGGTGATTTGCAGTTTTCTCTATCAAATTTGTGTAGTTACATCAATTCACTGTGAATGTGGGTTTATTATACTTAATTATCCACGAATATAGTCGCTAATTACATCTATGTATTTTCAACAAATGTATAGGTTTGAAATAGATCTGTTAAAGAAATTATCCATGAGTTTTCCTCCTGAGCAATCTCATTATCCTGACTCTCCTGATATTTATTGCCATTATCCTGACTCTCTATTCGTAGGGTTACACTCGTGCTTCTATAACTGGTTCAGTTATTGGTTCCATTATCAAAACCTTCTGTAACCGGTCCAGTTGTTGGTTACATTATCAAAACCGGGATTTCGAAGAATCCCTCCATTGTAAAGCGGCATTGCAGGATAGGGTCACACTACAAAACAAAATAACAAAATAAAATTAGCAATGCACTTGTCCAATCTACAGCCTAAAATAAAAGCAATGAGAAAACTCAAATTAGAGGAACCCTAAGACTCGAATTTGCACAACCACATACATATATACCAATATAATTCGCTAATTATAATTAACCAGGAATTAGAGACCTCCAAATGTAAATTCATGTGGGAAAACTAAATGTCAAAAGGCAAAAGAAATATATAGGGAGATTCAAAACCTGGACTTACCATCTCGTCCAAAACCTTGCAAGGCGAAAGGACTTCCTTTCGATCATGTTTCCAAAAACTCATTTCGGAGAAAATCGTATGGGATTGAACAATTTATGTAACGTAGAGTTCTGAAAGCTCTCTTTTTAATTATGGGTTTCAAAATATTTTATATTTGGATTTATTTGGGAGATAGATGTCTATCACTCTCAGACGGTTTCGTTGTCGCAATAGATTTTGGTTTGAGATGGGTCATCAAGTGAGTGGTGTTTCTACGATGATGCATGTCTTAATGATTCAGTTATTACATCATGCCTTCAGTGATTATATTCTCTCACCCTTCTGCCCACCGATTTCATTAAGCCTTTACTATATGTAATGATCATAAATTAAAGGCTTTATCCAGGGAGCACTAAGCGTAGAGACCAGGGAACGCTAAGCATGGATACCAGAGAACGCTAAGCATGGAGACCAGAGGGTGTTAAGCATAGATCTCTCTAGAGCATGTATACTCAATCCTCCTTCAAGCGAACATGCTCCATCCTTTCAAGTGAGTATCTTTCCTATAGTGCCCCCCTAAGATTGCCTCGCAAAAAGCTGAGTTATATAGAGCATATCAACATATAAATTTTTTTATTAGGCTTATTAGGCCAAGAACCTTTATTCCTTCAAGGTAAGAACTAATTGGGTGAGTAAGAACTAATGGGGTGAGATGATTTCTTAGGGTAAAATGGGTAGCAGGGTCGGTAAGTAAGGAAGGGTGTGGTTTGATTATTTTTCCTTTTTCATGATATTGACAGGTTTCAAAGAGTCATTCCTCCTAAGATAAATTATTCATTATTATTAGTCCCCCTTCCTTGTAAAAATCATTCACTTGGGTTGATAACTTCAATGTAAGATTGCTTCGACTAAGATTTGCTGCAATAGATTTTGGTTTGCCAAACATAATGACGGATTAAACAAAAATTTATAGTTTAAATGGTCATAACATAAACTTGAAAGAAAACGACCCACTTAAAGAACTATGGTACCACCCAATAAAGCCCTTGGCTAACTCTTTCCGAGGTTGATCCTTCATCTATCAACACAACTCGTAAGGATCATTTTGGAAGGGTGGGTCTTCGATTAACTTGGACAATAAGGTCCTATTCAACATTTTAAGGTCTTGTGTAAATAAAAACTCATATTAAGTTATGGTATAAAAGGCTTTCTTTGGTATATTGGTGAGCTATGGTCTGAGCTATGGTCTAAAAAGGATTTCTTCGGTTCAGTGGTGATAATGAAAGGGTTGAGAGTTTGACAAAGCATAATTGATTGATCGAATTGATGAGAGAGATTCATTAAGAATTTGTTTAAGCACTCACTTGTGGATTTGGTTGTCGTCTTTGATATGCATGTTAGTATAAAGGTATTGGTGCTCGATGCACATTACAATGGAGAATACTCGGTACAAATTAAACTTGGAAAGTAATTTGTGGTATAAACACACTAGTATTCTTTGTCACACACTTGTGGTGTTGTGACCTAGTTACATAGGCATAAATTTCAATCATATGATATGCATTACACAACATAGTGCAATGACTCTTGTTGTAGACTTAACGTATTGATGTAGTTGAGGAGCTCAACAATTTGGATGGAAGGATAATAGTTAAGACAAATCATCTTCCTTGTTTGTCTCTTCCAATTTCGAAATTTGTGTACCTTGTTCATTGTACACATTATTGAATAGATTAGAATACTTTGAAATGTTCGTGTCCCAATGATAAATGGCATATCATGAAATTGTGAATACTTGAATAGTTGGTTACTTGGATATTTTGCTCTACTTCAAGTTGTCCATACCTTGTAACACATTGTCACAAACTTAATGCGAATTTGGAGTTGCTTAGTTTTCAATATAAACATGCTAATGTTTGTGTAAATGAATATATCATCTTTTTTATTTGTTCACTAATTAATTTGAACAAAATAGTGAATAAGAAATATATTTATGGGTGTATGTCATGATCACTACTCATTGGTTGGTTCAACAAGAATAAATATTTGTGTCTTAGGAAAGTGCAACAGGGAGTTTTCCATATTAGTTGATTACATCTATGAATTAGAGATCAACATAGTTCCACTAAATGTGTGTGGGATTATTTTCACTTATACATACATGTGTTAGTGGGATGCAAAAATCCCCAAGGGTTAGCTCAAGTGGTTTGACTTGCCATGCTGAAGTCATATTAGCCAAAGAGGTCACAAAGTCAAATCCACCTCAGTCCCTCAAGTTTGGGCATACATGTATGTCAACAAAATTTATTCTACGCATCATTCACGAAATGTGAGAGAATGCTTGAAGAGTTTCCCAATAAAGTTTTCTATGGAAAAATGTTATTGATATGTGTTCTACTAACTATGAAAGAACTAGTACTAACTACTAAAAATTTCCAAGCATGTGTGGTGATGACATAAAAAGACCCAACCATGTTAGCACTAGCTTTTGGCATTGAATCTCATAGACCGATCAACGACTCATAATAGTTTTCCTTTATCACTTTGTGACCCCAAAAGGAAGAGAAATCAACACCTTTTAATTGTCATCAAGACTATGGGAACTCATCATACATACTTTTAGTTTGATAGGAGACGTCAAATTAATAGAAGCAGTCGAATGAGCTATTATAATGTTAACTTGAGTTGTAATGAGAACCTCGTCAAATCCATCCAATTGAACATGGGATCGACTTGAAACATAAAGTTGTTATGCCAAACGAGGCTTTATGTAGGGCTTCATTCTTAAAAAATGGAGAACCCCTCCTCACTACAACCTTATGACCCTAACATTGTATTAGTTTGAAACATAGATGGCATGTTGAGTATGTGTAGATTATTTACTTGAATAGTGTCACCATTAAAAACTAATATGTATTCTCACATGTTAATAGCCTATTACATTTAATTTATAGAAGTGAAATTCTTTAGTAAGATTGACCTCAAGTTTGGTTAAAGCCGCTAGATGCCTACAACTAGAAAATAAGTGCAAGACAACCTTCAATATGTGATCACAAGGAGCATTTGAATGGATGGTGATGTCATTAAGCCATATTGATGCCCCTACAACCTTTACAAGGATGCCAAATGAAGTGTTGATATTGTCTTAATTCGTTAATGATCTTGCATCTTAGAAACATACATGTTTTACCCAATAGGATCATTTACACCATAAACCAAGTATTTGTAGTGTTGCATGGAGATAAATTATTGATCAACATAAAAAAATGTACATTTAAGCAACAAGAACACATTTATCTTATATTATGTCAGAAGCAAAATGGATCGAGTATTAAATTGAGGAAGATTTTAACCATTGTTAATTGGCTACCATTGAACAATATCCATCACTTGTTAGATTTCATGAGAATGGTGAGTTACCTAAGAGATTTTACTGTGCATCTTTACCCACATCCACTAAACAGGTTGAATCTCACCTATGTTTCAGTTGGGGGGTCATGCAACAAAAGTGTTCAAAGAGATTAAACATTGGGTAGTGGTTGCTCTTCTCCTTACATTAACTAACATTAATCAAGCCTTCAATTTCAAAGTAGATGCTTCTAACTATATATAATTTATTTGCATCGCGGTAGACCTACCACAAACCACTTTGAGCTACATAACAATTTGAGATATTTTTGGACATTGTTTTGAATTATTGATTGAATGATTAAGAAATGTATGTATTGGTGACATTATTAGTAAGTAAGAGACAATCATGCACAATTACCATGAGTCTCCCTAGTTCATCTAGACACAAATAAAGTTTGATAATGCATTTCAATTAACACAAATCATTATTTACAATAGTTTAACATTTTGATTGATTACCATAAATGAATACAAAATACAATTGTAGATTGTTTCTATTGCAACCATTGCAACGTCTAATGTCCTCATTTGAATTTTTCATGAAGTTAGGTGAATTCATGACAGATGCTTTATAACTTTGACACTTTATGAGATTGTTGCACTCATAGACATGTGCCAACACATAAAGCTTTCATTTTAGAAATAAGCTTTCTAGCACATAAAATATATATTTTCTACATACACACAACTTTCTCTCATTTTATAAGATTTTTTTTTTCGGGGTTTCATTTCCCTAGATTTGGGGGTATTTTCACTTATGTGGCAATTTAGAAGTTTGGTATAACTTATTTTCACTTATTTTCCTATACTTGCTTTCATCGCATAAACTTATATTATATACACACAACTTTCTCTCATTTTTGAAACATATTGAAATTCTCTTCAATGTTTCATTTCTCCCCTTTGGAGTATGCTAGTTAATAATTATTTTTAAAACTTTAAATATTGATTTAGACTTCTAAAACGTTATTGATTTGGATTTGAAACATCAACCAACAAAAACACAATTTGACAAACACTTTAAACCACATACTCTTCAAAACTTTAAATATCCCTAAAATATATTTAAAACATCTTAAATCTTAAATATCATATAACATTTATTTATATATATATATTACACATTTAGCCACTACTTTTAAGCATCACCATGGTTATCAAAAAATATCAATAACTTAATTAATAATAATTATAATTAAAAATCTTCATTCCAAACTAATGGACATAATACCTTGAGACATCAAAATGCATAAGATATGCTTTACGTCATAAAGGAAGAGTTGACAGAGTTCTGTGTTGACTAATGTTACATCTTATCTAGTTCTTTTAATGGAACACCATGCTCCATGAGAAGATATCAAAATCATGACCAAATTAGTAATAATAGTTAATAAAGTGTTAAAACTCTAACTTTATTTGTTCGGTAATTTGTATTTATATCGATGTATATGCTGTTTGGAATTTCATCAATCACTTCAGGCTATGTTTATATATATATAGTTAGCTTTAATAAAATAAAATATTTATATTTATAAAATAAAATGATTATGACATTTATATAATATTATTAATTATTAAACATATATTAACTCAAATGTATGCAAGCTTATAAATATTATATTTTGTAAAACAATATATGTTTTTTATACTCTCGTGTATGTATGTAAATAATGATATATGTTTTATATACTTAATCATTATTTTCATCTTTAAAAAAATTTCTTATTTGATATTAATTTTTTTTTTAATTTCATCTTTAAAAAAAACTTTCTTATTTGATATTAAATTCAATTTTTTTTGAAGGGGTGGTCAAAAGTGAGGTTTTTTAAGAGTTCGATGGATATATATAAGTATTTTTATTTAGGTATATAGGATTAATAACAAATAATCAATTGTAAATTTACGTTTTTGTTATTGAGAATATAATCTTTTTAAAGAAATATCAAATCATGAATGTTATGATATTTGGTGACTTCCTTTATGTATAAAACAAGTGAAGAAAAAGTTGCTAGGGAAAGGAACAATGCAATGCAAAAATTTTGAAAGAATCTCTCGGAATTTTAATAAAATGCAAAATCTTTGAAAGAATCTCTTGGAATTTTAAGAGCTTGGGTAACGTAAAGTATTGCATTTGATAATTAAACAGTAATACGATTAATCTTCAAGTGAATGAAGCATATCTAGATAAGGGGGTCTAGGTAAAAAATGAAAACCCCTTAAAAAGGTTTGGTCTCCCTTAGTGAATATGATGGTAAGCAACATTAAAGCTTCTTTGATCTTAATCCTCCATTGATGGAAAGCAATACACGTGTCCCCTTATGAATAAGTCATGGGATGCAAGTCATGTTGCTTTTAAGCCACACGAGCGAGCCTTAACACACCCTCGTGCCTCAAGGTCCTTCACATCCTTGCTTATTGTTCTCAAAATGTGTTTCTGTGTGGCCCTTGTACACAATTACAATTTCAAAGGTAGGATATTTCATACTCAAAAGTGTGTGAGGATGGTAACAATGGAGCAAAGTGGTTTCAGGTGTAGAGTGGAAGTCTCTAGAAGACAGAGGTGGTATCCCTGCATTTTTCTGAGATTGATAGAGATAAGTGCTTGTGTCCTGTGTCGCTTGGTTCCCTAAATTGACAGTATTAAAGTTTGGGCCTTTCTCCCCTTCACAATCTTAGGGAATTTAGATGTTATGTTTGCTTATAGTGGATGGGAATTCTCTTCTTTTAGATTTAGAATTAATTTTCCAAGTGATTTTTTAATGGATGGGAATTCTCTTCTTTCATATTTAGAATTACTTTTCCAAGTGCTCTTGCAATGGATGGCGATTCTCTTCTTTCATATTTAGAATTACTTTTCCAAGTGCTCTTTCAATGGATGGGGATTCTCTTCTTTCATATTTAGAATTACTTTTCCAAGTGCTCTTTTAGCCCCAATTTGGCTATGGTTTGAGGTGCTCATAGACTGGGGATGATACACATGGCCTTTTTCTCTTGAATTGTCTTTTAGAATGCTCAATCCCTCAATTTGGACTTCGACTAGAAGGGAGGGGATAATTGAAACTAGGAAGATATTGAGAAGACTGAATGGAAAGTTGGAAGGTATGCGAGAGGAAATCAAATATCTTAGCATTCATATGGAGAAACATGAAGTTAACCAAGACGAAATGGAGGATAATTTGAAGGAACGTGGCCAAAAATATGACAAATTGGCCAATGATTCTGAAATGCACTACAACATTATTCTGGGAATTGCTCGTGGTTCTCGCCATGTTGTTGGTCACCCAATTGTTTCCATCAATCTAGTTATGTATAAGCAAATTGAAGAGAAATTTGCTCAACAAACTATCATGGCTACAATAGAGTAGCCTCATCCTCAATCTGACTAAAGATCGAATCGTCGACCAATTCATGGAGGAATCCCACAATGGGCATATATTCAGTTTTTTTTGTAAGTAAGTACCCATGAGGGATTTGAACTTGTAACCTTCCATTCACAACTTCTCATCTCAATTAATCATTACCTATTCCTCTAACCCCATGGGCTTGGGCATATATTCAATTATTTATGTATTTTTTTATGTATTTCACTTGGGTTTTTTTGCTCAACCAATATATAAGGGAATATAGTTTCAATTTTTGTAGGGAAGTAATCATTCAAAATTTGTTTAAGTATGATGAGAAGAATTATGTATTTTTGTTTAGCTTATAAAAACTATTTTATCAAATTTTGAATTACTCATATTTTATGGCTATTTGGTTTTCCACAATCTTTTTTATTTAATTACACCCCTATTTGTTTATATTAAAAAAACATTAAATTTAATCTATTTTCACTTTTTTCATAACTCTTCACATCTTACTATCAAAATTTTATTTAATATCATATAAATAAAATTAAACTTAAAAATTTTAACTAGTCTAATATTATTTTACTGTTTAATAAACTAATAATAATACATGCCCTGACAACAAGGTTCACCGTCATGCCCTGCTGGCTCTGTTTCAATGTCGCGATGATGCCACCCTTGTTCATGCATCCTCCTCCTTTCAAAATGACGGTGAGCACAATCCCCCCCTAGGGAATGTGTCCTTTCGACAGTTAAGGACTTGCATGTTGAGCTAAGCACATGTATGGTTTACCATAATGTGCATTTGGCTTCGCGCTTGAGGATTAACTTCTCTTCATCCCGTCAACTTTCGTTGTTCCTCCTCGCTCAACTCCATCAACCTTCGTCAAGTCTCCAGAAGCCTCCACCGGTGCCTAACTTGACCCTCCCTCCTGCTTCCCATCCTCCTTCTGCTCCCTGGCTTCCTGTACTTAGCATGTCGCCTCAACAATGCGACACTCTCAAGCGGGGATGAGGCCATGGAAGGGCCAGCAATCCTAGAGCGATGCCCTTTAATGCTCGGGCGAGCTCGTAAGGTTTTGATGTCGAGGCGCCAGATGCCCTGAGATCCATGATGGATGACTGGGAAGATGAGCTTTCAAGCTCTCTCTTCGCTGCCAGTCGCACTCCAGATCGCCGAAGAAATTTTTGGGTAATTAAAATTCTGTTAACTCGTCTTATCTTGCATTCTGTAAATCTTCATGCCACTCCAAAGGCCCATCCTGTCAGCTCCGTTGCTCCTGAGCCTTCTACTCCCTCTGTTCCTCCTGCCCCTAGTCCCCTTTATTCCCCACTAGCTCCTCCTCTCCCCATTCCCACCCTTGCACCTGACAATCTGGTTCCCTCTGCTCCGATCCCCATTGATACCACCCCCACTCCTCCCCCTCCACCTCAACGACAATTCATCTCTCCTGCGGGGAAGACCTCCAGCATTGTTCTACCTAGGAAGACCATCCCCCTACCGGTCAAGCATACCAGCTCCCCCCAGCAATGATAATAGCTCAGGTGAAGACGCAAACGATTCCAAAGAACAGGATGGGCAGTTGGGTACCGGCTTTGGCACACCGATTACCGAGGAGCCCTTCGTTAAATTCTAAGTCCATGTTTTATGTTCCAGTCTTTCATCTTTTGGGTTGCCTCTCAGGAACAGTGGCTCTTCAGAGCATTTTTTCTCATGTTCAAACTGAAGTTTTTTGTAAACGTTTTAAAACTTGATTTTGTATGGATTTGTTTTCCCTTTCAAAGGGAGGATCACCTTAACAGTTTCAGATTGCTATTCCCCTTCGGGCAGATTAATGTCTTTTCTTTGATTTTGTTTACCTGCAAAATGGACACACTACGTTGTACTTTTACCTACAACATTATTTCTCTTTAATAAAATAGATCTGAATTTAAAAAAAAAAACTAATAATAATACATAATGAAAAACTTCAATATTGGACTTGACCTACTAAGACAAAATTGTACCTATCATTCAAATAATCTTGTCATCTACTATATTACCGTGAGTTTAGAGACAACATTAAGTATAATAATGCAAATAGTCTTGTCATCCACTAGATTAACGTGAGTTTAGACATAACATTTAGTGTAATAATGTAATGTTGTGTGGGCCTCATTGCCATAAATACAATAACGATAACTGGATGACATATCGGTGGTGATAAAAATAGATCATTTTTCTACATTAATGTCATGGTGGGTGAGCTTTATGGATATATAAAATGATAAATTTTAGTTTTACATTAATATCTACAAAATTAAAAAGTATACATTTTTTTAAAATACATATTTTAATATTTTAGTTTAATTAGATGAAGATGATTAAAGATATCTAATTTAATTGTTTTTTCTTAACCAAGTAAAAGTCACATGGCACATTCAATAAATTAATATATTAATAAACATGTATTGCTGACATCGTGATATTTTTTTAATTGTGGAAAGATAATCCTTCTAGATCTCTAAGTAAATAATTGTGTCATGTATTGTAGTGTGGTCCAACTCTATAGGTTTTTACACTTTGGTGTCTACCTTTAGGAAACATGCATGAAATAAGTGTTGAGAATGAAGTTTCTATGAGGATGTGAAATACATTCATACATAAAAATACGTTTTTTTCGGGGTTAACATTCAATTGTTATGTTTCTTATAAATTTAAAATTTTAATTATATTATATCACTATATTTTATCGGTTTAAAAAATATATTTTTATCGATTTAAAAAATATATTTTATTAAAATATATCTTGAGATGCTAACTAAAGTTTATCGACAGCAAAGAAAAAGCCCATGTAATAATGGTCATATATATCATTATTATATAGTGAATAGACTTTCAACTTTAAATTAAGAGAGTCTAATCCTATTTTAATATTGAAAGAAATATAATGTAATAATGGTGTCATTCATATATTATAGTGAATATGACTTTCAACTTACATTAAGAGAGTGTAATCCAATAATTCAATTTTATTACACGAACAAAGATAGGACATGAGGTAAGTTAATTTTTATTTTAGCCCCAAGGGTTAGCTCAATTGGTAAGACGTGCGTACACTCTCTTGGTTCGAGGGAGGTCACGGGTTCGAGCCTTGAGTCCTCTGGGGTTAGGCCTTCTACTAGGATGGCCAGCGGTTTACCGCCTCTACCATCCACGAATGTGGGGAAGTATTGCTGGGTTTCCCGTAGATCTTTCCATTTGATTAAAAAAAATTAATTTTTATTTTAAATAATTTTAATATAGTTAGAAAACAGATTGTATAATGTAGAGATGTGAAGATTTTGCATATAAAAAGTTTATATGATGGAGTTAAAACCACTATAACATTAGAAAAAAAGTACCTTTATTTATTTATAAACTAAAAAGTTTTACTGTTTTGACATGGAAAAACTTAATATAAAAGTTTCATATGTTTTATATCATAGAAAATATTTCAAAAGAATTACATAAAGATGAAATACTATGGTTAACAAAATCATGGAAATACTGAAAACTATTGAAGGTAACACTTCATTATATACCTTTAGAAAGATGAAAAATCAATGAATTTAATCGGAATATAGGTTTGGGTCAAAAAGTGATTTCACCATGCTTATTATTGTCCCACCTAATCCAATAGCCCTCCTTCACCCATAAACCAGTCTTAGATAGGGAATCTCCTGAATATATGAGCAAAAACAACATCCTGAAACTGATTCCTCAAGCATTGTATCTCATCATAAATGGGTTTTAAAAGGATATTTTTTAGAGGTCTCCTCTCCTTCAACCAGTCCATGACCAATTCTGAGTCCCCATAAACCTATAAATGTTGCACGCCCTTCTGAATAGCGAAGACCATTGATAACTTTAGAGCCACAAGTTTCCCTCTATTATTAAAGTTGTGACTAATACATGCAGACATTATCATTGAAATAAAAGAATACCACTAACACCCCACAATGGCGTGCTTTGGATAAAAATAAATTTGATAGAAAATGTTAATGGAAAGGTTTATGTATAACTCACTATAACTTTGCATGTGTATAAAATATAAATGTTTTGATGTGAGATTTTGATGATTTATGATATATAAGTTTTTATACAACATCAACTTAATATGGGGCGCTTGGCATAGATGGGAAATGAGACAATGATAAAGCATGACCTTGGACCTTTTCTAAACTTATGGAAACAAATTATAGTTTTCTACTACTCATCACATGAGTTTTCTTTTTTACCTATTGCTTAGATGGGAAATGAGACAATGATAAAGCATGACCTTGGACCTTTTCTAAACTTTTTTCAGAAGAAAAAATTCCAGCCTTTGATATTCATATGAATCGAAAGACATCTTAGACAATGTACATGAAATTGACAATACAGTCCATCCCCCACCCTACACAGCATATATAAAAGATACAGAACAGCAGGACAGTCAGCCTATGTAAAAGGAGTAAGACAAAGTCTGATTATTGCAGACTTTTATCATCATCCCTGAATAAACTCAAGTCAGCAATTCATAAAGGTCTGACGTGTCCTGCAAACATAAAATCCATGGAAAACATAATATCTAGCATAATATCCCCCAAATCAGGCAACATGAAGGAAATACAATATCATATCTAGTGTTGTATAAAATACAACCATCAAAAAAGAGTAATGAGGCCATCTCTAATGACCATCCCATCCAATATTTCTGAGAAAAATCCAGTGCTAACATCCAAATTTAGTGCCCTTTTTGATAGATCATCAGCTAGCATATTATGTTCCCGGAAAATATGATTGAAGGACACCGGTGGGGCAAGTTGTATCATAGTGAATATCTCATCGCACCAATGTTTCAAAGTGGGAGCATGTAGTGCAGAAAGTCTATTTACCCATTGTATAATCACCATGGAATCCCCATAGATCATCTGAATGGGCAGTCCCATCAAGTAGCAGACTCTGAGAACAGACCAAAGAGCTAACAGTTCAGCGCGTGTGTTGGTGCTCAAACCACAGCCCACAGAAAAACTGTAATAATGGGTTTCACTGATATAGATCACAAACCCAGCACCTCCCTTGTTTAATTGAGCTGCACCATCAAAGTATCCAACAGGAAAGGTGTGATGTGGCTTAGGACCAATCTGCCTGCTTTTTTTGGTAAAATGAGGCACAGGGTGAAGGGCAAGGAAACTTTCTAACTTAGTGATGAGCAAGGTGGCCAATGGTTCTTTATCTTCAAAGATACAAGCGTTACGTGAGAGCCACAGGTACCAAAAAACAGCGACAGGAGTGTAAAGGAAAGACTCAGATATGGCAAAAGTGTTAAACCAGTGAGACAGAAAAGACCGCACAGAGCTATGTGGGGAGAAGGTGAAGCCCAGACTGGACGAGAGGTGAGTGAAAATTTTTGCCGAGAAAGGACAGAGTAAGAACAGATGGTCGCAGCTTTCATAGTCTTTTTTACAAAAAATACATCTACTAGGACCACAGTAACCTCTAGATTGTAAATTATCCCAAGTGAGTATTTTGTCCTTTACCAACAGCCATGTGAAACAGATAAGCTTCAGTGGTAATTTTAGGGTCCACAACAAGGCCAATATCCGGTTTTGTTCCTCATATAAGTTGTTAAAAAACAAACTGTCATAGCCACGAGCTGCATTTAGTGGTCCCACATAGTTGCCGAAGGACCACAGTAGCGTATCAGTCTCCTCATTTAAACAGATTCTATTATATTCCAATCCTCTGATATATGATCTCCATATTGTACTCCAATCCTCGCATAAATCAAGCTCCTCAGCAGTAAACCATTGGCCTGTTGCGTGATTTGTTGCCTGGTTCAAAGTGCAGATCCCATAGTCCTCAAGGTATGTTCTCAGCTCAACCGTTAGGATATAGGAACCTCCAAACCCCACAATAGGGTCAGGCCCAACACGAATCGCAGATCCATCCCCCACTTGCCAAATTAAACCCTTCCCAATCCAGAGCAGGGAGTTTATAAAGCCTTTCCATATTAATGAAACATTCTAGTATCTGAAATTTTTAATTCTGCACCAAGTATGTAAGGACAAGTTCTTCATATATTTAGCCTTTAGGAGGAGATTCCAAATGCCAGGATGATTCAAAGCGAACCAGAAAGTCTTCATCCTGAGCGATAAACAGAAAAGTGGTAGATGTTTGATACCCCAACCCCCCATGCGCTAAGGGACGAGCCAATATATGCCAATCTATCAGGTGGTACCTTTTTTTCATGGCCGAAGACCCCCAGAGGAATGAAAAGATAAGTTTTCTAAGCTTATCCAGAGTGGAAGAGGGGATAGGGAATAGTGAACACCAGTAGACCGGTAGGCTGGAGAGAACAGAGCGAACCAATACCAAACGCCCACCCAGAGATAAGAGCCGGTTGGACCAATGATTAATACGTTTCTCAAATCGTGTGATGAGCCAAAGCCAATCTTTGACATGATAGCCCGAAGGTTTCAGGTTGAAACCAAGGTATGTGAAACCCAGATTAAGATGTGCAAATCTATATGGCATAATACCAGAAATTCTCCCCAATAAAGCCTCATCCAAATCATAATGTAGGAAACAGGACTTATCCATATTGATCTTCATACCTGAAGCTTCACAAAATGTTTCAAGTATAACCTTAAAAGCAACCCAGTCCTCATATGTGCCTTCCCCGAATAGTATCACATCGTCCACAAAGAGTAAGTGGGTGAGAGAGAGATTAGCCGAGATCTTAATACCCTTAATAACACCATTTTGTTTAGCATCTTCAATAAGGAGACTAAGTCCTTCAATGATCAGAATAAATAGAAGCGGGGATAGGGGGCAGCCCTGCCTGATGCCTCTAGTAGCAGGAAAGAATGTGGAGGGGGTCCCATTAACGAGGACGACGAAATTTGCTGATGTGATACACCCCATTATCCAATTTACACCCACCAGTGGTACCCCAATCTGTATAAGTATCAGCCTAATGAATGTCCAATTCACCTGGTCGAAAGCCTTAGTCAAGTCCAGCTTAAGGATGAGAGCCGATTTCTTCTTCAACTTAACAGTGTGTAGGACCACCTGTGTAATGGCTACAGGCGCATGTATAAGGCGGTTCTTCAAGAAACCAAACTGCTGGGGAGAGATAGAAGAGTCCAAATAGGGCTTGAGTCTCAGAGCCGCCACTTTTGATATTAGTTTGTAGCACAGATTGCATAAGGATATAGGCCGAAAATCCCCGAAGTTTATAGGGTGTTCAACTTTGGGAATAAGGGCAATAAAGGTGGAGTTTAAAGCCGATGAAACCTTTCCAAGAAGACGAAAGGTTTCCACCAGGTTAACCAAATGAGGTCCCAACAGGTCCAGAAAGTATAAATAAAATTCAACCGTCCAACCGTCAAGACCAGGGGCTTTGTCCTTTTTAAAAGTCTTCAAAGCACCCTCAATTTCAGTAAGGGTAACAGGGCAAGTAAAGGCTGAGTGTTCCTCCCCGGATATAAAGGAGGGAAAGAGTTGAATGACTTTCAGCTGCGCAGTGAGATTGGTCAAACCATCGTCAGCAAAAATATATTTAAAGTGGCTCACCCCAAGAGCCTTTATGCCCTGATCATCCGATATCCAGTCACCATTTATGTCCTGAATACTCCAGATGGCATTCTGATTTTTCCGGACAGAAGCCACAGCATGGAAGAACTTGGTGTTGGCATCCCCGGATTTGGCCCAGGTGATCATGCTTTGTAGTCTGGCCGAATTTACTTCATGTTCCAAGAGTTTCTGAGTTTTGGACCTTTTCTAAACTTATGGAAACAAATTATAGTTTTCTACTACTCATCACGTGAGTTTTCTTTTTTACCCATTGCTTATATTTTATACGGGACATATCGAAAAAATTATTGTATAATAGTATGATGGAACAACTTCTTATGTAACTAAGGTGTATGTCATTTTGACAAACCTATTAATTATTTGATGAGTGTATTTTTTTTTGTTTGTATATATGGCCACATACCTATAAACAATATAGTTTTTTTTTTGCTTAATATAAAAAACTACACAATATTTTCTATGGAAAAACACTTAATATGAAAAAAAACCTTAATATGTCGATGAGATGATGTGTAATTTGTTGATATGGAAATGATTATTCAGTGAAAAAATAACCTTTTTTTTGGTTTAATATAAAGAATTATACTATGGAAAAAAACTTAATATATCGATGACATGATATGTAATTTGTTGATATGAAAATAATTATTTGGTAAAAAAAACTTTCATTAATTTTAATTATAAAATACTTGTTTGATAAATAAATTTTATAGAAAAACAAACCCAAAAAAACAAAACTTGGTCACTCTTAAATGCTAAATTGATTGTTCATTATACCATGAGTAACGTGTTAAAATGATTGTGTCGAGAGGCACTCTACAGCCAAGTATGAGAGAGATCTTGTAACGTGATGTAACTTTTATAACATGTCGGCAAAAAATAATAGTGATAGTGAATATTATGGGAGAGATCTTGTAACGTGATGTAACGTTAGTAACATGTCGACAAAAAATAATAGTGATAGTGAATATTATGGGAGAGATTTTGTAACACAAAATAAAAAATAATATCTAATAAAAAATAAATTTTCTAATAGGCCAAAATAAATGTTGGCCACAAAAACAATCGAATATGGGGGAGATGTTGTAATCTTCCTACCTAACAAAACAATAAAAAAGTAAAAATTTAATTATCCGTAAAAAAAAAATATGTGTGTCAAGAAAAAACACAAAATTGAATTATTTGCAAAAGAATGTTGGCCTTGCACATGGTTTTAAAACCCACATGGTTTTAAAACCATGTGCAAGGCTTTCTAAACAACCCATGGTTTTATTGTACATGGTTTAGGAGGCTTTGCACATGGTTTTTAAACCATGTGCA
>LPNX011104494.1:210051-338722 GCA_001517045.1 Pseudotsuga menziesii
TTAAAACCATGTGTCGGGAAATGATTCAATGTTCGTTCCTAACAAAATAAAAAATAATAAAAAATATTATGTGTCCGCCATAAATAATATTAAATATTCATAACAATTATATGTGCACCTTAAATGCAAATATGTGTATTTTGGTTTGAATCAAATCAATGGATACCTAAGAAGAGGTTTGCACCTCGAGAGATTTAATCCATCTAGGCGTTTGATAGAGCCTAGGATTTGGATCTACGCTGGTAGAATAAGTCAAAGTATTGTAAACATCATAAGCCATTAGAGTTGTAACTTTTTTATGTAAGTAAAAGGTCATGTTTGGAAGTCATTTTATGTACATTGTAATTTAATTTGATGTTTAGTTGATAATTTAATTAAAAGTTAATTTAATTTAATTATTAAATTGTTTATGTTAATTTATTAATATAGATATATTTATAAATTATTATTTAGGAATTGTAAGTTTTTATAATATAAAATAAAGGATATTCAAATGTGTTTTTTAATTGGTGGTTCATTGTTGTTAAGAGTTATATTTATTGGGAGAAATGTTAATATTTATTATTTCGGAGAATTAAGATATTGCTATAAATACTAATACCTGTAATCAAATGTGCTTTATAATATATAATTTTAAAATTAAAGACAATACACTTTTTATCTTATCTTTATTATAAAAGCGAGTTTCTTTTTTATTGAGAGCATGGCTATAACCTGATACGTAATGTATAAGAACAAAATAAATAACATGGGAGACAAGAGGCTTCCTAAGATTGCTTCATATTCTAGATAAAAACCACCTAAGACTTAAATAAGGTTGGAAAAGATGCTAAGTATTGGCTAAATCATTGGGGAAACAAAGAAAGACGTCAATTTGTAAAATAATGATAATATAAAAAGTATTATTCATCTAAATTTAACGAAAATATGTGGTGCAATGAATAGTTATAGGATAAGAGAAAATTAAGATATATTAAGGAGGTGATAGACCCAAATCTAGAAGATCAAACGTATATCTTTGTTTTAACTAGAATAAAGAATAAAATAACGTGCTAAAATGAGAATAAACTCTCACGAGCTCCATAGTGAAACATGGCATTGGACAATTCCTAAAAAGTTGTGTGATGAAATAATTTGTCCTATTTGTGACACCAAGAGAATTAAAGATGAAAATCACTTTCTCATAAAATGTCTTGCATACACCCACATTGAGACACAGTTTTAAAATATTTACTACAATACCAAGCTTCCTAACATTTTAACTCATCACAACTTTGGTGATTTAGGAATGCTTCTCTTGAAGCTTTTCAAACATAGAAATAAAATTCTATAGAAAATCAAGTTACTCCTCACTTTTTGAAGATTTGATAGATTAAAATCGGTCTCAATAAACATTAATACCTATCATCAACAACACAATATAAGATGTTTTCTATATTGCAATGGTTATATAAAAATAAATGTATTATTTTTTATTGCAATGGTTATATAAAAATAAATGTATTATTTTTTAAAGTTTGTGTAGGTCGTCGTGCAAGGGCATCTCCACCATACCACACGAAAGCTTAGAAGACTCAGCTCACACAAACATCCTAATCCAGTTTCCGTTTTCCGTTTAGAGGTGGAATGGATAAATGGTTCTCAAACCCTAACTTTGATGAGTTGTAGAGCAAACTCAAGATAATGCTTCATAATCACATGTCACATTCTCAATGTTTACATAAAAGATAACCATTTTCAAAATTATAAAAACAACATACTAAAAAGTAAAATCTATTTGTCACGCAATACAACGAATATAACATTATCTACATAGCTTATCAAGCTAAGGAAATCCGGAAAATACAAAATCCCCTGCGAGGACATTATGTGTTTTCGTTTTTGGTTATTAAAATTCAAATTTTATTGTGAGGTAAGTAAATTTTTAATTTTATATATTGTTAATCGAGTAATTTATTTATTCTTAAGTTTTTTACTTTAAGGTGAGTTTTGGTTGGAATCCTATATTTTTTATTTGTAAAATTTAATTTTATAAACGTTTAAATTATGTTTTTGAATCTATAAATACATTCAACACTTTCAAATACTTGCATATCACCTAAATTATCTAATTTCTATAACTAATATATATGTTTTTAAGATTTTTTAAAGATTTCTAACCAAACTTCAAACAAAATAACAGAAAAAAATGCTTAAATTTAAAAAAAAAAACATATAATATTTAAACTCTACCTAATATTAATACCGTTATTTAAATATATAATAATAATAATAAACTTAAATAATCCTTAAGTTTGGTTTCAGGATTGTATATTTTTTTTATTTTTTTCATATATTATTATTATTAAGTATATAAAATAGGTAAATTTATATGTATATTTTAAATAAATTTTACCCAAGCGACAAGTTTCAACGATTTTGCATCATTTTGATTTTGATTTTGGTTTGGGTATTTTAAGCATTCGTATTAATTTGAAGAATATTTGTTAAAAAATATTAGAAGATTATGAGAGCAAGTAAACATATTTCTTTAATATAACTAATCAGATTGTAATTTCATATGTTAAAACATAAAAATCTTGAAATATAGAATTAATTTTTGTATTTAATATTTTTTTAAAATAAATAGATTTTTATATGATAAGAATAAGTTTAAAGTTAAATATGTTATTTATGAGTTTTAGTGATTCTTGGTCACTATTAGCTGATTTAGTTTATTGTCGTCGTTACTTTTTTTTCTCAGAAGATGATATATGTAAATTTGAAAAGGTTTTTGTCACTTTGATTTTCATTGAATATCGAGTTACTTTTTTTTCGTTGAAAAAAATGAGCATTATTGATTCATCTTAATTTTGGGTGGGTGTTGTGTTCCTTAATAGATCTAAAGATACAAGATAGACATTAACTTGCAAATAACACAATAAACAATCACAACAAGATAATGACACAATAATGTAGAGAAGACCATTAAGTATGGTAGCACCATTAACTATTCCTTAGGGAACGAATCACTCCATAAGCTATGCTTGTTACAATTGTTACATCTAACACACTTCATATGACATCTCATTCCATTGCTTCTACTTTCTCATATAGTTTATATCCAACCTTTTAGGTACTTTCTAGAGAAGGAGCTTTTAAGTAGGTGGAACCTTCTAGATACTTTACAGAGAAGAAATATTCTACTAGGAAGAACCTTCTAGTAAACCTTATTACAATTATTGTTTTTCACACTACACATGGCTTGATTAATAATGATGGTCTCAATACGTAGCATTATCCCCTTGGGTACCTCCCTATGTATCCCATCTTATTCTCCCTAGGTACATTGCAATCTATTAAGCACTAAGATGATAAAAAATACAACTGAGATGCAAATCTCTCTACGCTTAAAAACATCTTAACGTAAGATAGATTTATGCTTGGCATCATGCAACTAACTGTGGATACTTTTGGTTGATAAAAAAACAACAAGGAATGGTGTCAAACAATATTACCTCATATTCTCCATCTTTCAATTATTTGATATAATTTTATAGTTTTATTTTTATAAGACAAAGATTAGTGAATGGTTATTATTTGACCCATGGAATGTTATCCTCCCCATCCATGTCCTATTCCTATATGTGACAAATTGAACTTATAATGAGTATATTGATGTATTGACTTCAAGCCTTGCTATTAAGTTTACCTTATGCCCTGGAGAATATAGGGTCTACCCTCGACACCATCCTCAAAATGAGGGGAAGTTCTTAATTGCCTGGGAAAAAATAGGGATGAGTGTTTGTATTGGTTGGATATGTATTTATGACGATTTGCACCAAAGACGAATTGTGTTGGAGAATGAAGATAGAAGCTTGACACAGCCTTTAAACCATGGAAGCATTGTTTTTCGAATAATATTTATTAAGTGATTGGTATTATGTCCAAAAGCAAAATCATTACAAACTACTAAAGGGAAAGATAAGGAGATTCCTGGGTGGAAATATTCAAATATAGGTCACCATGTGGGGGAACCCAATGAGGCTTCAACAAAACCAAGCCAAACAACTCCAACAACTAATATCGTTCCACCTGGTTTACATTCCTAATCATAATCAAAACTAAATAATTCTACCTATTCAACCAATAATGTGTACATTGAAAATCCAAAATCATCTCATGATACAAAGGTAGGCATAGATAAACATTAATAACATGACCATGCTAATAATAACACTTGTTTCTTTGTCCACAAAGATATAATTATGGGTAGAAATTGGATGGCTTGGCTAACTCAAGATACCAATCTTGTTGAACTTCTATGATATTGTGATATGTTGACCATGCCAATAGTAACACTTTTTTTTTGTAAGTAAGATGGAACCTTTCTATTACTGCCGAAAATAGGAAAAAATATTTACATACTCTATCCCCCTAAAACATGGGGCCAAGCATTAGTCCTGCAAAAAATGAGGAGGACTCAGCTTTGTTATCACCAACCTTGTAGTTGCCTGTGTGAGGTGGATCCAGGATGGATGGTAGAGGGGAAAGCAACTAAGTGGGTGGAACCAAGACTGCCTAGACTCCCAAATGGATGGTTGTCATGCCAATCAAGGCAGTCTTTACTTTATGTTGTCTAAGTCCAAGACAACAACGGGGGAGACTCAAATCTACTCACGATAGGAGAGATCAAAACTAGACACCAAAACAAATCAAATGTGGCTTTGAGGTACGTAAGGTGTAAGGTAAATGGAAACCTTAGCTCTAGGGTTTAGGTACTAGCAACTGATGGAGATGATCACTGTCTTGGGAAACGTAACTGTGACAGGGTGAGCAAGGATAGAGTTGGGACTGTCTAGTACCAAGGAGACAGACTCAGTGAAGATATGAAAGTATCAGGTAACTTGAGTTATCAAGGAATGTTGGCAAAGAGAACGGGAGTAAGGTTAATTTAGGGCTAGCGCTGGAGATAGGAGATCAGTGCCTTTCGTGCATTGGGCAATGGAGTCAGTGTCAACACAATGTTTCAGTGAACCCACCTGGGATATACCCGGATCTATGGACCCAGAAAAGGATTTGGCCCAAAAGATTCAGGTTATAGGAAAATCAACAGAAGGAGGGCTAGCGCTAGGGTTTGGAGAGGTAGATCTGTAGATCTAGAGCCACCGGGAGACTATCAGCTCAGCGTTGGAGGAGAAATGAGATCAGGATGGCCCGATCTACAAACCCAAGTCAGAAAACTGCAGGAAAAATCAAATCTGGAAAAGTCAAAATTTGATGAGGGGGGCTAGGAGGCTAAAAGTCAGTTTTTCAGATCTAGGGCAACCTGGCAGGAACTAGCTTAACATTGGGGGTGTTCTCGGGTGCTCAAGCCCTGATCTATCAGCCTAGCCTATCAGATTTTAGAAAAAGTCCAGTTTTCAGTGAAGGCGCTATGGCTGTTTTCAATCTAAAACTCAGATCTAGGTCAAACTGCCATGAATCTGGACAACGTTGAGGGTGATTTGGACTGTGTGGGACCCGATCTATCAGTCTATGAAGTCAGAAATAAGAAAAAGTCAAAAACCTAGTAGGTCAAATTTGCAGTGAGGGTGCTATGCAGTTTTCAGACCAAAATTCAGATCTAGGTCAAACCAGCAAGAATTTGACCAGCATTGCATTAGATTCAGTGAAGGGGAGGGCCAATCTATGAAACCCAACAGTGGTTTGGCCAAAGATCGGACAGTTCCCGGATTTAGTATTTTTTAAGGGTTTTTTAGTATTTTAAGAATTTTTAGAAAAATGGAAGGAAAACTGGTACAATGGATTCAGATATGTTAAAGAGAAGAAATTACCTGTTGGATCGTACCTGGAAATGCTTGTAGAAGTATTAACAGTGATGATCCTTGCTATCCCGATCAATTCTGGAAGATCTAAGTGATTTCTATGACGGATGTAAGCTCCAAGCCACCAATGCGCCCCCTACCCTACATGAGCAAACGTCAACAATATCAGATTTGCTAAGACAAGATAAAGAAACTAAATGCTATAGGAAAGTAAAAAGAAGTAATCATAGATCACAATCACACTAATGAAAACCCCCTGATCCAAGACGAAGATAACCGAACGAGTTGAGGTCCCCTTGCAAAAACGCTCCAGCCAAAACGCCCTCCTGTAGACAAGACAATGATAGCGGAAAAAATATAGATCTCACATGAATTTCCACAATGCTAGGAAGCAAAAGACTATCCAATCACCATTTGAGAACATCAGAAGCAAAATAGATCCAAAAAATATCCATGGAAAAATCTTTCTATTATTCAGATCCAAGAGCCAAAGACCCCTTTACAAATGAGAAGCTCTCTCCTTTAAATAGAAATGAGAGAACCACAATCATAACCAAATCCTAACCACTTTCAAAACGAGTGGCTAAGATTAAAAGATAAAATGTTATAATCAATGGTTGAGATGAGCTCAACATACAATACATGGATCAATATAACCATAAAGTACCAAAATCACCCATAAAGAGGGTACCCCACTCAACAAGAAATAAATGAAGCACATGGTGGGTCCAAGGAGTGTTGACTAACTCCCTCTGGGTGTCCCCATGGCACAATAAAATAAAATAATATTTTAATTATTTGACTTTGTGCCTCCTTGAGGAAATCGTGAGCCTCCCAAAAGCTCCAGAAAATAATATAAAAATGCCCAAAAATAGGTGTGGGCCCAATCAGGTGCTGCAACTGCTGAAGAAGGTGTGGAGGACATCACTCTCATCATTATGACTCATCCCATGTCATTTCCTTGCCTTAGTAGCCCAAATCGATTTCTTCAATAGCCATTTAATCATTTTTTAATCTGCCTCGGGAAACATAAACCTGCCAAAACAGCCTCCTAGGGTGCCTACGTTGTCAAACTGAGCCCACCAGGTTCTCTAGGATGGGGGTACTATGGTACAAACAAGTGGTGCACCCCATATGCCCATTCAACGCCCTAGGAGATCCAACTGAAACATCTCCCTGCTCAGACATATCAACCTGTGAAGAAAAACTGCATCAGAAAGGTAGAATGAGCCTGATAATATCTGCAAGTGCCCGGAACTGGAAATAAACTGTCTCATTAGACTCAGAGAGTCCAAATACATCTAAGGTGTATACTCATACCCCTCATAGGTCTCTATCTGATCATCAACCATATCCAATAAACAATATAACCATCCGCAAATGATTAGACACCAATAATAACTCAGACTATCATCCATCTGATGAAAGTGTTAAAAGGCTAAGACATGCTCTACAACTCATTCAAGTAATAATCACAACAAGTAGCAGTCATTTCATTGGCGGTACATCAACCAATACATATATAAGGCTTTATTTATTATTACTCAGACTAGACTTTCAGGACTATACTCATTTCATAGTTGTAGCCAATTTGCTAGTGAAGGGTGAAGGATGAAATTGACAAGGCTAAGGCAAAGGATGACTTCCTACGTAACATCATGACACTTTGGATATGGAAAGGGAATACTCACTATAACCAATGCCGGACAAACAACAACACAAGGAATGGCAGTGCCTCACAAATGGTTGAGTTGTTTAGAGAGTGCTTATTCAACTTAGGCATAATGTCCACATTAAGTTAGATCCAAGTTCATTAGGACCATCAGTTTTATTTCCATGGCCTTTTTGGCCTATATGACCCTTTGGGACTTCACCAGTGCTTAAAAGCATAGCTAATCGCAGCTTTCATCCAGGACATATTTATATTTATAAGGTCAACAATATTTGGATATAGCATATTTTTAACCATTGCTTTTTTTGGACCTTTTCTTATACCCTTCAAGGGGTATTTTAGCATTTCATTGCTCTTGCCCTTTTTCGCATATGTTAAGAAACACAATTTTAGCATTTTCATTTTCCATGGGCGCATATAAAATATTTCCAATGCAGGTAGTACATGAGCTTTCAGTTTTAGCCAACAACATCTCAAGTGACCAGGGGGAGTTCTGCACAGTGCCAAACATCGGGACAACCGACCATAATGATTTAGGCATACAATCCAACTCACCAAAGGCAAGTTCTGTCACCAACTCAGAGTCGAGACACAAAATATACAGGGAGGCTTGTCCAACAAAGGTTCTAGCGGGGGAAAAGGTCCTTCATGCCATAAGTCAAGAAGTCAGTCAGGTTGAAAACAAAACTGGAAGGTAATGGATGGGTGGACATAGTGAATGATGAAGCCAACACTAGCAAGCCAAAACAATGGTGGGAATGACTACCTCTATTCTCCCTGAGGAGGGTAAGACCAATGAGTATAGATCAAGAAATTCCAAGTCTAAGTAGGGACATCAATACATAATATAAAATACATCCAAGTCCATATAATTATGACCGCTAGATCATGACACCACAAGTTAATACATGTCACAAAAATGAGTATAAGAGCAATGATAACCATAACACAATATAAAAAGCTGAGTCATAATCATACAATATAATCCATCTGAAACATCATCTGTCCAATGACAAAGCACTGATATAAACTGGGCATTAATAACTGCTCTGTAATGACTAAATGGCTACATCGGTCCTCAAATCTGAGTGTCTTGAGACTCAGTCCTGACATGGGAGAGTACAATAGTCCATCAATACAATAATGATCCGTCAAAACTGCTCATCTCAACATCTCATATGTAAGAGATCTGGCTGAAAAATGTATAGTGTCTGAAAAATAGAATATGGTAGCCTGGCTACTATATATGTGATAACAAGCTTCATCCTGGGCATTGTTGTTGCCTCTCCCATTCCCTTGGCTGGTGCCCGCTTGGTTGGATTCCTCCATATCAACATCTTCATTCCTTGGAACATGCTGGAACACGCTGAAAGCCTCAATAAGCTACGCATGTGGATGAGATTGCTCTCAGCATCGTCTTTGAATGTGCTCACTGTGATGCGTATCAGCTCTGTGTAACTTTCCCTCTCGCTTATGGAGCGAGAGAGGATAAATTTGAGTCTCCAATAATTTGACATCACCACTTCTCTTGCCAGCTTCAGTTTGAACTCTCCATAAATCTCGTTTTCCATCACCGCAATGGAGCATTGGATATGCTCCGACGTCTCCTCATTGAAGAGCCTTTCCCACTCTTCCTCCTCATTTCCACCTTCAGGAGCAACCATTTTAAACAGTAAATGCAACCTCCTGAAGCGACCACCTCGTCTGCGCGGTAGTCTCCTCCTACCACTTCTCTTGCACTTCCTTACCTTAACACTTCAGAGCGATATGAGCCTGGCTTTGTTCCTACCTACGTAGATGTGTTTCTCCCAAACAGTCTGCACAATCCACAACACAATGTTTTCCCTCTGATCTTGGTTTAAGTAATAACTCAACACCCAATATGAAAGACTAGCAATGCACATCCAAGTACACATTGTCACTGTTGATGGAATGCCTGAGGATATGGTCAGGCTTTGGCTTGCTGTACCAATCTTCCCCTAATCCATCACTTGAGATGAGATCCACATAGCATGAATTCTGCCCACGCCCCTCTGTATCCTCCTTGTGGGTATTGAACCTCCCCACCATCCCTGCTACCCTCCCATATGTACTATGCATGCGTCTACACAAGATGTGGGTCAGTCCCCTCATGTTGTCCACTTGTCAGCTCTGTTTCATGAGCCTCACGCTGGCCACTTGTCCCCTAAGCCTCTGCTTCATGGGCCTCATGAGCCTTCGCCTCATGGGCCTCGTGGCTTGCCTCTACCTCGTGAGCCTCTGCCTCGTGGCTTGCAACCTCCTCTTCTGCTACCACTTGGTTGATCTGCATACCACCCGCATCCGGGTATGCCAACAATAACACTTGTTTCTTTGTCCACAAAGATATAATTGTGGGTAGAAATTGGATGGCTCAGCTACCTGAAGATACCAATCTTATAGAAATTCTTCGATATTGTGATTTATTGTTACCTAGAGAAAAAGAGCGCAAATCTCCATGATCTAATATGACGAGTAAATATGATTAGATTAATATAACTTTTAAAAATTGCTATTTAGTTGGGAACACTTTCAAGTAAAAAAGGTGGAAGCTCTTAGATATGCAAAAGCCCATATAATATTTGAACTAAGATCATGGGATGGAAAAACATTCTAATATCATTAAGATAATTTATGTAGAATTTAAACAGTGTAGAATTCTTCAAACTAAGTTAGGAGTGGAATCCTATAATATAATATCATAAGCCACAACAAAGCAAGTGATGGCTAACCAAATCACCCTCAACCCGTCAGAATCTGACAAAGGAGGAATCCTTGAAAATGCAATTCCGAGTGTTTAAATCACGATTTCAATTATCTAGGTAGTTTTAAAATGTACCAATTAGTCTAGAACAAGGAATTCTAGATGTTGAAATTACATAATATCCTAAACTGCCATTAACGGGATTTAATAACAAAAATTGCCGACCTTTTGGTTATCTTTCATCCCATGCGGTGTTAAATACTCCATAATACTTAAAAAAAAATAAAATCAACTTAATAATAAATACTTCATAATACTTAATAAACAAATTAACATAATAAAAAATTAAAAAAAAAAAAATTAAGAAATTAAAATTTTAAAAAGATGGAATTCTATAGAATCTTAACAAACTTCCGTTCAATGATTAGAATATGATGACATAAGAAATCTCAATTTTCATTGATTTAAAATTCCAATCCAATTTTGATTATATAAAATCCATCCACAAAATCTTTAAACATATTGTTTCTGAGATGCATAAATAGATTTTACATCGTAGTAAAATTTTAATCTCATTTTAAAATTATTGACACATCCCACTAGAGGAAAAAGAATGTGATTAGGTCAAGGCATAAACACAAATATATATATATATTTGAATGTAGGTTAATCAACTTGATAAAGTGGGTGGGGTCTAGTGGGAAGGTACACCCTGGTGATGGGGCCACTTGGGGGCAGCAATTAAATTATTTATGAAGTTCCCAACTCCGGTTCCATTGATGTATTGAAAATCAAATTTCATTAGTTCCCACCACCTGCAACAACAAGTAACTAGGGAATAGGGAATACGTATAAAGAGAGGGTGGTTACGTTACGTTTGGCTGAGCTGGTACAGACACATGCTTAAAGGAAGCAAGTAAAGAACATTACACAGAAATCCGGTGGGAAACGTGTCGTACCGGTAATCTCTATACGTGTCAACGTACAGTTGGCCAAAGGAAGAGATTACTTGGGAGTCAGGGGTAGCCCCAACACTTATTAATATGATAAAACAAAAGTACACTCAATCAATCATTCAGTATTTTGGTTTTAAATTACGAGAAAAACAGCGAAATACAAGACAAATAATATTTGACAAATGTGATTTAACACGGATCGCACGGGTGTTTGTGTCAACGGACTCAATTGTCATTCCAAGGAGGCACATGATCATCTATCTCATTGATCTTCTGTTGCCCATTTCCTAAATCCCCTCGGTCCATTTCCTGGGTAGTGGCTGTAACTGTGCTGGATAGATCCTAATTCCCAATTCAGACATAGAAATTGTTGAAATTATCTGTCCGTCAGCCAATAATTGGCAGAGATCGGGTTTCCGATCTAATTCTCCACTGTGGACCGAAGGGCCCCTCAGACACTAAGCTTTGTTGCTGCAGAGATATCGAGCCCAGGCCTCTGTGCGGTTCAATGTGTCGCGCCTGACGGGTTTCGAGCCCTGGCTTTTGAGAGAAATCACGGTAAAAGTAAGCAATTCTATGTCCTTCTGCGTTTAATATACTGCATAATTCTCAATTACGTCTTGCCTTACCGATCGGTTCTTTCTCGTCTCCGAAATTTTGTATTTTGGGTTTAAATTGAGGTGTTTCTCTGATTCTGCGAATTATGAAAACGCTGGCAATTGGCCTCAGAAAACATATGATTTGATGCAATTGCCTTTAAATTGGCATAATTTGTTCTTTCACTTTTTAGGGCATCTTAATTTTGTTTCTTTTTTTCGGGCTGCAGTATGGCTAATTATGATTAGCTCTTGCGAGGCTCCTTTATTGGTTTAAGGAGGTGAATTCATTTCAATTTCTGAATTTTGGGTTTTGCTGGTGTCTTACACCTTTTCATTGTCACGAGTTCCATCCTCCACAGTGCTCCTGCATCGCTGCAACTCTAACTCCACATAACCACATACATCTCTATGGGTTGAATTTCTATCATGACATGATACCTTGCCGAGGTCTTGAGTTTTGGTTAAGAACCTTGCAGGTCCTGAGTTACTGAGTTCTCGACTAAGAGGTCTTTGAAGTTTTATATTATATATACTTATAAGCATAATTCTTTACATTACATATGCTGATTTATTCGCTGGCTCAGTGGCTACATTGGTGAAAAGGCAAGTATAAGTGGGTTCAGCAGGATCACACAGGAAGGAAATTCAGGGGCTAACTTTTAAAAAAAAAATCGTTAATTCAATAAGATAACTTGCACAAATTTCTATAGGATCATTTTTTCTTCTTCTGGAATTCGCCCCATTTTTCTATAATATGCATAAAATCCTTTAGAATTTTTATAACTTTTACAAATATATTGCTGCATAGCTATAGTTGATATTTTGATAATATAAATATTTGCCAAGCGTATTCCACGGGGCTGTAGTCTGTGGGTAAGTTGGAGGGCTTGTTGTGCAAAACACTCAGATTAATTAGCCTCTGGACAAGCTTCGACTTTCTGCATCAGGTGAAAGCAGTGTTCCACCAAGTTTCCGGGATTCGGGAGCCTGGGAGCGGGGAAACGCATATTGGGGACGTGTAGAGACACCCCAAAATTTTGGGGGACAGGGGGCATCGGGGTCCCTAACATAGGGAGGTCGGTCTCTAAAATTTAAAAAAAATAGAAAAATAATAAAAATTTGAACCCCAACATATAAACATATCAATTCCTCATCCCATCACCATTTGCATACTAGCATCCTTATGTTCCCAAAGAGTTTAGTGTAATGTAAATGTAATCGTTATAGCCAAGCATAACATATCGATGTTTATTTCTTTTTATTTGTTTCTATTTCGATTTATAATGACAATTTAGTGTAAAAGCTTAAAATTTAAGATGAACCATTTTTTTGAATTTGAAGTAAAAAAATTTAAAAATTCGAGGGGGGTGGGGGCCTGTGGGAGCCCCCCATTCTCAGGAGGGAGAGTGCGGGAGCCCCCCATTTTCAGGAGGGAGCGTGTGGGAGCCCCCCAATCCGGGAAACTCCTAGACCTGTGTTTCCCCAAGTTTCGCAGAAAGGGGGGCGCTGGGAAACGTTTCCCATGGAGCCTCCTAGCCCCCGAGGCGTGGGAAGCGCAGGGGGCGAGCCCTCGATCTTGGGAGACGCGTCCCCGTGGAACACTGGGTGAAAGCCTTTACAACCTTGAGAGTCCACACTTGCATCTGAAAAAAGTGAATCCTGGGTGATTTTGATAGAATAGATCCCCCTTTGTCAAGGCATCTAAAGCCAAAGGCGGAATCCACTTTTTCAAGAAAAGACTATTTATTTACTGTATTATTTAAAAAAAATCCCAACTTCAAACTTTTGATATTGTTAAAGATGCAGTTAAGCTTTTCTCAGCAGTTTGTCTTACTCCCTGGAATGCAAATGTTATCTATAAATTGGGCCAATGTGTGCCACCCATGCGATTTTGATCTTCACAAACTGCCTGAAAGCAATCACTTGTCCCATGTGAAGTAACCTGGAGGCTGGGATCATGTATTCGTTTTTTGACAATCTGTGTTGTCATGTTGATTTGGAAATTACTTCCTCGGTCAATGCTTCTGAGGATATGCATTCCTCCTCTGTTTCTTGCCTGTCCTTGCTTATATTTCACAATTTTACATATTTACCAGTGCTGCGCTGTAAGTATTGACCATAAGATTTTGAAAATTTGTAGTGTTTGTTTTTCATTTCTGCTAACAGCAATTTAAATTTCATTCTAGGTAGATTTTGTCCCTCGTGGAGTATTCTTTTTCTTCAGTTTGCTTCCATGTTTTGCTTCCCACTGTTGTTTCTTATTCTTAGTTAATGAAAACCTTTCATATGACTTTAAATACTGTTTACAAAGCTGCAAAGTTGATAATTCAATGCACTATTATAAATTTCTTAACAATCATTCAGAGATGGAGGCGAATATGAGCTTATTAAGATGATTTGTTTTTAGTACCTTTAAGATGGAAACCACTGAGAAATGGAGACAAATCTGAAGACGAAGATTATTGGGAGAATTTTTTTAGTGTTTATAACTTTGTACTTTATATAGCATAATACAATACCCATTAAATTTAAACGCATATATGGTGGGATAATATACCAGACACACATGTTATGAGATCACCATGCTAGGATCCTAAATCTTACATGTTCTCCTACCATCTTCTGAACAGTGTGGCAGCTTACATACAGTGAAATATGGATCAATATTTAGCTTCTAAGATCCATTATGCAATCATGTATCCATGAACAGCATAAGCACAAGCAGTATATAGGCTAGACAATTTTTCTTTTGTACTTGCATCACAAAGAATTTTCCTTCAAAGGCTTAAAAATTCCTCTGGTATGTTGGAGAGAAGCCTTTGCCAATCTGTTCAATGTATATATGGGATGGTTTGATATTTTGCTGAAGAGGTGCTTGTTGACATGTGGTAGTTGCTTTCCATTTGCATTCTGAGAATGCAACATCAAATACCCAATCCACTGGTAGTGATATGGTACAGTACATTGGTGAGACAACCTCAGTAGGTGATTTAACTTTAAGTAATTTTTCAGAACTTCGTGCCATTAAACCATTTTTTCCTCAAATAAATTTCTGTTCATTGCATCGTTAATAATTTCTACGACCTTTTCAATTTCACCTTCAATTTGTTGTTTAATGAGTTACATTATATTACAATCTATGCTTGATGGATTTTCCAAGTAGGGAAGGCTCCTTTAATGCCAACTATATTCTGGAACTCTTTCTTGTTGCAAATAATGTTTCCTTGAACTATCTACCAATAGGGCATTTTTTTTAGCCAAAAAAGGGGTCACAAAGGTGGCCATCCATGTCACAAGGTTTGCTGAACTTCAACTGTGAGGTTCGATATTTAGCGAACCTAAATTTCTTTTTTGAGGTTCGTTTTGAACCTCATGGCCGTTGACTGAGTCCTTATTTTTTCCCCATCCCTTGTAAACCTCATGTCAGAGCTCAAGCTTGTAATCTATCCTTACAGTTTCCATGACTGTCATAATGTTGATTATGTTTATTGATGTTGATTTCTTATTGTTTGTGGTATATTACTATATTTCATTTTAAAGTTTATATATATACTTATATATTTATTTATTTATTAATTTTTTTTGAAAAATGTATATAGACCAGTGTTACAAACATCGTCGATATATCGGCAACATCGCGATATGCGATATATCGCGATGTTAACTCGCTGGCGATATATCGGCAATATATCGCCCCGATATTTTCCCTGATTTTTTTGGCGATTTTTCCCGATTTTTTCACGATATTTGACGATTTTTTGGCGATATTTGCCGATTTTTCTTGATATTTGTCGATTTTATGGCGATATTTGCCGATATATTCAAATGTATTGTGATTTTTTGTATTTTAAAATATTTTTGTATTTTTTATTTTGCCGATATATTGACGATGTTTACCGACATTTTCGCTGATAATTCCGATAATTTCTTTTTGGACCCTTGGCAATATATTTGCCGACACGATATTTGTAACATTGATATAGACGAACCCAATGGGGAGCCTTATTTGAACCTCATTGGAAAATTTGAATTTGAACTGAACCTAATTGTTGCCAAACCCAAACTTGAACTCCTGTGTGACTTAGGTGGCTACCAGAAGCCTAAGAAGATTTGGCTTAGCAGCCATAATTTTTGTCAAAATTGCACTAAGATCATCTGTCATAAATATAATGCCACTCGGCAATAGAAAACATAAGCCGAGTGTCCAAAAATGGATTACCATTAAGGCACACAAATATATGCATCATAGCAATAACTTATAAGTAAACTGGATCATGCAGGCATCGGGATCCGACCTGCATCAGGTGGAGGATCATCCTTATCAAGTTTAGAAGGCCCCCACCCTTTGTTTATTGGCTCCACATGAGGTGTACAACAACTTCCCAACCGTCAATTTCACATTGCTTCTCCTCAAAACATGCCAACTGGAGGGTTGAAAGCTTGTCATTTAATCCCCATGCAGGAGGGCTGTGTGTCCAACTGTGGTGACTCTTTCTCCTCTCCCTTGTGACTTGGCTAGTTTGTTGCCTAGGCATTCTCTCATTCTGTTGTGACATTTGATATCTAGCAGAGGCAGTTGGGGATGTAGTAGGAGGTTCTCTGTTCATGGTGCATGGTGCATGGTGCCCCTCCATATTGATATAGGAGTTGGTGTAGGTGTATCAAATCCAACTCTATCTTTTGCACTTGCACTGTAATATGCAGCGAGGATTAACACATGAAAGTGGTGTCAACCTAGGGTATAAACGTGTTAGTTGTGGCTTGATTAAACAAAACACCATTCCTTCTTTTCTTAATAAAAAGGAAACCGACTTATAAAAAATTGCCAGGCAACATGAAAATCATTGCCTATGGCAACTTTGCCCCCTATGAAGGCAAATTTCCATGAGAGGGGAGTAAGAAGGAGTTGACCACAAAAGTTTGAGACCATACTTGTGGGGGTGGGGTGGAGCAGGAGTTTTGAGTTTTTGGTGACTTTGATATGAAGATTTCCAGGCATTTGGAAAGCTCGCTTGTCCATTAAGTCCAGAGTGTTTTGGTGGTTCATCCTCTATGAAAGTTAAGTGGTCAAAGATAGAATTCATTGCATAGGTCTTATGGATGGTTGTATGATTTGTCAAAAGGAAAAAACAATCAAACGTTTGTTGTGGGAATGCAAGGTAGTTGGAAACTTTAAGGAATGGTTCCTACAAAGTATCACATTTGTTCTTTGCCCCCCACTATTTGAAAGTGGTCATTTTTGGAGACAGATGGAGGATTAGGTAGGTACGTAGAGAAATTTAAGTTACCTTGAGATTAACTTGCGTTTCCTTAAGATTAACTGGATGATCAGGTAGGTAGGTAGTTTCAAGCTCGGACTGGTAATGTGCTGATTTCACTAATGATATCCACACCACCATAGGTGTAAAGCAAGGTTGTCCTCTTTCTCCTACACTCATGATCTATACATCAATGAGCTTGAAGATCCCATTTATGATTCCCTCGGTGACGTAAATAGTTGCATCCTCTTTGGGGTTAGCATTGCAATTCTTATTTTTGTAGATACTATTTGACTCTCAAATAGTTGCAGGTATCCAAAGGCAACTTGATATTTTTAGCTCTTTCCATAACAAGCATGGGTTATAAGCCAACCTTGGCAACATGAAAATCATGAAATTTAATGTCTAAAAGTGAGATACTTTCAATGAACTTCATTTCTAAAGGGTCACAAGTGGAAGTTGTGCCAACATGCATTTACCTTGGAATAGTGGTTTTTTGTCCCTACTTGCTCCAGAGTCCAGCTGCTGAAGCACAAGTGAATAAAGGATATGCTGCTTTCACAACATTAGAGAGGAAATGCAACCCACAAGAAAGTGGTCTATTGGCAAGCAGCCAGGTGATCAGGCTTGTATTAACGTTGAGACCCGGGTTCAAATTCCTGAGTGGGTATGATTGTAAATATGTCCTTGTAAATATATGAAGTGTTTCTCAAAATAGAAAAAACATTAGAGAGGAAATGCTTTCAACTCTAGTTTCAATATATCCAAACAAAGATTCGCCACTTCCAAACTTTGGTTGCCCCATTTTGAGATATAGATAGGATGGGCCCCTTATTAGGAGAGTTTTGGTGACAATGCTATAGAAGACCATTCGAACTAAAATAATTGTTCCATCTTTCATCGTCCTAATTGAGTTTGGAACACATACTTTGTTTATTGTTCATATGTTTCATGTGGTTGTCATGCTTCATAATGTCTGATGCATGGTGAAAACTTAGTAGAGTCATAATAGTATCCTTTTTGCCTCTCCAATCCTCAATGTAACTCATGACAAAGGTCATGATTTCACATTGGTATGCAAAAACCATCTCTTTGCTTCATTGACTTGATCTAGACTTTGAAAGACCTCCCCCTTTGGAATTCTCTGTTAACACCCCAATTGTAGCTAAAAGAGACATAGATAGAGGGGTTCATGACAAAATATATAAGGTTGCTTGAAAGTAACTTGGATCAATATTCACTTCAAGGAGCTTCTCACTCCAGCATACTGCTCATCATGTTCAATGCAGTACACAAGTTTCCATCAAGAGTTTCCTGCATCAGTCTTGGATGTTAGGAGTGGTGGGCTCTCTCACTCTTGTACCCCCTGAAGATTATACATCCAGGTGCCGTTAGCATCGGCCATTCCGTGGAAGATATCATTCGCCAGTGCATTGGCCCTTACATAGTTCTTGACAACTGCGATGTTGAGCTTGCCTCTCAGTCTCAGTCTCCTCACTCATCCTTGGTCTCTAGCTTCAGTTGTATTCGATATCTTTCCGAAGCTTTTCAGTGATAGCACACCACAATACTTCTATTGCACTGACATCTATTTTATTTTCTTTTGTTTAATTTTTCTTTAGCTAGACATGTTGAGGTTAGTCTCTAGCTGGCCCTTAGATCTTAGACATTATTATTATTTTTTTCTGCTTGTAGCATTGTTCAAGGGGATGCTTTGGCACTTCCACTTTGTCTTGACACAGGATGTACTTTATTAGTCCCTTTGACCTACTTTTTGTGGTCTTTTGTTGGACATTAATAATCTTACCTAATCATTTTCTACATATACAAAATAGCTTTATCGTTATCCCAAGGTACACGAGATCATGAGATCATGATTATCGTCTGATCTCAAATTTCTACTGCCCTAGCTTTCGGCTTGTTCTCATCAGATTCTCACTCAGACAGATCAACACCTTCCATGGGATGATAAAAGCATGTGTACACTTTGCAACTCAAAGCCCAAATGTAAGTAGCATTTAATTTTTAGATGCCCCATGTACTATGAGATCCATGGAAGTTTTTTTTTTAGGAAATGTTGCTTACAACTGTCCCTTGGCTAAATGACTGTGCTATGAGGGGCATTTCTATGCTGTCAATATCACCCAGGCTTGCACTTGTCTTATCCACGCTCACTCAGGGTGTTTTTAATCCTTGTCTCAGTGTTAAAACTTAATACACATTCAATCACCTCAAAACTTGCCACTAGACCAGACTACTGTTGGTGATTCATGGTAGATATTTGCTTGTTCCGGGAGTAAAACAGCTCACTGAGGACCTTCATGCAATAAAATGATGAGAGATGTCTTGCCCTGTTCATTCAGGAAGCTCCTCATGATAGACGAAATCTTCTTAGAGATGAATCATGAGTCTAACAATATACTCTGCTGTTTGTTGATTACATCGTACTTCCAGACTCAGGATGTGAACAGTAAGAGACCTAGTGGGCATGTTACTTCTACAAAGATTGTTCGACAGTGCAGTTCTCTCTCTTCCTTCCTTTGTCCTTGAATGGTTGGGGAGATTGGCCACGGCTTTGTGGCTAGCAGAACTTTTCATCCTCCATTGTATCTATGGCATTACATTCCTCATTCCTTCATCTTTTGTAGTATTGCTTGGACCTGTTTTGCTCCTTACCTTTCTTTTCTTTTCTCCTAAAATTTAGTGGGAGGTATGATAAGTACTCCCCTTGCTATATCCTAATTGTACATTGTATCTAGGCCCATAGACCTTTTTGGCTCCTTGTAGACATTAATATTGATTTCAATTTCCAGGTCTGGAGTTCTGAAATCTTTGCTTTCTTAAGCCAGCAGCACCAATAGGTACCTGCAAATACTTTTTCATCTCAATGTATGTTGTAGGCTCAGAGGAATCATGTCTTTCTTTAGTTCTCAGATATAGAATGATTTTGGAAGGAAATCCTCTAGAGGCCTGAATAGGAAAGTGTAATGGTAATGGGGGCAAAGATATCACATACATTTTTTTAAATTTATTACTGCTGAGTTGTAAACTGTTAAACTGAAACATGTTTCTGTAGTTGAACATTGTAGGAAGATAAATTAGACTTTTGTTTTAAAGGATTTATTGTTGTATTGGTGTCAACATAATGTTTCTTACCGCAAAATGCAATGTTTTCTGTTTACACATTTTTGTTTCATGAAAGTTTTGTATATGCTGTATGCAGGAACTCTAGACAACATTATTTTGTTGATACGTTCTATTTTGAGATGGTTGTCTGTTTATACTTCATTATGATTCATTGGTTGAGGCCTATGCACCTTTTTTATCTTTCAGTCATCAAAATTTTTAATGCTCGAATTTGTCACTATTACCTGCATCTTTGCTGTTATTTTCATGTGCACTTACCATTTGTCACTATGTTCTGCATTCTTGCTATTATTCTCATGTCCACTTACCATCACTATATGATGGATTTGACATTTGTCTCAGTTTTCTTACAGGTGCTACGATTAAGGAAATGCAATGGATCACTCTACAGACCAGTCAAGGGCTTTTGATGGTAACTTGTCTTTGACCAATCTTATGTCTCTCCTGCAAATCATTTATTGTATTATCAACTTGACATAATCCTGATCAAGAATGATTTTGAGTTCAGGTCATCCAGTACAGAACTTAACAGTGGCAATTCCTCCATCAAAGGAGGGGTCCACAAAGGGTCGCGAAACTAAAAAGGATGGATTTCATGCCTCAAGTGACACAAGTCTGTTTTCAAGTTCATTGCCTGTAATGTTCCAAGAAAAATGTAAGGTCCAATGTTCCCTACAATTGTACAAATTTTATGATCATTTTATGGATTGAGAGGATGTATTCAATTGAAAATTTTCCTTATGCTTATTATTCTTGGATGTTTACAGTGAATGTTACAGATGAGGAGAATGATGGACAATATGCTGATACAACAGCTTCTCTTCTAAATCAATTACATCAAGGAGCATTGGCTTTGGAGCCTCTTCAGGACATGAAGTCCCAGACCATAGGAAATCTTCCTGATGATGAAGACGAGCTTTTGGCTGGAATTATGGACGATTTCGATTTGAGTGGATTGCCCACCCAGGTTGAAGATTTGGAAGAATGTGATATATTTAGCAGTGGAGGGGGCATGGAGTTAGATTTTGATTCTCAGGAAGGTCTGAATGGGAACATAAACAGGTCAATCTTAGATAACTTAGCAGGAAATGGAAATGTTACCTATGGAATTTCAAATGGCCTTGGTACTGTTCCGGGAGAGCATCCTTATGGTGAACATCCTTCCAGAACATTATTTGTGCGAAATATTAATAGTAATGTGGAGGACTCTGAATTGCGTGAATTATTTGAGGTAATGATGTGCAGATGCCTCTTTTCCATTCTCCATGGCTATTTACTTGGTTATCTCTCATTTTTCCAAGGGATTTTCAGCATCATGGTTTCTTTGTAAAATGCTTGGTATTGCTTTGTGCAGTAAATATTAAATTCTTTACTAAACTCAATAATGACAATGTAACCCCTTTTTGTAACTGAACAGTTTTCATCTCTTAAACAATCTGGGTTCATTAGTGTCTACCTAAGCCTCATATCATTAAGAGTAATGAAATGGAATTTAATTCTTGTTATAGCTGACTTCAATTATATACACTGACTATGATAATATGGATGATTACATATAATGTAATCAAGTTCTGAACAATCCCAGGCAGCCTCTGTAGTAATTTTGCTGAGTTTTAAAGTTGGATTTTATAAGGGAAATAACTAAGATCTTAATTAAAAAAGGACATATGCTCGTTGACTCTGTTCTTTTGTATTGTGAAATGTTAATTAAAAGATCTAAGATTGGTTTTACAGTGTTGGGGAAGTGTTTTTGAGTAAGACGGCATTGCATCTTTTGCAATTGTGGGAAAGAAAGATTTCTCTTTGAAAACTGTATTTATACTGTGTCCACCACATAAGTGCAGTGACTAATGTCAAAAACTTTGAAGTAGACTGTACAGAAAATAACTTCAAAGAAAGGATTTTGTGTCTGGTTAGGTTGTACCTTTGATTTCTTGACTTACAGCCATTGCCTCTCTACTATCCTCCCAGTTTTTATGCCCCTCCTCTCTCTCTCTCTCTCATACTTTTACCATCCCTAGCATGTTCTTTTTCCTTTTTTATTTTCTTTTTCTTAACTTTTTTGCACTTGGATGCACAGCCATTTTTCCCAGACTGTTCCATGATAGATAATCTAATTCAAGCATGGGCAACAAGGGCATACATCAAGTTCCTTAAGTTTTATTTTTGAGAATTGAGTTCGGCAGATCTAAGTAGATTAGGTTGAACTGACTTCACTGAACTATTCAAAACTAACTGCTTTGGTTGACTTTCAGAAAATATTTTAATATCTTAATATTAAAATGTAAAATTCCCTTTCATTGTGTTTTCTCCAGGAAATCCAAATCTTGTTACTACCCCATTTCATGGATTTCTGGATTTTTGTTTTTGTGTACTTTATTTTCTATTTTCTCACCTTTGGACATTACTATTTGAATGTGGATAACATTATCTCTAATGATTTCTGCTTGTCTTGAACAGCAATATGGTGATATCAGAACCCTTTACACTGCGTGCAAACATCGTGGTTTTGTAATGATATCCTATTATGATATTCGTTCTGCTCGGAGTGCAATGCGTGCCCTTCAGAATAAACCACTACGACGACGGAAACTTGACATTCACTTTTCGATTCCAAAGGTATAGAATTTCTTTTGTCTGTACACAGATGCAGAGAATTGCTGATTTCAGTTTTGATTGAATATTTCCTTTTCATATTGGCTGTTTTATGATTTAACTGAAGACACTAAAATCATAAAACATATCTTTGACAGTTTATAAATCATAGACTTACATTTAGAAGTACAGAACAAGGGCCCTTTTGTTACCCAGAGGGGAAATAACTCATACATGCCTTACACCTATCACAAGATTTGCTACTGTCACATGATATTGCTTATGTGGTAACCTTGCAGATCGATTCAAAGTTTAAAACAATTTTCTGCAAAGTTGCAAACCTAGTAGTGGGTTCTGTTATACCAAATTGTCGAAGATTGCTATTGTTTACAATTTATTACAACTCATAGAAAAAAGAGTTTAATTCTTTATTCTACCAAAGAGTGTTGCATCTGGCGTCAAAGCCATCACCGGCATTTGTCAAAAACTCGAGTGCCTCCACACTCTCCACTGTGTGCATATCCAACAACTATTGGACAGTGAGCAATGTCCTAATCAGATTTTTGTGAAAATATGTCTCCTGCTTCTCTAAACTCCCACATTTAGCATAGATACCTAGGACACTCTGGACAAAGACGCCAAACATGAAATATAGCTACCCTCTACAAATTTGGATTTGGATTGGTATGATACAAAAAGAAAATCGTATGGGAAAAATCCAGTACAAAAAAATACAGCAGTATGAGTATAGTAGTATACATCTCACTGAATATGAAAAATACGCAAAATTTTAGAACTTTTAGAAAATAAAAAGTCTAGAATCTATAAAGTCAAAATTAAATAACAACCATTCTTTATTGAAACTTGAAAGTAAGATCAGTAACATTATTACGAGAATAACTCAGTAGATGGACAAATGTTGAAAGCAGTGTCTAAACTTCAAGTTGTTAATACAAGATTACAGATAAAATATCATGATTGAAAAATCATAAATTAAGAGTCAAGACTCTCAGATTCTGCTGCTGATTTCATCTCCATCACTGTTACCCGCATCAGTAAACTCAGTAATGATAGAGGCATCTTCACTGCTGGCACTCCTCTGGAATATCTCTAAGCAAGACATCCTTATCTATGTGATGTGTGGATGTGGAAAATGATCCCACTATTGATGCTCCTGAAGTTGCACTAGGTGCATTAAACGCAGGACAATCCTCTCGTACAGTTCTCAAATTGGATGTCTTCCCCTCCAAAGAATTCATCTACAAGTGTAAATTGCAACGAACGCTAGCCAGATCTGCCAATTTGCTAGCTCCCAGTAGGTTTCTCTTCTTGCTATAGATAAACTCATGCCAACTCTTCTTGTAGGCTGATACACTAGCGACCTAATTTTTACACATGGAAGTAAAGTTATACTAATAAAAGTATTTGCATGTAGCAATTTACAAAGGTATGTCAAACTAAAAAATTGTGAAGTGCTACATGACTTAACAACTTGATTGCAAATTGTGTCAACTGATGCATGAGGCATCTCATATCCATGGAGCATCCACCACTGAGTGGGGGTGTTATTTGTGTAAGGCATATCCTGATTCCTGTATTTCCCTAACTGTAGTGAAATCATGGCCAGTCCCTTGACTGTATGATAGAGACTGTAATGCTGCATGTTTGGGTAAGGATACATCTTCTCTATACAATCATAAATCCCTCCATGATCTCAGAATCCTTACATACATGAAAATAATTGGTCGCTAGGAAAACAGTAACACTTGCAACATCTTCTATCTACTATCCACAATGTTCTATATTGGCTGATATTATGATTCATCATTATTACATGCTGCTGCTATGTGTGTTTTTGTCCTATCATAATCAACCATTCTCAATATTTTACAATAGGCTAACAAATAAATACAATTCTCACTTAAGATCCATTTTATCACTTACAGTCTTTGACAACCTCCTATTCATCCACTTTTCATTGCATACAAATGATCTCAAATTGGTTCTTATGAGGAAAATTCTGTGTATATTAACAAAAAAAATATAGTACAAGAATAATATTACAACTTAACACAAAACTACCTAAAGGCCAACAGAAAGGCCTTTAGGTCTCCATCTGACTACACTTCAACAGCACTACATCTTACTTCCCTTAACAAAAGAGTGTTTTTGACTCTCACTAGTGCCATGATCTCACTAAGAAGACACTATGTAAATGAAGCAAGAGAAAACACAGTACCACTAAACACTGGTTCATATTGAAATTTCCATACAATGTACAAAGAAGCAACTCTAATATTGTACCAAACATCTCGGAAATGAAGAGTTTCAAAGGGGTCAATGCACAAAACTCCTAGAATGCCCACGTACCGGTACCAGAAACTCGCGGAAACTCATAAACTTCTCGGAAACATCCAAAGGCCCATGGGCGACTTCAGACCGATTTACCGATGGAAAATCTAAAAAACCCTAGTTTATGGAAAATGAAAACAAATTAACCTCTAAATTGTTTCTAAACCTACCTACAAATTAACCTCTTATTATTTTATTGTGAGATAATGTGTTATAATGTATATATATATATATCCCACGTTTCCTCCGGCATACCCATTTTGGGGGGGTCACGTTTCTAAACGTTCCCGTTTCCGAAACTTGTACAGGTTTCCACGTTTCGTGCAACTTAGAGTCAACATCACCTAGCAACACCTATTTCCAAGAAAGCTCACTGAAGAAAAGATGATGCCCGGTGTTCCAAACAAGGCTTTATTACTCTTGGACATATTATCTCAACCTCTCCAATGACAGATTATCTCAACCTCACCATAATGTGGATACCTGCCATTTGTAAAACCCGTCTTGACAATCTTTCCTTAAATGGTAAACGTTTGTAGAGCCTAGAAGTTCAAACTTTCTAAAGACAATTGACCCAGTTCTCTTCCACATTTGAAAGACTGCAACTCTTGTTTAGTTTGACTTGGAAGGAAAGACGAGTACATAAAGACTGATAAAGCTACCTGGGTTTGTACACCTGAATGGCTTTATTATAAAAATTGTAAATTTGTCTTGACAATCTTTCCTCAAATGGTAAACGTTGTTAGATTAGCAACCAAGAAAACACTTTTATTTTGAAAGAGAGCTTGGAAGTTCAAACTTTCTGAAGATGATTGACCCACTTCTTTTCCTCATCTGAAACACCGCAGCTCCTATTTAGTTTTTCCTGGTAGGAAAGAGGAGCACATAAGGACTGATAGAGCCACCTGGGTTTGTACACCCAAATGGATTTAGCACAAGATCCCAATCCATCCTGCCAAATAGGTCCTGAAGTGTGCATATTAAGCTTATAAGACTCCCCAGATGGAATTAACAGATGAAGAAGCTCTAAATGGCAAGCCGATCTGAGCACATCAAACTAAACTCATGGGCTAGATCGATCTAGGTCTTCACTTCTGAGTGCCCATATACCAAATCTCTTGCCACAAGAAAATCCCTTTCCAGTCTAACCTCTTAGAAGAGACCTATCCACATGGAAATGGAGGAGGCGTGATCTCTTTAGGACCAAATCAAATGAGAAGCAAGATCAAAACCTCTTAAAATACCATCCCGAATGTTAAATAAGTGCAGGAACCAATTTTCCACGCTTCCTAAATTCTTTATAATACAGGAGAGCCACTGAAAATTTCCAAAGTTTCTCCATAAAGATACAATGTACCACCTATTTAGCAGACAAAATGGCTCCTTGAAGGTGAATATCAATCAAGCCCAAACCATCCCCATGCTTGGGTACAATGCATATATATGCCATGGTACCGTCGACAATGAATGATCACTGCCGAAATTGGTCCACAAAAAATAGTTTCTCAAGCCGATTAAATTTGGCAGTATAAGGAAACTTACAAGAAACATAATAAAAATGACTAGCCTGCAAAATTTTGCCAAGAATTGTCAGCTTACCAATGAATGGTAGATCTTAGAATTCCCAATTATTGATTTTACGTTGAAGTTTTTGCGAGCACCAATCCCACATAGCTGAGAAGGAAACACTAACTCCAAAGGGCACCCCCAAATAGAGAATGATATTCCCATCTCTCATATGTTGCCAGGGCGAGTCATGCATGCAGGGTTGTCATCCATGCCAATCAGCGAATAATTAGACTTGGGATCACTAACCAATATTTAGGTGCAGTGCAAAAAACAGTCAAACATTCCAGGACTCCATCAGATGAGTTTTGAGAAAGATCAATAGAAAGGAGTCATTAGCAAAATGATTATTAAGTACTTCTCCCCCATTGGGCATAGAGATACCCCTAGTGTGACCTTGAGCTCTGGCAATGTCTAGTAGATAGTTCAAAGTTTCAAACTTCAAACTTCAAAGCATTAGCACTGAGTGGCAATGACATAAAGGTAAGGAGAGAGAGGGTAGCCATGCCTGATAGATTTATGCAAGACAATTCTGTCTAACAAAACACCATTAACAAAAATGAAGTTGATGCATTAGAGAAATAGTCTTTACCATAGACACAAACCACACACCAAAGCCAAGATAAGTAAGCATATCTATGACAAAGGACCAGTCTACTTTGACAGTGGCCTTGTTGAAATCAATTGAGTAAAAGAATTGTTGTCTTGAATCTTGATTCCTTGGCCCCCAACTATCAACATTGTGTCAAGAATAAACCATCCTTGGATACATCTAGTTTTCTCAGTTCAGACAAACCATGCAGCAACACATTGGATCTTCAAACCAAAAACCTTAGCAAGAATTTTGCAGGATACATTGAGAAAAGTGATCGATTGCCATGGGCTATATCCGTAGTAGAGTTCTTGGGGTAAGTTTAATCGAACCTTTATTCCATTAATCGTCCATTCTGACTTATTGTAGTTTTTTGGTCTACCACCCTTTGTAATGCAATGTACTGGATGACGAAGTGTCACTGGCTCTGAGTAGATTTTATTTTAATATTTCTAAAAACACTCAAGGTCATCTGATGGTTAAGGATTGATTTCACCATTTTTCTTGCTTGCATTATATTTTCCTGCACCCGAGCTATTTTACCAATGCCCTGGAGGGATAGATTTATACATGTGTTTCCCAAGGTGTCCAAGACACCTCGAGAAATGCTCCATCAATAGCTCACAGCATGGATACAATTGGATGCATTATCAATCACCATGTGGACTAATTTGTCCTCCCTTATGGACAAGATGGTGTCTCTCAATATCCAACAAATTTCAACAGTATTTGTCTTGAAGCAATAGTGGACAAACGGATCACTCCTTTAGGGAAAAAAACAAGGGTGTTCATAAGGGGCTCTAGAGTGACAATCGGTCCAACTATCACTCACTACAGTGTCTGGTAATGGGTCATGAATCCTAGGTTTGATTCTTTCCTCCATTCTAACTTTGCTTGTCTTCAAGTCTTCTGGTACTAAACATTTCACGGCTTGAAGGATTGTGTGTGGGATCAAAATGTGCATCCTTTAACAAGTCATGAAACAAATGGATTCTAAATATTAATAAAAGAGATATTGGAGCCAATGGAAAGATAAAAACAATGTCACCTTCCTCTTTTTGCTCCAATGGTTTCCAAGCTTACTGTAGTGTTTGTTGGGAACTTGGGCCCACATCTGAATCTTGTACAGTAAGATTACTCCATGGTCCTACTCTACTTGATAATGTTACTGATGGGGTGGAAGTTGTTCCTGATATTGAACTGGAAGGATTTGGAATCTCTCGTCCCATGAGTGTGTCATGCACAATTTCCCCCTTTTTCTGATTGGGTGTCTTGTGCTTGGTTCATAGCTTTGGTGTTTATCTTTAAACTCTCTCATATCTGGTACTATCTTTTTACATTCTTTCACTTCTCTACCGACTCCAACAATAGTGAGAAAATGAACTCTTCCTTGGGTCATGGAGGTCCCACAACTTTTGTCACATAGTTTGCAAGCAATTTTCCGATCTTTTTGATGAGGTATAGTTTGCAAGCAATACTCCCATATTTTTTGATGAGGTATTTCCAGTCAATATATTTTGATCTAGAAGGTTGGGAGGCCATTATGTTTTGTTGTTTCAGCCAGAGGAAATGGAAATATGAGATAATGTTGAGTACGTAGAAAGTTAGAACTCAGTGGTCGGAAGTTAGCAGCATTACACATACCGTACCGTAGTTGTTTCATGACTTGTTAAAGGATGTGCATCCAACAACTACGGTACAAGAAAAACGCTGCCATTCACAGGAAAAAACCAAAAGAAAACAAAACACAGCCCATTAAAACACACCCTGTTACATGAAAAAACACAGACCATACCTCCTTTTTCCTTGTTCAAAATTTCATTGTTCTGACTGCCATGATGGATGCAAATCTATAGCGTGCAGCAGGCCAGATTTGTTTGTCAGGGCGAATGACAAATCTCTTCTCCTAATGAAAAAATTGAGATGACAAGAATGTTCAACTCATTTGTTTAAACTTTCGAGACTGGTCCAGGCACCCTAGCAGGCAAACTCGTGTTTTTGGTCGATGGGCAAAGTCCTTAAATTGAAACAAAATTGCATTTTTGAGTTTGTTTTTATCTTTTACCCAAGTTAGGGTTTATGCATTGATTCAATTTGCAGGCTGAATTCAAGGCGATTCCAAATTTTTGTATGGTATGAATCCAGATTTGATTTGGGCAATATATCTCAATAGTAATTAGAAATGGGTTTGAGCCATAGTTATAGAATTTGGCTAAGTCGGCCTTTCCCATACGGATATTTGTTTGAATTCAAATCTGACCAAATTTCCGTATGGGGAAGGTCAACTTAGTCAACTTATATAACTATGACTCAAATCCATTTCTAAATACTTTTGATCATGTATTCCCCCCATGGTTACAGTTTCAACTTTCAAGTAATGACAATGAAATAGAGAATGCATGCATGTGATTAAATAAGCAGGAGGGCACCTAAGCAATATGTGTGAGTACAAAAATTGGCACTCTTATTAATGTAGCACAATAATACAAGGCGATCGCCAAGGTGGATGTATAAAGCCCAATACTGGTAAGGATGCCTCCACTTGTGACATGATTCACTTTGAAGATGGGACCTTAATTATTCTCACCACTTGTTTTATAAAATTGTTGGAGGCCTCAGGCAACTTCCTACACATAAACATGAAGTCAAAGAACAACTTACGAAACAACTTATAGCATTATAACTGCATCTTTGTTTCTAATGCTAATTAGACAAAATACACCAAAAGACAAAATAGACTAAAATGCACAATCAGACACATCATAACAAAATCTTGGTTAGCAATTACCCTACCTTCAAATTTAATGCCTATAAGATCAGTATAAGTAGTAGTCAGGATAGAACTTGTGAACACTTTTATTTTTGAATAAAATACTTATTATTCTATAAATATACAGTAAAATTTACATGCATTTTATGTGGAAAAAGGCCATAAGGACAGTTGCTACAAGCATAATGCTGATATCTACCAGTTCTATCATCAGCTAAAAATGATGCTATGCAGGGCCAAAAATAAATTTGCCAGGAAGTGCTATACATCACTAGAGGACTAGATACACTTGTGAACATATTTTGCTTAGGCGATTCACCAGAAATCCTGTGTTGATACCAAATTGTTTCCTGTTTTAAATTTCATATGTTGGATACTTGGATTACAAACCAACTGAAAAACATAAAATAATCATAACAAAAATAATATGAAACAGTCTCATAGATGATATTCTAATAAGCTACTCCAATAAAAATGCTGAAGAGTATATACACAAATATATTAAATCAACATTTGTAAATTTAAAAAATAAACAATTATGCTACTAAGGGCCAAAAATAAATTTGTCATGAAGGAAGGACACGTTGTAAACCACTAGTGAACTGCGTATGTTGGAATTATTGTTGTAATTTGTACATGTGGCAAAAACTCTTTCAAATATATCATTATGTACTTGTAATTATGTCTAAGGCCATATTTTATTCCATTTATCGTATACTAGGTTTGTGGTTAAGGCCAGCCTAGTCAAACTTGATATGTAGGCTCAATAACTCATTTGGGGTGTGTTCCCTTGTTATGTGGGTCCATAACCTCTTTTCGGAGGATACCTCACTTGAGTTGTGCATAAAAACACAACTCGAGCTCTCAATTGTATTATCTCATCTTGTGATTGTTTTCAGCACAATTGTGCTTGGTTTTTGCACTCTCCAATGCACTAGATCCATCTGTCTCTAGCACACTAGTGAGGAGGCTATTTCAGAATTTGGGTGAGATTTAGTTCCATCAATTCTCTTGTTGACCCTTGTAGATATTAACATGGTATCAATTTTTCCGCCTAAGAGTTGCCTTCATCACTCTTGCATTGCCATTTTGACTTGTACTTTCTTGTCCCACTGACCTATTTTGTGCAGTTGTGGATATTAACATAAATCCATTTCATTTCATTTCTACCTCTTGTTCTATCTTTTCTTCCTACTTTTGATTTTTGACTTTTAATTTGATTTCTCTTGGTTTACCTCTCAATAAGCTTGTAATGTATTTAAGGCCATGTACTAGACTACTAATGAAACTAAGATTCTCTATTTGAGAATTCAATTGTATAGTTTGAGAATGGTAGAAGGTAACTCGACCAAAAATTACCTCACTAGACTCAAAAATATAATGGAGCTGTCTAAACATTCAACGATTTTGATTTTTCCAACCATTATTGACAGAATCGACGATCTAATCTTTGGCTAGATTGTAATTTTTCATTGTTCAAATTCCATTTTTTATTACAGAAACGGTTTCAGTGCCCTCGAAAACCCTTGTTGCACCCCAGATTTTACAATCCCAACAGCTTATATTTGTGATTCGTACAACTCCGGCTGGATATTGGACAAAATTTGCTAGAAAACAAGCCGGAAAGGGAGTCCAAATCGTCGACTGTTTAGACTACTCTAAATATAATAGGTCAATTGGTTTTTATTCTTAATCTGAAAATAGGGATCTTACCTCTATGACCAATTTGTCTAGATCTTTCTGAGTGTTTGTCACAAGTCTCAATCTATCAACAAGAACCAATCCCATAACATTAGATGAGCTAGGAGGGTCTTTTTGTTGGAGGAGGGAATAAATAAGCTCTATGACAAAGATGGCAAATTTGAACATGCTTTTGCAGCAAATAACTTAATAAGGGCAAGGGAAGAAATAGGTTTACCAGCATGGAGACAGGAGGAAATTAAAGGCACCAGTACTACTAAACAATGAAGAACCAAAGAAGGGCAACTTCGGTTCAAGCAACAAATTTCTGTGGTAAACCTGGTCATTTTGGGAAAGATTGTAGGAAAAAAAAGTTTGATTTTATCTGAATCAGTGAAAAAAGACATTACCACTCAAGTGATTATGTTGAAGGAGAACAAGATAGAAAACGTGAAGAAGTTAAGAGGAAAAAATGCATTGTATATAGACTAAGGTGTGACAAGGCACATGTCACACAAAAAGGAGTAGTTTGGTACATGTTAGATGACATATTAAGTTTTAACTCAAGAAGAGAAAAAACTACATTAAGATATGGTACAAATTACAATTTACATGGTCAAAGGTCAAGGAAAAGTCCCTTTGAAGATGTCCAATGAAAGAATTAAAGAAGTGTTTGATGTGCTGCACGTGACATATTTAAAGAAGAATCTACTTTCAATAAGATATATATATATATATATATATATATATATATATATATATTTTTCAATGTGGTTCACGCGCCGGCGGGCTACATCCACGGAATAATTTCAAGAGGGCCCACCCGAAGGGGCCTCACTCTCGGCACACTTCATGCCTAACCCCAAGAGCGTCGAGGAGAATGGATCCCGCGACCTCACTTGCCGGGAGGCCTAACTACGGTTGCTCGACCGCTTGAGCTAACTCTTGGGGCTATTTCAATAAGATATATTACAAACCATTACTTTAAAGTTGTATTTAATGAAGACAAGTGAGTCATAAAAGATGATAAGAACCATTATAAAGTGGTTGCAATAGTTGTATAAGAAGGTGACTTTTACAAGTTTATGACTACAGTAGCATGACAACAAGCATTAGCCTGGAGGATGCTTTCTTTAGACATTTCATGTGTTGAGCAGCCACCACCTATCAAGAATTGGGACACCATATTGCACTTAATGGAGTGTGACCTCAAATTTGACTTACCAGCCATGATGGCTTTGGTCATTTGAACACCTCCTTATAAAGGTATTCCCTTGGGGGAATTGAACCTTGGTGAGGGTAATAATAATGCCCCTCTTTCAGTGAACCAACAAGTTCCCATTGACAACAAGAAGCATTAGTGGTTGAAAACAACTCGAAAAGACATCTTTGGCTCACCAAATGAGTAAACCCTAGAAGCTATGAAACCGGATTCGTCCAAAAGGGCCTGCGTGTCCCGTGTCTGCGTGTCGGACACGGACACGCTGACAAAACGTGTCTGACACGTCTTTGTAGCGTGTCCTGTTTTTGGACACGCGTGTCCGAGCATGTCCTGTTTTTGGACACGCGTGTCCGAGGACTGTCAGTGCGTGTCCGGAAAACAGGACACTTTTTCCACTAAAAAAATGCCCAAAATTGCTTTAAATCAAAAATTTCACTTTCTTTTTATCATTTGCAAGTGTAGAGAGGGTTCTAAAGTGTGTTTGGTGTGCAGGTGAAGAAGATTTGAAGGATTTAAATGTGTAATTATTAATGTTAAATGTGCATTGATTTTGATTTCTATTGAATATTTGTAAAAATTTGGATCTATATGTCTATATTTTTAATATATATAATATTTAAATATATATATATAACGTGTCCTACGTGTCCTGATTTCGGGGGTCACTGTGCCCGTGTCGGACACTCGAATCCCTGTGTCCTTCGTGTGTTGTGTCCTCGTCTCAGGTGACTTAGCCTAGAACCCATATGGGTAAACCCTAGTTGTGTACTGTATATGTAAACTTTTAGAGGACATACATCCTACTAGCAAAGCAAAGTAAACTGAGTCATGATAAATGAGACCCTAGCCAATGTCTGTATTAGAGGAGCTGCCAACATCTCTGTCAATCATTGTGAAAGTGCTAATGAATAGAGAAAAAATGATTAAAGAAGGTGCTTGGAGAGTAAGATGACAATTAGAGTTGGTGCATAATTACATTGTTGATCAGTTTTCAAGAAAAGTTAGGGTGTGCTTTCTCAAGTACAAATGTGAGGCTATTTCAAATTTCAAACATCAAAAGAATTCAAAGCCATGGTTTAAGAGGCAAAGTGTGAATAAAATCAAAGTTTTGAGACTTGGTGGTAGGGGAGAATACAAATCTAGTGACTTCTACAAATATTGCAATACTTATCACATTTGTGTGCAGACTCTTTTTCTCATATTCTTTTGCAAGATGGCGTTGCAAAGAGGAAGAATAGAACCATTATGGAGATGGCAAGAAGCATGCTTGAGGGAAAAAATCTCTCAATTTTATTTTTTGGGCTGAAGTAGTTGATAGTGTAATGTGTCTTCTCAATAGAATTCTGACTAATACTGTAAGAAATGTCGCTCTTGAAGAAGAATGGGGCTATAGGACACCATAAGTCATTCATCTCGGAATTTTGGTTATAGTGCACATGTACAGGTGCCAAGAGAGAAAATGAATAATCTAGAAGATATAAGTAAAAGTGCATTTTTATAGGTGATAGAGAAGAAGCTAAAGGATATGGGCTCTTTGATTTAGAAAAGAAAAACATTGTTTTTAGTAGAGGTTTTCTCTTTTATGAAAATCATACATAAGAAGAAATCAAATTAGGTTGATGCATCATGGTCAAAAGAAAAAAAAACGGCAATAGAAGCAAAGACAAGTGACCGACCATACGTTGGTTAGAGACAACAAGGCTAGCCATGACAAGTCACCTCCAAAGTCCGAAAAATTTCCAAACTGGTATGTGCAAACAATGACAGATTTAAAGCCATATCAAACCAGTGAAGAAGCCAGACAATCAAGGAGGCTGCAACAATCAACTTCATATCAGGTAAACATTACTCTAATTACCAAAGATCTATATTCACATAAGTGTTTTTTGTTTTGTTTTGAAAATTCTACATATATCACACTAGGAATCAAGATACATGTACATCAAGGTCATTGCATCATGGGATCAAAGGGTAGACATATAAGAGCTCTATGTTTACATAATTGGGCATGCAGAAAAATCCCATTTTGGTTGATAATCCACATAGTCCCATTGCAGTTGTGAGAACACCAACAGCCACTAGAAAGGAAGAATAGGACAAAGCAATGCAAGTTGGATACGATTCCATAGAAAGAAATCAAACTTGGGAGCTTGTAGAATTGCCTAAAGGCAAAAATGCTCTAGGTTACAAAGGGGTCTATAGGACAGAGTATGATGCAGATGGTTTTGTTGGCCAAGTTTATTAGCCCTGGACTTTGCTTGAACTTGGTGAGATTTATGACTTGGCTCAGACTCAACCTTTGACTTGGCGAACGACTTGACTGAATAAATAATACCTAAAATACTCAAAATTTAGTTAAAAAAATAATAGCTACTCATGTACGTAAATGTAAATTCAAACAACTTGACAGCAAATATGCAAGACCCTTGATTTGTATTGGATGCAAGGGGGCAAACAGGGAAAATCACATTTACATACATAAACTGTAAGTTTTGAGATACATAAAATCAAAGTCCTGAAACATAATACATAAACATTGAATCTCTAAATGGCCTTTAGATTGCAAGAATAATCGTACTATAATCTAACGAGTACATACTATGTCACGAGTTGTCAAGATCATCAACACAAGATGAATCTTTAGAAATGTAACCTGGATCAGCCTCTACATATGTAGTTCTCCCCTCTCGAAGGGCTGTCCTTGAAGGCCCAACATTTGACTCATCTACCTCTGGTGGGGTTAAGTGGCTCCAATTCTATCAAGTTGAAGATGTCCTTTAGGGTTTACGGGGTTTATCAGTTCATCCAGCCTTGTAAGACTGTTTAGGATGAAGTTAGAAGTTTACAGGGCTCTGCTTTGCATATTTGTTGAAATGTGTTAAGTCTGTTTTCGCTGAAAATATATGAGGTTATGGGTTTGATTCCACCACCAGTCATCTTGAAATAGGGGTCTCACCTTTAACTTTTAGTGTAAAAAGGTCACCAGGTTTACAGAGTAAGCAAGTGCAAGCTTGGAGAGTAAGCAAGGGCAAGCTTGAAAGGTATGGGAGATGCATGGTGTAAAGGAAAACAAAATGGTCATTAAGGAAGGGTAATAGAACTAAGAATATTTAATGTCAATATTTGTAGAGAGGCACTTTAGAAAAAAATTAAAAGTAAGCACATGCACATGCACATGCAAGAAAAACTATAAAAGATATACTAAGATCGGACAATCTATTTTAATCTAGATCTGTGAAAAGTTGAGGTTTTATTTTTGTCTCCAATGAGTCAATGACAAATTTTAAAACAATTTTATTTACAAGTATGTCTCCTGTTCAGTAAAAAATCAGGGAGATAACATTCTTCCTTCCATCATGTGCCTTGTCTCTTGGATGTGCCCTATGATAGGGAACTGACATCTGTTGACATTAGTTAGACTGGCTTTAAACTATGGTGTCTCCTGCTACATTATGTGCTTGATCCTTGGACTTGGCATCTATTTCATCTTATTAAAGGTAGAACAGTCGCTCTTTTAGACATTTATTATTATACTTTATTTACTGTATTTTTCTTTGGAAAGTTGATGGTAGCGAGATACCTATTGCACTTTTAAGTTATTGGCCCAAGCCTGTTATGACTGTACAGTGCATAGCTTCAATGCTCTTCTGTTAGTTTCATTTTTAAATTACCATCCTTTTGCGCTTACATCTTATAGGATAGGTGTTTTATTGTGGGAAGAGCATATTAGATATGCTTTATTGATTATTCCAAGCATGATAAGGAAGTAGCCTTTTGCTTCTTCCCTTTATATTTTTAACAAAGGGGACAATGTATATGCAGCCTATCTATGAGATAAAATGATTTATTCTCCTCCAGACACAACTATGTCAAAGTGTCATGATGTTGTATTCCATTATTCTACTTTATTTACAATATTTTTCTTTGGAATGTTGATGCTAGCAACTCACGAGATACCTATATCATTTTAAAGTTATTGGCCCAAGCCTGTTATGGCTGTACAGTGCATAGCTTCTATGCTCTTCTGTTAGTTTCATTTTTAAATTACCATCCTTTTGCTCTTACATCTTAGGATAGGTGTTTTATTGTGGGAAGAGCATATTAGATATGCTTTATTCCAAGCATGATAAGGAAGTAGCCTTTTCGTTCTTCCCCTTTATATTTATAACAAAGGAAAGACAATGCATTTCCAGCCTTTGTATGAGTGAAAATGATTTATTCTTCTCCAGACACAACTATGTCATAGTGTCATGGTGTTGCATGCCATCATTATGTGATCTATCCCAATGTTCGAAATTTGAAATGCCTGATGATATCAATTGATAAATTCATTGGCCACTTAACAGTTATAGCTAGGCTTGCAAATAAACAAAAGGTTTATTGTGCTTGTTAATACATAGAGTGATGCAAAGATATAATTCTGCAGAGTGCTCTTTTATATTTGTTGAACTGCATATTTCTTGTAGAGTTTAGCTATGTCAACTGCATATGACTTTTTTTTTCTTTCACGTGGTTCACAACCTCGAGAATAGAGGTCGAGGCTTGCTATATCCACAGTAATAAGTCTAGGGGGTCCACCTGAAGGGGCCTCGCCCTATCGGCTCCAGTTTTGGGAGCCTAACCCCTAAGGACCCAGAGAGTTGGATTCGTGAGAATTGAACCTCCGACCTCAATATCAAACGGTCTTTGGATTTGGACTCCAACCAACTGAGCTACCCCTCGGGGCTCACTGCATATGACTTTTGTTTAGTGTCTGCTTTAATTTCACTTCCCTGATGGTTTCAAGCTTGACAACCTTTCAAATTTATTTTTCTGCCATATTAATAATATTTACCCAAATTTGTTTTTGATGTATTTCTAGGACAATCCCTCAGATAAGGATGTAAATCAGGGGACTCTAGTTGTATTCAACCTGGATCCTTCAGTTTCAAATGAAGATCTCCGTCAAATATTTGGTGCTTATGGAGAAGTCAAAGAGGTAAACCTTTAGTTTTAATTGGCAAATAAAGTATATGTTTTCAGCTACTTAGTTGTGCATTTTAAAATCTGATTTTGCAACCAACAGATAAGAGAGACTCCCCACAAACGACATCACAAGTTTATTGAGTTTTACGATGTAAGGGCAGCTGAGGCAGCACTTCGTTGCTTAAACAGGAGTGATATTGCTGGGAAACGCATCAAGCTTGAACCCAGCCGTCCTGGGGGAGCAAGACGAAGGTATTGGTCTTATATTGGAATGTTTCACCTGTTAGCTTAATGAAGATTAGAAGATGAATTAAGCAAAGTAGCATTCTGTGGATATCAGCCTATTACGTTGCCAATTTTGGAAATAATGATTTGTTAAAACTAAATCAACTATAATGGTGTGATTCATGCCCAGTAGAGAGATAGATTATGCACTTTGCATTTGATGGAACCGAGAAACTATCATTTTGCTAATATTGCAAGATCTGGGGGGAAAGACACAATAAAAGAAGCAGAATCACAATGAACTATATAAGCTGTTGTACTTTGGCCACTTTCGCACACAGCTAAGGATAGTAAACTATTGTAACTTGAATGCTTATGTGAATCTTAGTATTTTATTTTCATGTCATTAATTATGAAGAATGTTCAAGTAGCTTTAAAGATAGTTTAAACTTTCATTTCCAAATTGTTCTTCCCATGTGAGTTTCTCTGTATTCTCTCAATTTGGTACTGTAAAGATGAGTGGATAAAATGTTAATGTTAGTGTAAAACTTGATTTTTTGAACCATGTGTAAAATCTCATCCACTTCTATGTGAAGGATGAATCAAGAAACAATCAATAGGATATTTGAAGAATATGACAATTTCAGTTATAGGGTCATATATTGCAAGTAGATTACTGGATCTCAAAGTCACATGGAACTTGTCATATATTGCAAGTAGATTACTGGATCTCAAAGTAACATGAAACATGTCTGAATTTTGGAAACAACATTTTCGAACGTTTACAACATGGGGAAACGATGTATTATGTCAAAAAATAATAACTCTAAATATCTTTCATAAATATTTTCAAATATAGAAAGAAGTTAAAACCAAAAAATTAAAGCAATTTACACAATTAAAATATGTTAATAGTCGCTACAACTACTCAAATAGCTTCAAATTCAAAACAGATGATAATGTATTATGGATACACAATCAAATATTTTCTTGATATATTAGAGTTTGAAAAGGGATTATTACATCAATCATCATAAGTGGAAGAGCAAACAAGAAAATAGTGTTGCAAAACTCAGTCCAGTGGCAAAAACACTCTCCATGTGAAAAAATGCAGTCTCTACCTGCAAAAACACATCTCTGTTATTGTAATGTTTAATTTATTTGGCCATTTTTTATTTTCCCACGCACATATTACTTGGTCAAATATATACGTGTTTATTAGTTAACACCTTTAGTGACTCACAGGTGGTTTCAAGGGTTGTCTTGTTATGCCAACTTTTCTTCTGTGCCCCCGAGTCAAGCTTAAGAGGGCATGCTAGTGTTATGGTGGTTAACCTCATGCCTTTAATCCCTTAGTGGGTGGCATATGGTCACATGGGTTGTTAATGGGTGGCCCTAGTGGTCCCATGTCATGTTCCAAATTCCAATAGAAACCTGCTTTAATAGACAGAAACAACTCTGCACCTGGAATCTGAATTTTTCTTGAATCTGGGCCGAGAAACTGAACGTGAATGCTGAAATATGCTACTAACAAACATCTCAATGCTCTATCTACTCGTATAAAGGATGGAATCTGTTTAAAAAAAACCTAATTCAAAACATTTAGAATCTGGGCTGTGCAGGATTAATTTAGAGGTTTGAATTTGTTTTTCATTCTTCTCTCAAACTAATCTGGAATTTACTAAAAACAGATCCAACTCTCGAACAACAACATGGAGCAGCACTAGAGTAACTCAAAATGGAACTCACTATTATTAAAATAGTAAATTTAATATAGTGCAAAAGATAAAGAAACATTCTCGAGAAGGTATGAGTGCCAACTCAGGCTGAATAACCTTCAAGTGCAGTATGGGCACTGCATTTGGTAAAGAACTAGTTTTCAGTGGTTTTCCACTGACTATCCACAACACCTATTCCAGACATCTTATTCCAAGGCTTAAAGGTCTTTTTATAACGAAAACTCCCACTTTTTGTTTTAATTTTACTGGCTGTTGACATAATTAGACTAATTGACAGAATTAGATTGACCGACCGACTGACTTTTTTTGGTTCAGTCCCACTTTTTTGAAATTGGACTGATTAACAAAAATTAGACTGCCTGATTGATTAACTAGTACTGAAGCTGATTATACTTGAGTATTGTAGCAGTAATCATATGCTTGTAAGCCCTTAGTGGTTGGCCTATGGTGATATGGGTTGTTGGTGGGCAGCTCAAGCAGTTCTACATCTAGGGGTAGGGACTGGGTCTAATCTACCCTGACAATGCAAATATATAACGCTGAAGAGGTATTCCAACCTTATTTGTAATCCCCATGTCATTTCTTTTAGGTAAGTAAGAAAATTCGATTAATAATTCAAAATATTATAAAAGCCTCTGCCGAGGGAGGACTATCTGGAGCCTACCAAGCTGGCTTTTACATTTTAACTATATTATCTGGATTCTGGACTAGGACTTGTCCATGACTTTCCATTGTATGCAAACAATAGATGGCTTGAGACAAAACTGAAACAATGTCAACCTAAAGCTGACAATTCCATGACTTCCAAACACTAAAAGGAAACATGGCTATCATAGACATAAACCTCAAACTTTCCCCTTGGTGGACCTCCAGCTCAATGGGATTCTTCTTGCTTCCATCTTCATGAGTGTCGATGAAAAACATCCATTGTGCTGAAGCGAGAGAAATTTGTTTTGAGGTTATAATATAGTTTAATTTGTTTTCCAGCCTTTGTTGGTATTGCCCCAGATTGGCTGAGTTTAGGGCATTCTGATCTAGACTAGCAGCTATATACTCTTTGTTGTACGAGAGAAGGTCCAGAAGATGTTGGGCCTTTGTTTCCCTATTGCTGGTTTGACCAGGGCCATTCACAAGACGCCAACATAATCTTGGAGAACCTCATCCATCACAGCTTCCCCCTTTTCACTGACAATGTGTTCCAGGGCTTTCAGTTTTTTCCGAGCATTCTCAAAGTGCCTTTTCTGTGCTTGAAAGTAAAGCTCAAGAGATATCTACAGAATTTAGCATGGGAAGAGCTGTTAGAGACAACCCGCTTACATTTCTTTTGCTCTGTTATTATCGTCAAGCTTCTTCTTTTCGTTGCTGCTGAGTCTGACCTCTCCTTCTACTGTTGCTGTTGAGACTTTGGGTTCTCCATAAAGATATGAATAACTGGTTCCTATTGAGGATTGAACTTCAATAGCAGGGTAGGCCCTTCAAACACAGAGTTATTCCAAGATGGATTTCCTTTTGGAGGTCGGGGATAAAGACTCAAAATAATAATGATTGTCTCGTAAATCCCATTGTTTCTCGTTCTTTCTCCTTCTAAAGCTTTGATTTGTATGATCATTCATGACTGTGTGGGATGGGTGGTACCACTGCTTCACTTCTAATCACCAAGTCATATTGATCTATTTACAAATCAATATGACATACCAAGTACCAAGTTATAACTTGGTACTTGGTATGTCATATTGATTTGTACATAGATCAATATAACTTGGTACTTGGTATGTCATATTGATTTGTACATAGATCAATATGACTTGGTATTTACTATTTAGTGATTACAAATGACATTGAGACACCTCTTATAAATAGGTGTTATTAGGATAGATCAAGTTTAAACCCAACCTCTAGGGTATTCCATATTGATCTATGTATATAGATCGGTAGGACTTGGTACTTGATGATTACAAATGGTTGAGATACCATTTATATATAGGTGTTCTTAGGGTAGATTAAACCCAACCCATAACCCTAGTCATGGGACCACAAGGGATGCCTACTAATAACCCTTGACCATAGGCCTACCACTAAGGGCTTACAAACATAGCCCAAGCAGGACCACAAGGTGCACCTTAATTGGTCATAAGTCAACAAGACCAGACTAACCATCTCTCCCCTGCTGCAAACTGTGCTCCAAACAGTCTCTGATCCTGCTACACTCTAGATTCTTAATGCTGCTTACAACTGCAAAACAAGTGAATGGTGAATGAAAGCCAATCCTTAAAAAATTTTGGCTTTTTTTTTGGGTCCATCTAGGGTTTATTTGTGTTAACCCTACACCCTTTGGGTGCCTTTTCCTTCTTTTTTGTTTTTTGAGTTGGCAAATGTAGATGTTTAGCATTTCCATATAGGAAACACCCCAGAAACATTTTCTGGGCATTTCTGTTTCTGTAAATGTCTTGGAAACATTTCCAAGGCGTTTTGTACCCATTTCCGTCCTAGAAACATTTCTAGGAAGGAAACTGGGGTTTGACATTTTGTGTAATTTTGCTGGATCTGCATGGATATTCTTAGAGCAATATATGCAAAATCATTCCTAGTATAGATGTCTTATGAGAATTTTCTGAGACCTCATTAATAATTTCATTTTTTTGGACGTGCCAAAGCCCTGCTAGATGGTTTGTATAAGAATTCTCCCAAGTCAATTGAATAAAGTTTAAACACATTTAATCATCATTGTTGGCAATGCATGTAGTAGTGTTAAGGGCAACCAATAATTGGTATAATCCTTGTTGTAATAGCATGTTATGCTATTATTCCAGTTGTGGCTTGAAAATGAGAGAAATTATGTATGTAATCAAGGCTTTTAGCAATTCATGTGACACTTATTATTTCTTAAATGGATATCAATTGCTTTCTGATTCTATTTTATCCCCTGTCAAGATTTTTAAAATCATTTCTAGGGTTTCTGTTGTCTTAGTTTTATCATGCTTCAACAATCTTAAGCAAGTGAGATCACAAGGGCTGCCCACTAACAACCCTTGACCATAGGCCTACCACGAAGGGCATACAGCATAACCTAAACAGGACCACATGGTGCCTTTTGAAGGGTCATAAGCCAACAAGACCAGGTTGACTATCAGAGCACTAACTCTCTCCAGCTGCAAATCTGCACTCCAAACACTTTCTGAGCCTGCTACACTCTTGAATCTCAATGCTGCTTACAACTGCAAAATATGTGAATGGTGAATGAAAGCCAACCCTTTATATAGGTGTTCTTAGGGTGGATTAAAATTTAAACCCGACCCCTAACTCTAGTCGTGGGACCACAAGGGCTTTCCACTAACAACCATTGACCTTAGGTCTACTATTAAGGTCTTACAAGCATAACCCAAACAGGATCACAAGGTGGCCCTTAAAGGGTCATGACTCATAAGTCACAAGGTGCCCCTTAAAGGGTCATAAGTCAACAAGACCAGACTAACCATCAGAGCACTAACTCTCTCCAGCAGCAAATCTGCACTCCAAACACTGTCCAAGCCTGCTACACCCTTGAATCTCAATGCTGCTTACAAGTTACAACTACAAAACATGTGAATGGTGAATGAAAGCCAACCCTTTGTAACATGATATTTGTGTTTTTTTTTAATTTTTTGCTTTTTTTTTGGGTTCTTCTAGGGTTTGGATGTGCATTCAACTCCTATGTGAGTCCCACACCCTTTGGGTGTCTTTTCCTTATTTTTGGTTTTCGAGTCGGAAAATGTAGATGTTTGGCATATAGGTAACACATTTTCTGGGCATTTTCGTTTCTGTAAATGTCTCAGAAACATTTCCAATGCATTTTTCCCCTTTTCCATCCTAGAAACATTTCTAGGAAAGGAAACTGGGTTTGACATTTTGTGACTTTGCTGGATCTGCATGGTGGATATTCCTAGAGCAATATAGGCAAAACCATTCCTAGTATAGATGTCTTATGAGCATTTTCTGAGACCCCAATAATAATTTTATTTTTTTGAAAGTGCCAAAGCCCTGCTAGGTGCTTGTGCATAGGAATTCTCCCGAGTCAACTGACTAAACACATTTAATCATCATTGTTGCCAATGCATGTTGCAATGAAGGTCAAACAATAGGTGGTCTAATCCTTGTTGCAATAGCATGTTATGCTATTATTCCAGTCGCGACTTCAAAATAATAGGTACAAGCCCTCTATTTATGATTTGTTTCGTAAGAAATTTTTGTTAGCATTCTTTTCCAATTTTCTTTTAATGTTTTTTTATTTTTTCCATTTTAGTGACTGAATTGTTGACTGAAATGCTTGAGACACTGACCAGAATAACTGAAATGTTCACAGTACAACCAATACCATATTTCAAAAATCTGAAACAGTGAAATGTCATTGAAATGTTTCAGCTGTGTTTTGGAGGAGTTTCACACAAGGAAACATTTCCAAAATGTGGAAACATGTTTCCTGTGCCTCGAGGTAGAGTAGGTCTCGAATCATCTAAGGTAATTTTGCAAGCTTCTTCAATGATTCGAGACCAACCCACCAAAATTTTAATGGAAGCTTACTCTTTTATTTTGGTGTCTCTAACATCTCTTGCTACCCTTAGGAGATTGATATCAAATTGAGATTTGTTTCTCACCCTCAGGAGATTGATATCTAAATGGAATTTGTTTCTCTAGCAAATTTGGATTTTTGTCAAGTAGTTTCTTTGATTGGTAAATCTAATCAGCCAAGTATTCTCTGGTTCTCTATTCCAAAGCTCCCTGTTTCTCTCATCAATGTCTCTAATCAGGTCCTGTGCCTTTTGCCTTTCCTTTTGCCTCACTTCTTGAACATCGATATATGTTGGTGGTTTTATTGTTGAATCTAGATTATGCCTGTTACCTCTTAAACTAGCATGTGTGATCAAAGCCCCAAAGAACAATGCTAATCCAAAGGCAACTTAGAGGGGCTATCCATTGTCACCTCAATAACTCCCTCTCTCACTTTAAGTTGGCTCTCCTCCAACTCAAGGGGTTTTTCCCTAGAAATAGGATTACTAAAGCTTGGACAATAAAATAGAAGGTGATATAAGAGAGTAGCTTTAGCAAAACGTTTTTTTGTATCTTTAAAGTTTATAGTATAAGAAAGGCGATGGGAGAATCAAGAGATTAGTGCCAATCCAAACAAGGGAAAATGGAGTCAAGGGACCAATTCAAGAGGGCGAGTTCATGAATGGTTAAAGCAACAAAGGCTGATAAAGCATGCCGCGATGAAACCCTAACATGCTGAAAATGAGTGTAGAAATTAGACTACAAGGGCCCAAAGGGGGCCACATCAAAACCTTGCCAATTAGGGTGTGACTTATACAAATGAAGTATTACAAGCAACAGCTCTATAAAGATGATAGGAGCAAGTTAATACAATCATGAATAAGGCATCAAAGGGTAATAGAGGAAATACTTCTCACATAAAACCTCTCCAATGAGGTAGATATACCCTTATCACATGGCCCCAAAAGAACAAGTTCAAGCGATTCTACACATCATTAGCAACATTTAGAAATAGGAATATAAGCCTTACAATGATAGGAGAATAACAGTATGCATCGGAAAAGAGATATCCATTAAGCTCCAAGGAGAGAAAACTCCACAAATCCAACAATGAGAAACGAGGGAGAGAGCAAAGCTTTATATTACTTTTAGCTCATCTTCCTCCTACAATAAAATATGAACACAATGCTACATCTAGCATAGGATGGAGTAAACAAATCAAAATACTCTAACTACCACAACTAAATACATGAACTAAGGTGGTCAAATCCACATGTACATGCCTCCAATCAAGGGAGATAGAGGCGCCTCCATAAAAAATTGAACAAATACCAAGTCAAACCCCAATGATTGGCCTCCATTGGATCCCTATGTGTAGCGCTCCATTAACTACTCAAACTAGCAAGTGAGGACCCTAGATCTAGGGTTTGTAACCTCCTAGATCTACTCCACTGTGAAATGTCCTCAAACCATGAATAAGTGTGCAACATAACCTCCGTCATAGAACGCTACCTCAAATATGGCATAAGATGACAAGTAGGACACCTCCAAGGTGAACACCCTCCATCAAATGAGCTCAAAAAGGTAGACCCTCCCTCAACAATGCATAGTAAGATGTGAAATGAGGGTTTTCCAACCAAAACGTCCCACCAAAAAGGCATAGAAATGAATCCCGATCATCTTCCAAGTGGAGCATTCATCACAATAGGCTAGGGATGAGTCAAAGTGGTTCTCTAAGGTGAACGCTCCCATCATAAGGCATGACTAAGTGTGAAAGCAAGCTCCAAAAGTGGAACACTCCTCCAAATATGGCATGAAACCCCTTGTGGAATGCATCCAAGAGTGGGTACTACCTTATTTTGAACTCATCAACGGTCAAGATCTCAAAACACAAATAAATGTCCACATATAAACCAGAACTCAACCACCAATGTTCCATCTCATCAACACATGTGGAAAATAGATCCAATCATACATGTAACAAGGAGACCACCAATCAATAACAAAACATCAAACCCAAGAGCAAGGTGTCCACAATAGTCAACAATTTCCATGAAGAAGGGGATAAGCCCATCTACAAGACATTAGCATGCCTCCACACATGACAAGAGAGAGAGAAATAAGGAAAGTGCTCAACTAATAATGATAGATAATCATGCAAAGAAGACAACCACATGCCTAGGAACAAGGGATCTCCAATAATATATGCATTATATACACCATCATACATGTATACTGTCATACAAAAGCTAGAGCGCTCCAAAGGAAAACCACTGCATTAATCATCATGCCATGTAAACAAATCAAGTGTTCCATGAGAGATAATCCATGCAATCTAAATGCAAATCAAAACCAAGGCACTAGGAAACTCCACAAGAAGATGATCAATTTGCCATAAACAAGTGTCATATGAGTGAAGTGCAACATCATGAGAGGCCACATCCCATAGATACTAACACAAGTGTATCATGAAGATCCACCAAATAAACTGTCCAAGGCATCATTACAAAGGCAAGCGTCAACACTAAGCCATCCATACCATCATCAACCTGTGACCACCTTGCTGAAAGTGTGATAAAAATCACATGTGGACACCCAAGACAAGTGTGGGTAACAATACCTTTTCGAAAAAAGCAAATAGGGAAAACTAGATGAACTTGAACATTTAGAAATTAACAGCAATTGTAGTTAAGAATCTGCTTTCTTGATTTTCTCAAAAATTGTAAAAGGTCTATAATACCTTGGAAGTTGGATAAAATATCTGTTATTTTTTCGTTGATAAGAAACTATTTGTTTTAGTCTTTAACCTTGAAAGAATGAGGAGTCTTATTCTGGTCTGCATGCAACTCATCTTTTTCTTGGGATTTTATTTTTCTTTTTTGGAATTGCTGTTCACAACTGTACTTCAGCTAAGCGGCCGTGGTATGAGTGGTGTTTCAATGCTGTCAAATCACCCAGGACTTGCAGCTGGCCTCATCTGGATCCATTTGGGGGATTTTAAACTGGGTCTTAGCATTAACGATCAGCTGGCCTCATCTGCACCCATTTGGGGGATTTTAAACTGGGTCTTGCAACCTGCTGCAAGACCACATACATTGGGCTTTGTTTACTTATTTTCTTTCATGCATTAGAAATCCTTTGCCTAGGGATTGAAGGATGATAAAGGTACAGCGTTCCAAGTTGAATCATCGATGCTAAAACTTGTCTTGTTATCATATAAGAAGTTTGCAAATGGAAGTACCTCTTCCTGTATGGTTTGGAAATTTGTGCAGCATCTGTATGTGCCCTGAACATATCTCCCATATTCCAGCTCTTTTGTCTATTGGTTTGACAGTGATCACCCCTGCTATTTTTAAATTGAGGGCTTGAAAGAAGTCTTGCCAAAATTTCCCTATACACCTTATATCCATCATATCATTGATAGTAAGATGTGATTTAAACCTAAAAATGATTTCATTTGCCATAATCATAGCAAAATTAATCCTTTATGATGAATATTGCAAGGAATAGTCTAGGCCTAGCCATATTCGGGGTTTTTATCTATGGACTATAACAACCAATGTCTAATAATTTTGTCTTTAATTTCTAATCATAGAACTGACAAGATCCAAAGAAGTTCTTTGACATATAACTCCCAGAACTTGGGGGCACATCAATAAACCTCCTAGATAGCTTGTTCTTTGCTACAGTAAGAAAAATAAGTCAATGCAAAAATAATGGTTACATGACGCAAGGAGCTAGTGCATGACAAGAGACCCGTTTATGGAGAGTTCACTTTGGCAGAAGATGGCTTCTGAAAGCAAATAGCTGACCTTTTTCTGGCACGTGGCTTTGCAAATTAATTTATTTAGTCATTTTTTTCTAAACTAGTTTTCTTTTAGATTTCCCACCTTCAAAGAATTTTTTTCTCTTTCTATCCTTATGGTGAAGTCATTTATGTTTGTTTCCTGCTTTCCTTCATGTAAGCGTGTTGTACATAGTAGATAAGGAATAAATATCAAGGGGGTATTGGAATTTTTTATTTTAGTTTCATATTCTGGGTGCATGATTCATGTAATTTAAGCATACTTGTAAATCTGTAATTTTTCCAGCTTGATGCAACAACTTAGCCAAGAACTGGAACAAGAAGAAACTAGAAGTTACCGGCACCAAATCGGTTCCCCATTGACGGATTCACCTCCAGGTTAGTTTCATTCTTACAGAGGTTCTTTACTGGAAGATTACCAGAGAATGTTTTTCTTTCTGCAAGTTCATTCAAGCAAAAATAAATATGACTAGAAACTGTCAGGAGTGACTCAGGACAAACTTCACAATTTCATTTAAATTTTAAAATGCCTAGAGATCAGAATTTTGTTCCTAGATTATGAATTTATATGCAAGGTGGCTTGGTGTAAGATTTTGGTATCTTTAAGACTTGGCTTTAGTAACAAAATGAGAAGATGAAAATTGAAAAATCTTGCTCGTCTGAATATTGGTTTTAAGTTAACAATGTATTCTGTAAGGAAATATTCTTCTTATCCAGATAGGGAATGTTGTTTGAACCTTTTTCTGAAGGTGCAGCTTGAACCTTAATCATTGTCTGGCATGTTCCACATATTATTTGTATGTACATTTGACGGGCAATTTATTTCAAGTTGGTTGATTATAGAAATTTCCAGAAAGGTAGAAATTTCTATGTTGCGTGGTATGCTGATCTGTAGTTCTCTGCATGTACATTTGGCATGCTTATGTCAAGTTTGTTGATCATAGAAACAAGCAGAAAAATTAAAAACATTTTGTCTAGATGTGGCTTAGAAATGTGAACTACAAATTTGTGCTGACCTTCTATTTTGCATACAAACAGGCAGCTGGCCACATTTCAGCAGTCCAAGTGAGAATGGCTCTTTTCAAAGTATTCATCAATCGCCAGCCATTGGAAATATGAACTCTATGATAAACAAGCCTTTACAGGGTTTGGCTGCAATCCTGCCACCTCTGGTGTCGACTTCTGCCAAAGCTGGACCTATTGGTAATGACATAGGAAGAGCTAATCAGATGGATTCAATCTCCCCTGTAAACAATCTGGGAAAGGGAGGCCAGTTCCACCACCCACATTCTTTTCCAGAGAAGAATGGTTCTTTGATGCAGCTATCACATTACAGTTCATCTGGAACTGGACCTGTACTAGGAAGCTCTACTTCCTTTGGACCTCATGAAGGTAATTGGCCGCTTTCATTCTATGCCCATTGCTGGAGTAACAGAGATCTGTTCTACGGCATAACAACTACTATGTGTAATTACTCAAGTTTGCAACCATGTTCATGGCTTAAATTTCAGAAAGAGATGAATAGTACCATGCAATTACTAATCCTATTTCCTTTCTATAAGAAGCATAGGTGAAAACAGGTATTTATGTACATGTAGTCTAATTCATTGTCTTGGGACCATTTATACAGCAATGGGTATTTCTAAAAGTGGATCATTTGGTCATCCAAATTCAAGCTCCAGTGCAATCAGTACTTTGTCAGGTCCTCAATTTTTGTGGGGCAGTCCAAATCCTTATCCTCATCATACACAAAATTCAGCATGGCCAACGCGATCCCTAGGGAACTCATTCAATGCAGCCGGCCATCCTCATCCCCAAGGTTATTCTTATTCTGGGAGACAAGGTTCCTATATGAACTCTGTTGTAGCATCACACCATCACCATGTTGGATCTGCTCCCTCAGGAGATCCTTCATACCTTGGTTACTTCACAGGTTCACCGGAGACGTCTTATATGCACCCTGGATCATTTGGAGGCATGGGTTTCAGTTGTGCCAGTGGAAGTCACATGATAAATATTGGTGGGCATGGCATTGCGAATTCTGGACTTGGTATTTCAAACAATGGTGTCGCCGAAAACGGGTCTCCAAGTTTTGGAATGAGGTCTCCCCAACACATGAATCACATGTTTCTTGCAGGTGAGTTTCCAGGACTCTTGTAGACAATTTTAAGGGCTAATATTTTCCATTTGGCCGATTTTCCCAATTTTCGCCAAAAAAAGATTGACCAATTGATGCCTATTCACCCAAAGTTCTAAACAATAAATTTGTTAAACTTTTGAAATTGCCACTGTTTTCTAAAATACGACATGAAATCCTTGGAATCTTACAAAATTTTATAGTAGGTTTGTGAAACTTTTATAGTTAATATTTTGAGGATTATAAGGATTTGCCAAGGTTTTTACTCTTACCAAAAAACTACGTTTCCTCGAAATTTTCCCTGTGACCAGGATCAGTAGGTAACTCTGGAGATGGACTAAATGACCGAGTAAGAAATAGGCGCAGTGAGAACAGTGCAAGTCAAATAGATAACAAGAAGCAATATCAACTTGACTTGGAGAAGCTAATGCGTGGTGAAGATTCTCGGACAACATTAATGATAAAAAACATTCCAAACAAGTAAGCTTTGCTTTATAACCTGCACCAGAAAGTTTGGATTGTGATCAAAACTAGAATTTTATGTAGCATCTAGAGTGCATTAGTATGCAATCAATGATTCAATCACTAAAAAATTCTGTTGCTTGGGAGGACTTTGTACCAAGCAAAAATCTGTCATAGTTTTCCTCTAGAGATCAGGAGTAACCTTATCCGATATTAGCAAGATATGTGTTACATCATTAGATATTATCAAGTATTTGTTCATTGAATTTCTATCTTCAGTAACTTAGCAACAAGTATTGATAAGAAACTTAATGTAATAAGTATTACTTGGCAAATTTTAAATAATCACACAGGAGTTGTATAGGTATCTGTTTGATGTTTTCTATATACAAAGATGTTTTTGGTGCTTTTTGATTGAGACATTTCAATCTTTCTTCCAATATTCTTTAGGTATACTTCAAAGATGCTATTAGCAGCTATTGATGAAAACCATCGTGGGAGTTATGATTTTCTCTACTTGCCTATTGATTTTAAGGTAAAATATTTTAGAGCAACTGAGGTAGCCCTAGAGCTATTTAACATTTTCATTTGATTATGTTCATTAAAGGCCAATTTGGTTTTTATTTGGGTACTATGTTTTTAATATTTGCTCTTTGTGCAGAATAAATGCAATGTTGGTTATGCATTTATAAATATGATCTCCCCAGCTCATATCATTCCTTTCTACCAGGTTTGTTGTCTCTACTTTTCAAGAATTATGAGTGACAATAGATGGTATGATGTATTGTAACGGATTATTATTTTTCCTTGATGATGAATGTTTTCAAATATAAGCTTAATTAATATTGTTTGTTCTCCATCCTGAACCAAACCATCAATCTTTCCTACCGGTGAGTAAAAGGAGATCCTAAGAATATTTTAGGATATATATATATATATATATATATATATTTTTTTTTTTTTTAAAATTTTCAATGTGGTTCATGCGCTGGCTTGACCGACGGGCTACATCCACGGAATAATTTCTGGCGGACCCACCCGAAGGGGCCTCACACCCGCGGCCGCTGCGTGCCTAACCTCAAGAGAGTCGATGAGAATGGATCCCGCGACCTCACATGCTGGGAGGCCTAACTACGACTACTCGACCGATTGAGCTAACTCTTGGGGCTTTAGGATATAGATATACTTGTGGATATTCAGGAAATATTTTTGAGCGTAGTTCCAGGACATCTAGCTATTTCTGAGAATGGATACTAATTGCTTGCAGTTTTGTAGATGTGTGGAAAACGCTTTTAGAGTTATGTTAAATCAAGTTTATTCATTCATTGAGTCATCATTGTTTGAATTCCAGTTAAATATTATGTTTTCTGCTTATCAATGCACCAATCAGCATATGGAGCATTGTTGCACTTTGTCTTTAGGTTATGACAAAAATTCAGGCTCCCAACAATGATATTTTGTCACTGACAGGCATTCAACGGAAAGAAATGGGAGAAGTTCAACAGTGAAAAGGTTGCTTCCCTTGCATATGCTCGAATACAAGGAAAATCTGCTTTGATAACACATTTTCAAAATTCTAGCTTGATGAATGAGGATAAGCGGTGTCGTCCTATTCTTTTTCACTCTGATGGTCCAGAGGCTGGGGATCTGGTAATTTCTTTGCCATCTGATGCAATCAAATATTTGTTATTCCTACCGTTTTTAGAAACAAGAGTCCTTTTAGGGAAACTGACCGAGAGATCAGTTGCATTGTTTATTTTCAGGAGCCATTCCCAATGGGTGCTAACCCTAGAGTCCGTTCAAATGAGGGTTCCAACAGTGGAGATCACCCAGAAAGTCCAACAGGAAGTGGAAGTAAAGGTGGCTCGGAGCATGCAAATCTTGAAAGTACTGCAGATGGTACTCCGAATTTTCCAGGAGAAGATGAACAATAATACCTCTGCTATCATGAATAACTACAATTATCAATATGAAATAAGGCAGTAATGCCCGATTCTTTCTTGACGCATGCAAATGTATAAAAGAAGAGTGCCTCTCCAGTAGAAGCTTGTTGCAAGCTGTACATTCAAACAATTCTTTTTATTGACTACAATGGCCATCTTTGGTAGCAATACATGCTCAAGGTGTGTGCCTCTGTAGTCCCATTTTGTTTCCTCGGTTGTCATTTCGGTGAAGAATGACACAGTACAATTGATTATTGTGCAGTCACATCGTTTGCATAAAGACAGGTACACAATTGGTTATTTTTGTGTTGCCAAGTTCTTGCAGTAGGCTCGAAGTAGCTTGAAGGATTTGAAAAGAAGTTTGATTCTTTTGTTGAATCCAGCCTGAAATGTGTATAAAGTGAGAGGGATCCAAGTTGTCAAGTTTGGTAGAAATGTTGCCATGATACAGGCAAAACATCGATAATTTATTGTCTGATCTATTTGACTGAAACTCTTAGAATCTGAGAGTTTCAACTATTACCAGGAATATAACAGCTTCATATTGGTTTGGACTTTGGACATTGCACATGTATCTCAATTATTTGAACGTAAATCCCTATTTGAGTTGTTTGATGGTCAAAACTCATACACCAATTTCATTCAGATTGTGTTGTTTTTTTATGCATCTTTAATCGTTTGGCTGTCAAAGGATTTGTTACAATCTCTATCAAGTCCAGGGAATGATGTGAAGCAAACTTATTGTTTCTGCTTGGAATTGGTTTATATTTTGTTGCATCTGCTTTGTAAGAGAGATCGGTATCGAGGAAGATTCTTTGCCGGAAATCGTTGTGCTCAAGGCATGGAGCATTGGAGTTTTGCTTGTCTTGTCGAGTTTCTTCATTGTTATTTTCCCATGTATTAACATATAGATTTTTGCCAATAGAACGATCTTTGTCCAAGAGATTTGATAATGAAATTCATATAAATTATAAGGAGTGCTTGTGTGATCTGTCCGAACTGCCATTTGCTTGTTATTTTATTCATCATATGCCATTCTTTGTAGGGCTTTAACAATGAACTATTAATACATGCTCCATTACTGCCTAAATTTTCTGATGTGTTTTGGCATGAAGTAGACAGTTTGACCTCCTTGAAGGAAGTTTACGGTGGATTCTTTATTTAGGCAGTAGTTTGAAATTCATGTTACTAAATTTGAAAGTTGTGAAAATTAATATGGACCTTTTTTCGTTTTGACAGTGTTTATTATTATATGATTTGAATTACCCAAAACAATAAACAGCAATTACCACTTGTTATGGTATTTCAAACAATCCCTTGTCAGTAGTATGCAAAATAGGGAATGAAAATACAAACCTCCCAATTACAATAGAGCAATAAACAACACAAGATGATTGTCAACGGCCCTTCTTACATATAGAAGATATTAGTGCAAAGTATTCTCATATCACCATTCTAGGTGGATGTACATACAACACAAGACGATTATCACTGGGTCGTTTTACAGATAGAAGAAGAAATTAGCTCTAGGTAATTCCTATACCACCACTCTAGGTGGATGTTTATTGTTATATGATTCAAATTAACCAAAATAGTGTAATAAAACAGCAAATACCACTTGTTATGATATTTCGTACAATCCCTTGCCAATAGTATGCAAAATAGTGAATGAAAATAGAAACCTCCCAATACCATATATAGAGTTCTACACAACACACGATGATTATCGATGGGTTTTCTTATAGACAGAAGAAGAGATTAGCGCTAACTATTCCCATACCATCACTCTAAGCGGATGTACATGAAGCGTGGGTGGCCTTCATCTTAAAACGCTAAAATAATAACAATCCCTTTCCAATAGTATGCAAAATAGTGAGTGAAAATAGAAACCTCCCAGTACAATAGAGTTCTACACAACAGAAAACGATTAGCAATGGGAAGAGATTAGCGCTAACTATTCCCATACCATCACTCTAAGCTGATGTACATGAAGAGTGGGTGGCCTTCATCTTAAAACGCTAAAATAGTAACAATCCCTTGCCAATAGTATGCAAAATAGTGAATGAAAATAGAAACCTCTCAGTACATTAGAGTTCTACACAACAGAAAACGATTATCAATGGTTCTTCTTATAGACAGAAGAAAAGATTAGCGCTAGCTATTCCCATACCATCACTCTAAGCGGATGCACATGAAGAGTGGGTGGCCTTCATCTTAAAAAACTAAAGTAGAAGAATGAGAGAAAGAGATGTATTATTAGGAGAGTACCGAAGATAATAATATGAACGAGTGTTAAGGGCCATAATATACCCCGTCCAGAATGCTTTTCCCTCAAAGCTTTGTGATTGAGGTGGTCGCTATGAAATGTTCTCGTTTCCTAGGGGTGCTCTTCTTCTAGAGGCATCTTTGACTTGAGGTGACTGAGGTGGCGCTCTCTTCCTCAACCTGCCTGGTAAAGCCTCGTTATTCCATCAACATACATAACCGAGTATATTATATATGTATTTTATACAGGTACCTCCCCCTCAACAGACATAAATTGATCTATCTATAGTCAGAGAATGGAAGAATTAAACTTGATAAACCGGCAATAAATAAGGAAGGCAGGCCGGCACTTTGATAAAGCATTGAACCTCCTAGGGGTGCTCTTCTTCTAGGGGCATCTTTGACTTGACTTGAGGTGACTGAGGTGGTCGCTGTGTAAAGTTCTCATATCCTCAGGGGCCTCTTCTTCTATAAGCGTCTTCTTTGACTTGACGAGGTACTCTGTGATTGGTTTGTCCTTAAGAAGACCAGTGTGGTTTCAAGAGTTGTTTTAGGTTCTTGAATTAATTAACCATTTTTGTCCAATTATAGAAGTTTAGTGTGCACTAAATGGCCAACATAATTATATCTTTGTACAATAGACATGGAAAACCTTTTCCAGGGGAAAATATCAGTTCTTTGTTATTTCATTGAAATCAAAAGTAACTTAGTTACAACTTCAGCGAATGTTGTGCACATGGTATAGATACAGCTATGTTCATCATCAGCAGACATAAGACAATTGATCAGCTTCGCACGAATACTGGACAAACCTTCAAAGGTAACACCTATAATTTGGAAATCTTGACTACATCCACATCACTAACCTTCAACAGACAGATTTCAAGACTAATACTGAAGTAGCTAATCCAAAGAAATATTAAACAAGAGAGATCAGTAATATGAGGGGATCATCCACCTCAATCATCCAAAGGATGTCAATAACAACAGCACATAAAAGACTCAAGTGCTAAGGGCTAGAAAAGCTGGAAAGTGGCCTGATTAGTACATTCACCATCAGTGAATTCAGTAAACTTTACTGAAAATGGCATGAGGCCAAGGTTAATGCTTCTTTGGATAAGCTATCAGCCTTAGTATTGTGTTCTATGAATATGTGAACTGCTTTTAGCTGGATGAAGTAAGGTTCCAGATCACGGATACGTTGACACCAGCGATCAAGTGCAAGTAAAGATAGTGCAGATCTTCTATTGAACCAATTAATGATGACAGTGGAGTCACCATGAATGTGTAGAGTGGGAAGGCCCATGGATTTAGCACAATAAAGGAGAGTCCATAAAGCAAGTAGTTCAGATCTGGTGTTTGTACTCAGACCAACACCCAATTTGAAGCAGAAATAGTGGTCTTGGCTAATCAAAAGATGGACACCTATACCTTCAGTTTGATTGGCTGAAGCCCCATCAAAGAAGCCTGCAGGAAAATCATAAATAGGAGCCAGTCCAATAGTTCTCCTTTTAATTTTCTACTGAGACAAAACAGGATAGAGCTGAAGTTGTTCCTTAATAGTATGTACAACAAAGTGTATATCAGGCTTTTTGTCTTCAAATAAACACTTGTTTCTTGTCAGCCATATTTGCCAGGTAAAAAGAAGAGGAAGATAAATAAGATTATTTCCTTTGCTGATCCAGGAAGAAACATTGTGTGTGTAGTTACTCTCCTTCCAAAAAAATGGAATGCCAAGAGAGGATCTAATGTGAGCTGTAACCAATCTGGTAAAGCTGCAATCATGAAATAAATGATCAATTGATTCAGAAGCTGATCTGCACAGGCAGCACCAATTCGGTCCAATCCAACCTTTTTTTATGAGGTTTTCCCAAGTATGAACCCTATTAGACAGACAGAGCCAGCTAAAGCAAATAATCTTTAGTGGGGTGCGAAATTTCCAAATCTTGACAAAGGTATCAACTTGTCTACTGGTGACAGAGATATTCACAATCAACTCATACATTACGTTGGCTTTAACTGACCCTGTCGACTTATTATACATCCAAACCAGTGTATTGGGTGAATTGCTGATGCAGACTCCTCCATGTTGGAGTCCTTTTATATACCGAGTCCATGCTTCCTTCCATTAACCACCTAGTTCAAGCTCCTCTGCAATGAGCCAATATTCTGTGGATGTAGTAGCAACCCCCCTATTGAGGACGTATGATAGAGAAAGAATGCCATAATCTTCCAGATATAGTCTGAGATCCTCCGGTAATATAAAATCAGAAGTGAGACCAGCTATAGGATCAATGCCAACTTTAATATTTTTTCCATTGCCAGTTTTCCACCCCAGGCATCTAGTAATCCATGAGATAGCTCTGATAAAACCGTTCCACATATGAGAGGTACCCTGAACCGTGAAGGATTGTTGGCGGATCCAAACATCAACAGGTAAATTTTTAAGATATTTGTGCTTAATGATCTGAGACCAAAGTCCATCTCCATTGAGTACAAGCCAGAGAGTTTTAGTGCGTAAGGCCAAACTAAACTAGTCAATATTTTTAATGTTCCAGCCACCAAGATCATATGGCTTGGAAATGGTAAGCCAATCTACCAGATGATATTTATGATTCCCAGGCGAACTCCCCCATAAAAAATTGAAGATGTATCTCCTGATATAATTTAATATGGTGCTGAGCATGCGTGCCAGTGAGAGCCAATACATAGCAAGACTCATCAGTACAGACTTGACAAGAACCAGTGTTCCACCTAGAGACAATAACTTGTATGTCTAGTTACTCAGCTTTTTTTCAAACTTTTGTAAGAACCATCTCCAATCCTTGATACAGTAACCCAGGGGTTTGAAGTAGTATCCCAAGTACTTGAAACCAGAAGTGAGGGGCTCCATTTTAAAGGGCATGAAGTTGTATATTTGATGTCTGACAGACTCATCAATGTCATTGAATAGGAAAGATGATTTGGCTGCATTGATTTACATTCCAGTAGCAAAATAGAATGCATCCAGAATTTCCTTATAGTGCTGCCACTCTTCCATAGTACCCATGCCAAATAGAATAGCATTATTTACAAAAAGTAGATGAGTGAGATACAGACTTGGTGCTACTTTGATACCGGATATATCACCCCTGTCAAGTGCATTTGAAATCAATAAACTCAGACCTTCAATGATCAATATAAAGAGAAGGGGAGAAAAGGGGCAACCCTGTCTAATATCTCCCGACACTTGAAAGAATTTAGATGGGGTTCCATTAATAAGAACAACAAAATTTGTTGACTCCACACATCCCATGATCCAATTCACAAAGGTGGTAGGGATCCCAATCTGTAAAAGAACCAATCTCAAGAAAGACCAATTGACCCTGTCAAAGGCCTTCACCAGATCAAGTTTCAATACCATCACTTTCTGTTTTTCAACCTTGATAGTATGGAGAGCTTCTTGAACAATACCTACAGGTTCTATAATTTGTCTATTATGCAGGAACCCAAACTGATGCTTAGAAATAACCTTGTCAAGTACCACTTTAAGTCTGATAGCAGCGAACTTGGAGATAGTCTTATAAATCAGATTGCACAAGGAGATGGGTCTGTACTCAACAAGAGTAGTTGGCTTGTCACACTTAGGTATGAGAGTAATAAAGGTAGCATTGAGGGCTCCTATGACCCTACCTTCTAACCTAGAGTGTTCAATAGCTTTCAGAATGTCCAGCGCAACAAGATCAAAGAAGTAAAGGTAAAATTCAACCGGCCATCCATCTGGTCCAGGACTTTTATCTTTTTTGAATCCTTTGAGTACATCTTCAACTTCTTGGAGAGTAAAAGCAGACAGAAAGAGATCATGGTCCTCCTCCTGAACATAGGAAGGAAAAATTCTGATGACATTTAGTTGTGCCTCTATATTAGTTTTACCATCATCAGAGAAAAGTTCTGAGAAATGTTGTACACCCGACGCCTTTGGCTTGGTGTCATCCTCAATAGATTCCCCACTCTGGTTATTGAGTGCCCATATCGACTTAGAGTTTCTTTTGGCTGAGGCAAAGGAGTGAAAGAATTTGGTGTTGGCATCGCCCTCCTGGATCCAGTCCACTCTGCTTTTGAGCTTCCAGGTAAGGATCTAGTGAGCCAAAAGAGAATCCTTCCTGGCTTTCAAGAGTGTAAGTGAAGTAGAGGCCTCTTCCGAGAGAATACCAGAGTGGTGAGACGAGAGGAGTGAAAGAATGGCCAGGTCAATCTCAGAGATCTCCTTTACTCTCAAAGTGGTCTTCTGTTTTTCCAAGGTCTTAACAGTGTTCATGAGTCTCTGCAACTTATAGCTAATGTCAAACATGGGGTCAACAATGGGAACATGTGCCATCCATGAAGTAGTAACAAGAGCATCAAAGTCAGCTTCAAGGAGCCAAGCTCGATTGAATTTAAAAGGATATAGGTGACACTTCAGACAGAAATTCCATTCGAGACACACCGAATAGTGATCCGAGATTTCAGAGGGCTGCGTCCAATAATGATAACTACCAAGGAGAGGAATAAGATGAAAGGATGCTAGGAATCTATCTAGTCTTTTGCTAACACCCTCAGGACCTGCTCTACCATTTCTCCACGTGGGGCCAATAGTGGTGGGAGCAAGATCCACCATATTAATAGAATCCAGTAACTGAGCAAAGTACAGTGTGAGATGATCCAATCAAGCACGGTCACCCCAAATCTCAAGATCAGAGATCGTAAAGTTTAGGTCACCAACCAATATGAGGTTGGGGAAATTGAAGATACCCCCAGATACAACAAAGTCCCAAAAAGAAGTTCTGTTGGCATAGGGTCCATTGCAGTTAACAATGGAAAAGACAGAATCAAGACCTTTGAAACTAGCAGAAAGAAGAATGCCAGCAAAGGAGTGATAAGCTTTACACCGAATCAAACGAGGATTCCAAGCCGAAAGGATACCCCCAAAGAGACCAAGAGCATCGATAGCACAATATTCTCATCTAGGCTTAATTTTGGCAAACAAACGAAGGGCAGAAAAATGATCACACATCGTTTCTTGTAACAAGATGATGTCAGGATTAAGTGAAGTGAATAACTCTTTAAAGGCTTTTTGTTTGGTAAGCCCCCCAAACCCACGAATGTTCATGGAGACAATCTTCATGGGTCAGCCTGAATGATAGGTGACTGTGCTCTAAGTGCCTGGGAGGGAGAGTGTGCTCTGGCTGTCGCTTTGATACGAGCTGAAAGTGGGGTATACAGACCAGAAGGGGCTTGAGAAGAAGTTTTATTTCATTTCCTAGACTTTCGTATAGTTACATTCTCGAATCTAATCGAGTCAAGAGACAAAACTGAAGGTGAGATGGGGGACTTATCAGTGAATATATCCAATGCTTTAAGAAGGGACGGGTTAGCAAAGGAGGGAGTAGTTAAAGGACTACTAGGGGATCCAGAACAGAGAGGTACAAGGAAGGGGTGGAAAGTTCTCCAGGGTATAGGGGGGAGAAGAGGCATCTGCAGGATGGAGTGAGGTATCAGAAAGAGTAGGAGGGTCAGAAGGAGGTATAGTAGCTGGTTTAGGACGAGTTCGAGAAGCTGAGAGGGCCAGTGTCTCCACATCATTAATGAATTGTAATTCACCTTTAGTAAGGTCGCCAAAGGAGGTAGGAGAAGAGGAGTCATAAGGACTTGTTGGTGAAGGATTACCAAAGGAATCAAGGGTAGGAGTAGTCTCTGGTTGAATATCGAGTAAGGATGAACGCTGCGGTGAAAGGGCCTGCGAGGTGTCCTGAGATAAATCAGAGTCTGTAAAGCCTACAAACAAGGGAATACCCTGAATTAAAGAAGTGCAGGAGTTCCTCAAATGTCCCGTCTCATGACAGTAGCTACAACATAAGGGCATATTCAAATAATCGAGTTTTTGGGTAATGACCACACTGCTGCAGACAATCTCGATTTCAGGTAAGAGGCCACATGTGACATCAAGTTCGACAAGAACCTTGGCTGTGCGTTTGCCAAAAGATTGAATGGTATTTGCAATGCCAGTAAGGATATCTTTGGACCAGAGAGGGAACGACAGTGCCGACAAAAGGACCCATAGATGTCGTTTGATAACACGTTCTTTAATGGGGTCAAAATTCGTATGCCACCGGCTGAGAACGAGGGAGCCATTACCTATGGTCCAGAGAAAATTAAGGATACGAGAGGCGTCGGTGTCTTCAAGAAATACAAAAGCCAACCATCGGTTAGCCAGAAGACTGATAGTAGGGATGTAACTAAGGATGGGTTTACAATGAAGAGTGGCCCAGGCCACCCATTCCTCCCTGTTCATTGAACAATATTCTAGGCGTCCAATGAGTTCCTGGTGACAGAGTTCTGAGACTCTGTCAAGTATGACATCTTTGCCAACAACAAAACGACGCTTATGATCGAGAGCGATAAGAATCTTGGTTTTATGGTGAGCCTGAAAACGCGAAGGGTGAGAGGTACCACCCCTAGTACTGGAGGGTAGGGACAGTCTCGAGGAGGCCATCAAAGGCAGAAGAGAAAGACCAGATAGGTAATCGGGGAAAACCTAAACCTAAGCAGTAAGTTGCAGGAGTCACGAGGTAGTGACAGAAAGCAATAAAAAACCCTAGAGGTATAAAATCCCAAGTAACTAAACCCTGACCAAGACTAGGAGTGTCACAAAACCCAACCCGACAGTAAAAAGAAATACCTAATTCCCACTTTTTGGCATGGTTGGTACTAGCCCTCTGGGAAGAGGGTGAACTCCATGAAACCTAAGATAGCCCGTGAACCAGATAATGACCAGAAGGGATAGACAGGCCACAACCCAATGACTAAAAAATCATGAAGATAAATGGAAGCGAAATAGGAAAGTACCTGTTCAGTGATGGACCCAGAATGATGTCGGCGCCAGAGGTGGACAGTTGACCAAGCGCTGAAAACTTCCGCAGGAATCGACGCTAAAAGCTGAGAACCATCAACCAACTGCCGAGAAACCAGGGTTCTTGCCCGGTAAAAACAAACCGCCACCAGGTGAAGTGCAAAAACCAAACCGTGACCAACAATGACGCAGGAAATGACAAGAATACGCCAGAATCTCCGGTTGTAGGGGTGGCAGAGTTTAAAAAATAGTCCCCATGAAAGAAAATGGACGTAGGGTGGTAGAGTAAGGGTATCCGGTAGCATAATAGGAGAAAACTCAAATGGACGTGCAAAATGCACAGCTGCATCCTGGCCACCGAAACTGAAAGGTCTTCCTAGCTACCCAAAGATCCACCAAAGAGGCCTGTAACCCCAAACCATGCTAGAAACCCTAAGGGCACTTCGGCCTCTGCTCTCCCGTCATCGGTTTTTGTTTGTTCAAATTATGCCATTGGGTTTAGACATGGAAAACCTTGTAAAGAGGAAGGCAACTCCAACTCATAAGCTACCTCAAATCTTGTGAAGGCCCTTGTAAGGACCATACAATTTTAGAGCCAAATTTTTATTATTCTTCTATTCAAGGGCGGATTGCTTATAAGACAAGTCATAAATAAACCCTTCTAATTAGAACTGCCTCTCACTTGTTACTTCATTATATTTTGAGCCAATTAAAAGTTTTCCTCGAGTTCTGGTAGTGTTTTATGACTTTGCTGAAGATGATAATCAAATGCATGGATTTTGGATAACCTCTACAAGTATGATGCAATATTTTTTTAAATGAGAACAAAGGCATGGATTTTGGATAACCTCTACAAGTATGATGCAATATTTTTTTAAATGAGAACAAAGTTATATTATGTTGATTGGTAGATGGTACACACTAATTACTATACACAGTGAAGACTAAAAAGGCTCATACAAAAGAAAACTATGACTTTTAGATCTAACCTTTTCTTAGGCTCTATTTTTTGAGAGCTTGAAGTTGGTTGCGCTGAGAAGGTACATTTCTATAGCTTAGATGGGGGAAGTGTCTCTCTGTCCCATAAAAGAAAAACAAAACAAAATAAAATAAGAATGCATGCATCATGTGTTGTAGCATAGTGGAGCACCTGGGTGGAGGGGAAGTGTTAGTCTCTTCCATAAAAAAAACCAAAAAAAAAAAAAAAAAGAATGCATGCATCATGTGTTGTAGCATAGTGGAGCACCTAGGTGGAGGGGAAGTGTTAGTCTCTTCCATGAAAAAAAATAAAAAAAAAATAAAACAATAAGAATGCATGCATTAGTATTCTCTAGCATAGTGGTGAGAGGAATGTGTGATATAGTTTAGTGGTGAAAGGTTTGTGGATTTGATTTTTCTCGATGCTTTGTAGAATCAAGGTTAGATGGGTCTATACTGGTATCTTAATACAAGGAATTTCTTGCTTGGGTTATTCTTCCTAAAATCACATTTCTGAGTGATAATTGTTTATGCCATAGTCTAAACGTTCGACGATTTTGAACAGTTTTTTTTTTGTCGACATGATTTTGAAAAAATTGGCATAAAATTAAAAAAATATTGGTTACAACTGTTAAACTTTGAATTTTTGGGTGCCCCAAGGGTTTTTGACGGTGTTGAATATGTTTCTACCACCAAAATCTCCATTAAAACATAGTTAAATTCAGATTTTGCAAACTAAAAAACGCCAAATTCCGGCAAAAAGCCTTGGTCTGGACCAAATCGTTGAATATAGATGTCTCCATTGTTTATGGCTAAGTATCTTCGAGGTGATTCCTTTGTTAGTTGTTGGTTATATAACCTCTAATTTTGGTTAAAACTATTTCACTGATCATCCATAAAAAAAAATCATCTTTAATTGATTGGTTTGAATCCATCATGGCTTGAAGGACAAGTATCATAAACTTCATTAACTATCCCTTTCAGAAAAACTTTCTTCAAATTATCTTGCTTCTAACCTTGGAGATGATATTTTTATAATTTAAATGTTGAATCCAATGAATGTCTCTATTGTACATAATCTTATATGCTAGGCCTTTGAGCAATTTGAACACAAATGCCTACTAAGGAAAATACCTTTATCCTCTTGACTAGGATCTATCTTAATGAATATTCCTAATGAGTTCCTTTTTTTCTTGCAATATCTACTCATTCCGCGATTAGATTGAGAGGTTTGAGAGTGTCACTCAAATTAGGGTTGATGAGATAATCATTGATGCACTATTAAATTCAAGAAAAGATTGAGGTTTGAAGAGTCAGCCTAAACTTTGAGCCAAAACCATGGCCTTCTTACGATCTTCTAGTTTCTTTAAATATAATATTAAAATCCTCTAGAGGAAAAGCTTACCCTCTAATCTAATGTCCAATTGTTCTTACTCCAATGCATCGGGACCATGGTCTTCCTACGATCTTTTAGTTTCTTTGAAAATAAGATTAAAATCCTCTAGAGGAAAAGCTTACCCTCTAATCTAATATCCAATTGTTCTTACTCTAGTGCATTAGTACTAAGGATGAAGGAAAAACCATTTTAAATTTAAATATTTTGATTAGAGCACACTCTTCATAATGTTTAATGTATCCTTGTAACCATGGAGAAGAGACTTGAAGGACAAGGTACATTTCATTGGGTATACAATGATGCTGGCTAGTTTTGGACTTGCTTTCTTTCATGCAGATATAGAGACTCTTAGATTGTTGAACACATCTTTGAAGGATTGATGGTTCTTTGCAAGCTTTGTTGCCACAACAGAGGGAGAACCCAAAGATGGCGAGGACTAGGGTGGAAAAGCACCTTCTCAAAATCAACGATTGAAACACTTTCAACAATAACCAACTTGGAGGGAATGGGGGAGTCCTTGACACTGTCCTTGTTTTCTTTGCCATAAAAATGATGAAAGGGAGAAGGAAATACAAGGATGGGGGATCAACTTACCTACAAAGGCTAGGCTATAGTTGGGAGGAGCAAGGCCTAGCTTGTAATGCTAGAAGCACTCAAAACCTCGATAGAGTGAAAACATGCTAAATCCAATCCATAAGTGTGAATCATAATACAATGTTGGGAGGGGTGCTACTTTGTATAAGTTCAATGGCATGCCCACGACCTTGTGTTGGGAAAGCTCCAAGGAAATATTTTGGAAGTTTGTCATGTTTGTCCAAGATATGGTGTAGGTTTGGGGCAACACTTCCTATTTCTAGTAGAGTGTCCATAGACTAAACCCCAATAATAGCTTCTTGAGCACACTTCTTGAGAAGCTTCTCCATTCTATGTGAGTTAATCAGTTGAATGGGAGGAGACTAATGTTGTGAGACTCAATCTCAACAAAAAATTGGGTAGCTTGGGACTCAACAAAAACTTAGCTCTAGACTCTATGAAACTCGAAAAATAGAAGAAGAAAAATTCAAAATATAGGATTTTCTGTGCAGGGAAAATAATCGTAACATTTCCATCTTAAAACTATATAAAAAAACAATCTATCCATCAATTAATCTTATCAGATATAGTAACATAACATATTTTTCTTTAGATAAAAAATTAAACTAAAACATAAATCAAAATTTGTGTAATGTACCTAGCAGGGATAATATGGGGTAGCAAGAAAGGTATCCAAGAGGATAATGCTATGTATTGAGGTCATGTTTATTAAATAAGGCCCACGTAGTGTGATACGTTAATAATTGTAATAAGACTTATTAGAAGGTTATGCTTACTAAAATATTTTTCTCTAAGAAGTATCTAGCAGGTTCTGCCGACTAGAAAGTTCATTATATAGAAAGCACCTAGGAAGTTAGATAAAAACTATATAAAGTAGAAGCAATGTAATGAGATGTCCTATGAGTTATGTTGGATGTAATAGTTGTAGAAATCATATGGCCCGTGGAGTGATTCCTTCTATAAAGAATATTTAATGGTATTTCCTTATGTTAAGGGTTGTTTTCATATTCTTGTGTTCGCTTGTGGATGTATTTCTGTTTATTCTTTGAAAAATATGTTTCGGTTATTTATAGAGTTTAAGTATTCTATATTGAGTGTGATTAAATTTATGGGTCAAGGATCCCAACATTTCGTATTAGAGCTCTTTCTTGGGATGAAAATTTGGATTTTTTTCTCTTTTTTTGTAGAATTTTGAAGGCAAAAAAAAGGACTGCGACACTCCCATAATTTTTGAGTATTTTTTTAGAGAATTTGGAAAAACTAATTGTATATATGAGTTCCTCTTGAAAAAATACACGTTTTAAAAAAAATCGCTCAAATGAGAGTCTGGATAGAGGATATATTGCATTTTGAAATTTGTTTTTTAGGGCTTCCGATGGTGCCCGTGTGTGTTGCAGAGGACATGAATTTTGATAGGGAAATCATATTGCAACCAGATCAATGCCATTGAATAAATAATATTTATGGATTTGGTCTAACATATTACATGATATATTTTCAATCAATATTGAGTGTTCTATATCCATTCTAAATTTTTGCCTTCAAAACCTCATGGAATTGAAGAATGGAAAGGTGAATGATAAAAACTTTACAATATATATATGCAAATTTAGAAGCTATGAAACAAGTAAACCATAAGACTAAGAAGGAATGCATGATTAATACCACATGTTCTTTCCTCATTGAAGAGTATGACCAAGAAAGATATGCATGGTATGGATTAGAAGATGCTTATGAGGACCAATATATAAATAATTGTAAATTTTGGGAAGAAAACTAATTTCATCTTCTTTTTTATAACTATTTTCCACCATATGAAGAGAACCTCATGGAAAAGATACAATGTTAGGTTGTGCCTACGGTTCCAGTGTTTGCTTCTTTTATAGTAGTAAAGTTTCATTTAGAGCCATCTTCTTACTGCTACATGGATGATTTGTTAGCTTTGGATGGTTATACTTATTTCGATTCACATGACCATGATGGGAATTTGAATATTAACACTCAACGACTCATGGAGCTTAGGCGTCATTAGTTGGGTGCTAGCTTGTGTACACAGGACATTAGTTTATGGATGAGTCATTTGGATTACTTCAACATTGTAGTTGGTCCTTGCATGAGGGACATGGACTTATTTAACATTGTGGTTAACACTTGTACACGAGCCTAGGTTTATGGTAGAGTTTCTTTGACTACTTCAGTATGATTAGCATTTGTACATAAGACCTTGGTTACCTAGCTTACTTTAGCATTATGATCAACACTTGTTAATGGGACCTTCATTTATGGTTGTGCCTCTTCACATAAAACATTGAGGGAAACATTTTTCGAAGGGGGATGGAACATAATGTACCTATGGGGTGCCTAAGGGGGATGGTCCCTTCTACAAGCCATTACAATGCCATCACACTTGACACAAGAGAGAAATAAGGAGGGCTCAACCAAACATGATACCCAGAAGAATTACAATGCCATATAAGAGACAAGGATCATGAACGATCCACAATAAAGTGATGGAGAACCATGTTATGATCCAAAAAAGGGCCTAGGAACAAGAGTGCACTAAAATAAAAAACATCATAAGACACCCATAAGCATGAATATTATCAAATGGGAAATAGTAAACAAGAAAGGCTCTAAATTTCATGATATCATCCATACAATCCCTCCAAGTGACAAAATACAAGTGCGCTCATGAGGAAGATGATTAATTGACACTTGTGAATAAAATGCACGATCAAACCATCTTAGAATCATCCATATCAAAATCCAAAAATCATGAGAGTCCACACCCCAAGTGGAATCTACATTCGTGATGGTTTACGTATATAGGCATTGACTGGCGACAAAGGTTAATATGTATGTCTCTTGACATTTCATTAAATACTAATTGTATTTATTAATTGTTATTTAATTATATGATTTATTGTTGTTATGATTATTATTAATATTAGTCTTTTATTTATATTTGTTACATTTCCACCCTCTTAAGGGAGGCTTTGTCCTCAAATCATAATAAATTTAATTTTCTCTAGTTGAGCATGGTCCCAGGCTAGCATCATACTTGTTCTTGCTTGGTTTTGGGGGTTTGATTTGGTCCTTCATCTGAATGTTGGCGAGGCTTCTTTGAAATATATGTATCATACCCTTGAGTTGTTTGGCTTTGTTGTTTAACTTAAAACCTTGAGAATTCTTAGGTACACACTTGCTTATATTGTTGTGTGTTTGTATGGGATTTTTTCACTTTTTTCATTAATGGTAATTCATCCCTTTTTAAAGCAGACCCTTTAATACCATACAATTTATAATGTTGTCCTTGCCAGTAAAACTCCATAAACTATTCTTTAAGGTTGGTGGTATAAGTTCCCAACTGCATTAACCACTCTGCTCCTAGAACCATATCCATCCCATCAAACGATAACACATACAATCATTATTGCAGTTCTAGTCCTTGTATTTGAACTGGCATTTTATAACATGGTTTTCCATCACTTTCTTGTGGAGCGTTCTTGATCCTCAACTCATAGATGGAATCATAATTCTTTTGGGTATCATGTTTGGTTGAGCCCTCTTTATTTCTTTCTTGTGGCAAGTGTGATGACATTTTGACGGATTGTATAAGGGATCATCCCCCCTGGACACCCCATATTATCCCCCATAGGTACATTACATTCCATCCCCCTTCAAAAGGTGTTGCCCTTAATGTTTTATGTGAAAAGGTACAACCATAAACCAAGGTCCCAATAACGAGTGTTGACCACAATGCTGAAGTAAGCTAGGTAACCAATGTCCCAAGTACAAGTTCTAAATATAATGAAGTAGTTAAAGAAACTCCACCATAAACTTGGGTCCCATGTACAAGTGCTAACCACTATGCTAAAGAAGTCAATGTCCCTCGTGCAAGGACTAACTGCAATGTTGAAGTAATCCAAAAGAATCATCCATAAACTAAAGTTCCATGTACACAAGCTAGCACCCAACTAATGACACCTAAGATCCATGTATCATTGAGTGTTAAGATTCAAATTTCCATCATTGTCACGTGGATCCAAATAAGTATAACCATACAAAGCTAACAAATCATCCATGTAGCAGTAAAAAGATGGCTCTAAAAGGAACTCTACTACTATTAGAGAAGCAAGCACTAGAAATTGGTAGGAACAACCTAACATTGTCTTTTTTTCCATGAGGTTCTCTTCATATGGTGGAAAAGAGTTATCAAAAAGAATATGAAAGTAGTTTTCTTCCCAAAAATTACAATTGTTTGTGTATAGGTCCTCATAAGCATCTTCTAACCCATACCATGCATATCTTTCTTGGTTATACTCTTCAATGAGGAAAGAACATGTGGTATTAATCATGCATTCCTCCTTATATTTATGGTTTACTTGTTTCATAGCTTCTAAATTTGCATATATATCTTGTAAAGTTTTTATCATTCACCTTTCCATTCTTCAATTCCATGAGGGTTGAAGGCAAAAATTTATAATGGTTCTAGAACACTCGATATTGATTGAAAATATATCATGTAATATGTCACACCAAAGGCTTAAATATTATTTATTCAATGGAATTAATTTGGTTGCAATCTAATTTCCCTATCAAAAGTTATGCCCTCTACAAGGCCGAAGCCCATCACCAAGAGTCCTTAAAACCAAATTTAAAACTGTAATATATCCTCTATCTAAACTTTAATTTGAACGATTTTTTTTAATCGTGTATTTTTTTTCAAAATGAACTCATATATACAATTATTTTTTCCAAAATCTCTAAAATAATACTAAAAGATGACGGGACTGTCACAGTCCTCTTTTTTCCTTGTAAATTCTACAAAAAAAAAGAAAAAAATCCAAATTTTCAGCCCAAGAAAGAGCTCTAATACCAAATGTTGTGATCCTTAATCCATAAATTTAATCACAAACAATATAGAATATTTAAACTCTAAAAATAACCAAAACATATTTCTTAACTAATAAATAGAAATGCATCCACAAGAAAGCAAACACAAGAATATGAAACCCTTAACGTAAGGCAATACCATTAAATATTCCTTATAGAAGGAATCTCTCCGCAAGCCATATGATTGCTACAACTATTACATCCAACATACTTCATATGACATCTCATTACATTGCTTATACTTTATATAGTTTTTATCTAACCTCCTAGGTGCTTTATATATAAGGAACTTTCTAGTCGATGGAACCTGCTAGATACTTCTTAGAGAATGGATATTTTAGTAGGCATAATTTTCTAGTAAGTCTTATTACAATTACTACTTTTCACACTACGTGGGCCTTATTTAATAAAAATGACCTCAATACATAGCATTATCCTCTTAGATACTTTTCTTGCTACCCCATATTATCCCCACTAGGTATATTACACAAATTTTGATTTATGTTTAGTTTAATCTTTTATCTAAAGTGAAAAATATTACGTTATTTGATGGATAGATTGTTTTTTTATATAGTTTTAAAATGGAAATGTTATGATTCTTTTCCTTGCATAGAAAATCCTATATTTTGAGTTTTTTTTGTTTTATTTTTCGAGTTTCATAGAGTATAAAGCCGAGCTTTTGTTGAGTCCCAAGCTACCCAATTTTTTTTTGAGATTGAGTCTTGCAACATTAGTCTCCCCCCACTTGAGTGATTAACTCACATAGAATGGAGAAGCTTCTCAAGAAGTGTGCTCAAGAAGCTATTATTGGAGTTTTTGTTGAGTTCCTTGATTGGTTTTGGGTGTTTGAATTGGTCCTTCATCTAAGTGTTGGTGAGGCTTCTTTGTAACATATGTATCATACCTCGGAGTTGTTTGACTTAGTTGTTTAACTTAAAACCTTGAGCACTCTTAGGTTCACACTTCTTTATGTTGTTGTGTGTTCGTATGGGATTTTTCATTTTTGTCATTAATGGTAATTCATCCCTTTTTAAATAGACCCTAAAATACCATACAATTTATCATGTTGGCCATGCCAGTAAAACTCCATAGATTGTTCTTAAAGGTTGGTGGTATACGTGCCCAACTGTATTAACTACTCTTCACCTATAACTATATCCATCCCATCAAGTAGCAGCACATACAATTATGATTGCAATTTTAGTCCTTGTATTTGAACTAACATTTTATGACATCTTCCTTTGTTGTTGACTTGATGTCCATCAACGACCTTAATAGTGAGGTCCTTTGTGGGGTACAAAAAAGTATTTAACACTTTAGCAACATTGATGTCCACACAGTTATGAGTACTATGAGAATCTACAATAATTGTCAGTTTTTTGTTTTTACAATTCCCATGAGCTTTAGTGTCTTTGGTTGTGAATTTTTGGTCTTAATTGTAGATGAAATTGTTGTTTTTTCTGCCTCTTTTTTTGGAACCTTGTCCTCATTAGTCTTCCTAAGATGATCAGGAGGGATATATTTGGTGGTTACTCGTGTTTCATTTCTTTGATCCTTTCCCCCTTGCGACATATCATCATCACTACTATTCGGTTGTGTGCATGAAATTGATGATAGTGATACTCTTCGTGATGTTTTGTCTATTGTTTAAATATGAGTTGTATGCTACAATAATTTCACGTTCCGGATTCAACACTTCTACTTGTTATCCATTCACTATTCGATAGTAACATAATGACACATCTTCACATTTATGCCATGGAGTCTAGTGTTTCCCACAATTACAGCAAGGATTTTCCTTTTTTTGTCTTTTATGAATGGGCATATTTGTTGTTGTCTATTAACGTGCTATAATTGGATGATTTTTTCATAATAGAATCCCTATGTTGAGTATTGAGCTTTCTTTTGATTATTTTTCCCATGCTTCTAGCCTCCACCAAGTTCCTTGGTCTTGAACTGGAGGTGCGGGTGTCTGTATCTGGATTAATGAACTGCATTTTCTCTCTATTAAATTAGGCTATGGACACAACACTAATACAAGAGCCGAGCTATTGCTACTCTGGGCATTATTGTACATTGCCAAATATATTGGATTACCATATCTACATGTCTTTGGCGATTCCTCTGTGATTTTAAATTGGGCAAAGGAAGAATCCACTCTTACCATTGTGAACTTAGAGGCTTGGTGTGACAACACCAAAAAGCTTATATCTTTGTTCACATACGTGGATTTCAACCATGTCTATAGGGAATATAATAAGAGGGTAGATACATTATCCAAGGAAGGGCTTCATATGGTTTCAAACCATCTTACCTTTATTGAAATATGTGAAGGTGAGCTATTTGGGGAAGTTGAACTTCATCTTTTTTGAGAGCATTGCTCTGATCTTCCTAAGGCCTGTCGGTCTTTGAGTTTTGGCTCCTTTTTGAGCAAGTTTGGATTAAGATGATTAGTCATGCCTTTTGACTATTTGAGAGGACCCAAGCCCTGACTTGGATAATGCCTCTGGGCTCTTATTATCTTCTTTAGGGACATATTTGGCTGATAGTTCTGCAGTGATTTTTATGAGAGGAACATTTCAGGTATATAATGCCCAGGTATTGACAGTAGCTGGTTCAGAGAGAGCACATTTTTCTTTGTAAAAGTTGTTGATGTAATTCTGGATAACTGGTAGATGCCACATGTTTGGATCTGATATTATTTGATGATGTACCCCGTTACCTTTGATTCAATAGAATATCAAGGAATGTTTTTTTCGTCTGAAAAAAAAGGTTGTATTTAAGAAGAGTAGAGTGAATTGTATTATGATTACCAAAAAAATATTATGATTTAAAAAAAGATGTTCATCAATATGTTTTGTTTTGTTGTTTTTGTAAAATCTTTAATAAAACTTATACAAATAAATGTGTGTACATATTCTTGTGATGGGAAATTCTCATCTTACTTAATCACTTTGATGGCTAATGATGACAAATCTTTTAGCTTGTTGTCTAAGTCTTTGGGCTTTTTTTTATGGAAAGCTATATCTTTTTAAGACACTATGGTTACTAACTTACAAGGATGGGAATTTCTGATACATTTTTAAAATTTTTTGAATCTTATGGAATGTTAGTTTATTTCTTGTTGATAGCAATTTGTCATCAAACAAAACAAAGTGTGTATAAATGTCAACGACATTGTTTTATAGTGGCTCTTGTTTTCAATCTTATGTGGCTCTTGTTTTTAATAAGATCGAGAAACTATATATAAAATGCATTTTGGTAAAATCTTTATATTCTAAATAAATTTATATATTTTTGAAAATTTTGCTTTATATCAAAGAAAATTAGTTAACAAAAAAAACCTCTATCTTCCACAACAACATATAAAACATTATTTTAGGAAATTTTTCTTCATGACACATAAAACTCTATTTTTGAAAATTTTGCTTGACACCAAAGAAAGGGTTAGCTTCATTTATGTAGGTTTAACAATTATATTCTTGTTTAAGTGTTTTTTTTAAATTTAATTGGAAAACATATAAGTATATATTTGATCATTCCAAGTGTTATTTTCACACATGCTAATTAAATACTTATTATTTTAATTATTTTTTTTAGTATAAATTATAAGTGTTCAAAATTTTGTTTCATAAAAAAAATATCTTGTATCAATCATCAAAATATTATTTTATTCTTTGATATCAACATAATAAAAACTAAAATTAAAAAAATAATAACTTTTTATTTATCAAAGTGTTGTCAACATAATAAAAACTAAAATTAAAAAAATCATAACTTTTTATTTATCAAAGTGTTGTAAATGTTAGTTCATTTTTTGTATCCAATAAATAAAAAATAAAAAATTCAACTTATTATTCATAAATTAAAAAATATATATTATTTAAATGTTATAAAAGCATTTTATAAAATTTGAGATAATAATTTCTTCTTCAAATATAAATGTGAAAATATTTTTACATTAAAAGCTATTTTTTTACTATCTAATGAAAATAGTTTTATGAAATATGTAATTGCTTAATGTGTTTTCAAGAGCTTTAAAAACTATTAACTATCATTTGGATTTTTTAAAGTTTCTACTTTATTAAGTGAAATAGTTACAAATTTTACAACAAAAATTGCACCATCCATGGTTAAATCTATTTTCATTTTTGGTATGTTTGTATATAACCATGTATGCATAGAGAATGGATTTGATTGCAATTTTTTATTTCAAATATCTAAATCTATTTTCACTTTTGGTATATAAACATGTATGCATAGAGAATGGATTTGATTGCAATTTTTTATTTCAAATATCTAAATCTATTTTAACTTTTGGTATATAAACATGTATGCATGGAGAATGGATTTGAATGCAATTTTTTATTTCAAATATCTATAATTTAGTATGTATATTATAATTTTGTACTAAAATATTTAGCTAAAAATCATGGTTCACCTCAACAATGTTTTATTTCTATGACATTATATTATAATTTTATACTAAACTTTTTTGGCAAAATTTATGGTTCATTTCAATGATGTTTTGTTTTCAAAACATTAAGCTTTTATTATTATGCAATTTTCTATTTCATATATATATATNAAAATAAAGTTTTTAATTAGTTCAATAAAAAATAATTAAGAATATTGTTTATGACTATAAAATATATATGCATTTTAATCTTCTATGTAATTTTTTTTTATAATATGTAAAAAAAAATCACATAAAAAATACTATGGAACATATGACCTTGTTGTTATCTTCTTATATATATTTTAAGATATAGTGAAAATAAAACATAGATTTAAGCTATTAACAAATATAAAATAAAAAATTTGGAAAAAAAATCTATACTAAGTATACAAGTAAAAAGTAAAAAAAAAATCACACAAAAAATACTATGGAACATATGACTTTGTTGTTATCTTCTTATATATATTTTAAAATACTATGGAACATATGACTTTGTTGTTATCTTCTTATATATATTTTAAGATATAGTGAAAATAAAACATAGATTTAAGCTATTAACACAAATTAAAACTTTTTTTTTTTTGGAAAAAAAACTATACTAAGTATACAAGTAAAAAGATGAACTGCAAATTACCCTTATCACTCACTTATATCTTGTGGTTTAAAATAGTGATATTAATACCACTTATATTTTTTTAGGAGAAAAAAAACAATTCTAACTTTTATAAAACTGTGTCTAAAAAGTCGACACCACTTAGTTACAAAAAGGGCATAGGTTTGTAGTAGCTTAATAGCTATATCCTTCAAAATTTACAAGTATCAAAAGTAACTGAGATCAAAACAAAACAACAGTCTATGCATATCTATCCTCAGAGCTAGGATTCAAAATAGTTAGAGCCAAATTCATCATATCTTAAAGACAATAATTACTAGAGAACTAAGGTGCCAATGTTCAATGGACTATCTCCCAGATATTCTTCCCAGAAAATTCTGTCGGTCCTAATGCCCATAGCCTTCTTAGATAGGTCATCTGCTTCCATATTAAATTCCCTATAAATATGCTGAAACATCAAACTTTTGAACTGTGCCTTAAGAGCTTTGACCTGATTCATCCAATGTTCAAGATCAATAACATGAATTTGATGCTTATCAAGATCCCAATCAATGATAACTTTGGAGTCCCCCAGGATCTGAAGGTATGTTATCATCCTTTGATTGACGAAGAAAAGTAGACCCCATAAAGCAAGAAATTCGACCTTGGTGTTGGATCCCCTACCAGCATCCATACGAAGCTTAAAAGAAGATGAATTACCTAACAGTAAGAAAATGCCAGCCCCACAGAAGCCATCTTTGGCTGCTCCATTGAAGTATCCCACATTCCTAGCCTGTATCACAGGAGAATATTTTACTAATCTGCAAATTTGGCTGCGGATGCTCTGTTCAGGGAAGTAAGGAAACTTTGGACATAGTAGAGTGATAAGATACCATCCTGTCTTGAAATATACAAGCATTTCTCGAACACCAAACCTCCCAGATCAAAAGACAAAGAATCTCAAGTGGCATGCTTAGTCTCTTAACCCAAAATGCAAATATCTCCACCAATGGCCGAGAGACCCATTGCCAAGGCTTCTTAAGACTGGCACAGATACCACAACCAAGTTGTTGAAATAAGGGGAAAGATCTAAAGATGTGATCCGTAGCTTCGACATCAAGATGACAGAGGACACAAACTTCGGGTCCACTGTATCCCCTAGCTTGAAGAGCATCCCAAGTCAGGATCTTCTGATTGATTGCAAGCCAACATGAATACTTAACCCAACCAGGAATCTTTAATGACTAAAGCGTGAAATTCCACCAGCTACAGACAGATACTTCGACCTCCTTTAAGAAATGCAGGTAAGCCAAATTTACTTTAACTGTACCAGTTTGCTTATTCACTCCCCAAACAATCACATCCCAATCAATATTCAAAATAAAACCCGCATTATAAAGAGAATCCGCATATGCATTCCATTCAAGAACCAATTCCATTGGGAGGCCTAGATTAGACGATGATAACCAGTAGGTCGTATGTTGATTGTTAGTGACATAGATGTCTTGAAGAGTCATAAAATGCTTCTCATGAAGCTATTCCAACGTCAGATTAGATAGTGAGTGTCAATCAATACCCACCATAGGATCAATACCAATATAAATGCAATTCCCCCTTCCCACTTTCCAGCATGGATCTTGATTAATATGGGTCATGCTGATGAGAAAATTTCTCCAGAGAAAAGAAGAAGTATAATGAGTGTGGTTGTTTCTGCCTAGCCATAGCTTCAGAGGCAGTCTGAACAGATATTTAGATTTTATGATGCTTCCCCACAGGCCTGAGTCATTGAGAGCCCGCCACATACTCTTTGCAATAAGAGCAATATTAAAAAACTTCAAATGTTTGATACCCCACCCCCCGGACTGTTTGGGACGGGATACGGAGGACCCGTTAGCCAGATGGAATATTTTACTGTTCATAACCCCAGTCCATAAGAAGTGGAACATGATCTTTCGAAGTTGCTGAGTGACATATACCAGAACTATATAAAGGGAAAACCAATACCCAGGTATTTCCTGGAGCACCAAAGTTACCAGAGTCACCCTATCGCCAATAGAGAGCCATCTTGGCATCCAACGATTGACTTTAGCCTGGAATTTTTTAATAAGCCAGTGCCTGTCACAAACTCGATATCCATTAGGCTTGAGTTGAAAACCAAGATAGGATAAACCTTCCTCCAGAGGCCCGCAAACAAATGTAAAGGTCTGAAGAATCAGGTGTAAAATGTTCTGTGAAATATTGTTTACTCCAAAAGCCGATTTTCGAGAGTTGATTGTCATCCCCGTAGCCCCACAAAAGAGGTCAATCAGTGATTTATAGTGCATCCAATCCAGGAGACTGCCATCCCCAAATAGAAGAAAATCATCAACGAAAAAGGTATGAGAGATACTAAGATAGAACCTACAACTTTGATTCCCACAATTTTCCTATCTCTCTTCTCCTGATTGATGACAAGGCTCAACCCTTCAATAATTAGTAGAAACAAATAGGGGGATAGTGGGCATCCCTGATGGATTCCCCGAGATCCTTGAAGGAAGGAAGTGGGGGATCCATTTACTAGCACTGCATAGGATGCACTAGTCAAACAAGACATTATCCAACAAACAACACTAAAGGGTATACCAATTTGGAGAAGAATTAACCATAGCATAGTCCAATTGACCTTGTCATAGGCCTTCTCCAGGTCTATCTTGAGAATGATGGTTGATGATCTACGAGTCTTGATACAATGTAGAATTTTCTTAGACAATCCCTACTGCATCCAATATCTGTCTGTTTGACAAAAAACCAAACTACTCAGGAGATATGCATCTATCAATAGTGGGCTTCAACAGCTCTGCAATGATCTTAGATACCAGTTTGTAGAATAAGTTACAAAGAGTGACATGAGAAATATCGCACAATACCTCTGACATGAGAAATTTGTCAAGTCTCTTGGCTATGGAAAGGGATCCGACTCTTCCATTCGACCACGTGGGGGAGAGAACACATGGAGTAATATCCTGAATCTTAGAATTGGAAAATAGAGAGATGAAGAAATCATCCAAGGGATCACATGGGCGACCATTCCCCCACACCTCTTCTGATGACCAAGCATTAGAGGAAATTTCAACTCAAAATGGGCCCTTTAACTTTTATTCAAATTCCATGTCATCATGTGTTAGCCAATGAAATTGTTTTAAATTTGAAATACCGTATAGGTCTTAAACACCTTTTTAATATAAATTTGGGGATAGGTATCATAAAAAAAACTACTTTTTAAAATTGTATTGTTGACATATCTCCTTGTGTTTTTACTCAAATTTCGATCGGGAGAGCTCGTTGGATGTAGAATTTAAGTCCGCATCCAACGAGATCTCCCAATCGAAATTTGAGTATAAACACAAGGAGATATGTCAAAAATACAATAAAAAAAGTAGTTTTTTTCTTTTCTTCCTCCAAAATTAATAAATATTTTATTATTATTTTAACTATTATTTTATTAGTTCATTTTAGGAGGCCCATTTTGAGTTGAAATTTCCTCTAATGTGAAATTCATATCTCCCCCCAAGATCAAATTAGGAAGATTCAGAAGACCATTGATTGCACCCGTCTCCCAAAATACCTGATGATTAACATATGGACCATATATATTCAGCATATGCACTTGTTCTTTGAAACCAATAAATTTCCTTTAATCAGTATACCTGAAAGAGAATCAAAGGCTCGGAAGTCAGCTAATAAGGGGTTCCATGCAACTAATTTACCACTAGACAGACCAGTGGCATCTCTTGCACAAATCCTCCAGGACGGATGTAATATTAAAAAAAAATCGCACGCATTGACCCCCAGAGACATAGTTTCTTGGAGGAAAGCTACATCTGGGGAATGAGAATCTAGAAAATGTTTGAAGGTGGATATTTTGGGGCCCCCTCCTAGCTCATAGATATTAAGGCTTAGTAGAATCATCAGTTCACTTGTGGAAGGGATGTGCTTTGTCTAAGAGCCCGATTTGAATGAGAGGAGCTAGAAGCTGAGGGGGGAGGAAGACCTCTACTGGTTAATGGAACTACCTGCGGGTTGATAAAGGACTGATCCTGTATCAGGTACTTCGTGCTTTTCATATTTCCTTTACCCACCTTTCTTGGGTTTTCTAATGGAGACATTAACCATTCGGATTGCAGAGATGGGAAAGATGTTTTATGAGTCCTCTTCATTGTTGAAAACTTAAAGTTGCTTAGGAGAGGCAAAGGCCGGAGGGTTCTCAGGCTCCCTATCACCAAATAGGGTATCGTAGTCGGCTAAAGAAGGTGTGATAACATTAGGTTCTTCATAATAGTTAACCCCAATAGGAGAAGAGGATAGGATGATACTAAAACTGGAATCGAAGGGTGAATGAGAGAGGTCGACAGGAGCAGAAGAGGACCTAGGAGTATGCCCTCCAGGCTCAGTAGGGACCAACCATACCCTAATATGATCAGTGGAATCAGGATCCAAACTATGGACCGAGGGAGGAGAAGCATGGTTCTCCAAAACAGTATCAGCCAAAATAGGCAACGGGGCGGCCATAATCTCATATACGGCCAAAGCATTAAGTATATCTTTAGGCGAAATGAATTTTAAGAAAGATGGAATAGATTGAGTAAACATACCAAAAATGGAACTAGCTGACTATGAGTCCAGAGGGATCAGAAAGGATATATCTGGATCCACCGAGTATGTGTCAGACAAGATTTGAATTCCCTTCGACTTGTCGCCTGTCCGAACAAGAAAACGAGTCGGGCAAGACTCCTTCGAATGACCTGTCAATCGACATAGATGGCACTTGAATGCTATTTTCCAATAATCCAACTTTTGAATAAACTTTCCCCCATCCCATATCACCTCTAACTTATCCTAGAGCCCATCGAAAAGGTCCATGTCAACCATAACCCTAAGAGCCGACCTTTCGTAGCCTAGCAGCTGATCATCTTTGATTAACATGAAAGTTCCAATAGAATTAGCTATAGCCATAAAACCCTTTAGGTTCCAACATTGAATGGTGAAATCTGGAAGAATAACCCAGAGATGCCTCCGAAGCATCCATTCAGCATGTGGGTCGAAATCAGAGTGCCATCGCTTTAGGACCAGCGAGACCTCGCCCATAATTTAGTACCGACTCTCTATAATGTCTTTGTCTTCCATCGTTAGAAACTGAAATAGTGTCCATCCATTAACCAAAGAGAGGACCTTCGGAACCGATTTAAGAATTGAATGCCACTGCTCCCTGACCCACGTCAAAACCACAGAACGTGAGAGTTTAAGATATTCAAATCAGCCTACTAGAGCACGGAGAGAAAGAGCAGACACCATATCTACAGTAACATCACGTCCAAGGATGCAAGAGTTACAAACACTTTTGACCCGCTCGAAGGTCAAATGTCGAGGTTTAAAAGACCCCCCCGAGAAATCAGTGTCATCACCTCTTTGGAACCCACTAGAGGGGCCTTTGTCCAAAGCCGAAACTATAGGAGAGATGTGAAACCCAGCTCGAGGGTTGGTTCGAACCCCCGGAGAAACCTAAGGGTTGGCCATGAAAACAGGAAGAACCTTCGAGAACTTGACAGAGGAAAAGACCTGACAGACAAACAACAAAATAGATTCCCACTTTTTTATTAGAGCTCTAGTTGGTACTAGTCCCGTTCCGCAGCTGGGTGGAAGTGAGTCCAGAGTCCTCTAGGTTGTCTTTCTTCCAGCCTAGAGGGAGACAGACACTGTCTTCGAGAAGGTAGAAAATGAAACCCTAGCCATCACGTAAGATCAAGTACATACCAATAGAGGGACCCAAACCCCCAGGCACAGAAAACAACAGTACAAAATCCGAGGGTCAAAGCTGAAAAAGAAGGGAAGGCGAGCGAGTAGTGGAACAGACCACCACCGGAGAAATCGACCCAAATGCAACCGAAAAAATATTATAATCGGAGCCCACAACTCCTTGAGACTCACCTATAACAAGAGCAAACCCATAGTGAGTTAATCATTAAAAATCAAAACTCCAACAAGGAAGGGTGATAATACCACCCCCACCACCTTTCAAAGCAGCATAAGGTTGACATAAGAAAGAACAAAAAACAAGCAAAGATATAATCTGATACCCCTTTCAGGGAGGCACAGCTCCATAGAGACTAACAGAGCCCAAGACTGATGGAGAGGAATAAAAAACAAATAGAGATACATGCCTGACACACCCACCAGGAAAGCACAGCTCCTCAGAAAAAAGCCAGACTAGCTAGACTTAAGGCAGGTAAAATGGTCTTGCAAATAAAAATAGATAAACAACTACCCGTAAGGAGAAGAGTTCAAGCCATGAACTTACTGATACCCTTGCCATCATGAAACCCTCGCCCCCCACTTATATTATATACGTGTTGAAGTGATGTAATGCAGAAGCCATAACGTTAGTTTATTTGTAGAGGACCACAAGGTTAATTTGTTCATGGTTGTATCTTTTAAATTATATGGCACTAGTTTTTGCTTCTAGTTGCGTTACCATGGTATCTTCCTTGAGACAACCATCAATACAATCCCTCCAACGAAACTATCATATAAAACTCCGCAAGCATAATGTCCTATGATTGAAAGTACGATAGTTGTTCTTCCTATGTTTCTCTATGTCATCATATATGTCACGAGGTTGTCCTTAATCTTTACATGCGACAAAATTTGGAGTTATATACACTAGTGTATATGCCAGTAAACTTCTAAGTCAATACACAAGTGTATATACCAGGTCTAGTGTAAATGTATAATAAACACTAGAGTATATACATATGCATAAATTGCTATTTCTTATACACTACTAATCTTTCTAGCATATATACAAATACACTACTTCTATACACTAGGTCTATATGTGTATATACTCTAGTGTATACACTAGGTCTATACACTAGTGTTGTACACACATGTTTAGACCTATAAGACATAATGTATGTAGGTCTAGTGTATATTGGTTACCAATGTATATTCTCTCTATCCATTTGCACCTACTTGTAGTGACTGTTAAGGATGATATGTCTAGGGCCTATGAAAGAGTCAAATGGCTCTATTTGAGGTTAGTTTTGTTGCAAGTTGGATTTCATCTCCAAATTGTTAGTTGGATCATGTCTTATGTCAGATCATTTTATTTTGCAGTTTTGATAAATGGCTCCACTACACCTTTCTTTAAACTTAGCTAGTAACTTAAACAAGGATGCCACTTAGCTCCCCTCTTCTTATTAGTGGTCTAGGGGGATAGGAAGATTCATTCATACTTGAAGATGGGTTGTGCTTAGTTATTTTCCAAAATTGAAAACAAAAATTTCTTTGGTGTAAGAAGTGGTTAAGTAGAGACATGCGTATGTATATGTGTGCTTTTGTATATGTGTTGCACATATACAGAAGTTTTCGTGTATGCACATACACAGAAGCACACATATACACATATACATAAGTGTACATATGTGCATATAACATTCTTTTGTATATGCACATATACGAAAGCACTCATATATGCGCTGCACATGTATGTGTGCTTGTGCATATGCTTAAAATATACACTAGTATACTAGTGTATATTCTATGTATATACATTAGTGTATATTCTAGTGCATATATAGAAGCATTGGTGAGTTGTTGCATCTTTTCCTTCAAGAATTCACACTCTTTCATTTTGCTACTCTCTCTCTCTCTCTCTCTCTCACACACACACGTCATCTATCTCTCTCCCCTTCCACTAACCACCTCCCCATCCAATCTCTCTCTCCCTCTCTCTTTATTCGTGTATTTAGGTATGTGAAATCAGCATGGATCCCAATTATGGTTTAGAATGGTGTCCATAATCATTCAAAAACCTTGCATAGCCCACGTGTAGGTATTTGCACTAGTGAATATATCGGTATATACACTAGAGCATATACCAGTATATACATTAATGCATATGTCGGTATATACACTAGTGCATATACTAGGTATATACACTAGTGTGTATGTCAATATACACCAATATATATACAAGTGTATATACCTAGTATATACACTGGTGTATAGTGTGTACACAAGTGGACATACTAGGCATATACACTTGTGTACATACCTAGTATATACACTTGTGTATAGACTATACACCAGTGTATATACTAGGTATATACACTTGTGTATGTACTAGGTATATATACTGATGTATATATAGTATATACACCAATGAATATACCTGGTATATACACTATTGTAACTAGTAACATTAGTTCCCCCTCTTAGTAACCACCTCAATACCCATTTACATTACACAAAACCTACTCATGGCTCCTGTATTACACTTGGATGCTAAACTAGTGTATACTAGGTATATATACTGGTGCATATATAACATATACCTAGTATACATGATTATATATGACTAGCAACACTAGTTCCTCCTCTTAACCATATTAGACCTCAAGAGCCATTTACATTGCACAAAACCTCCTCATGGCACCTGTATTTTGCACATTAGAAAAAGTCTATAAAAGGCCCCAAGTCCTTGTATGCCCATGTTTCTCGAGTTTTGGTAAAGCTAGAGTCATCAACTAGGCCTCCAAATTCATCAACCAGCTTTTGATACTTTGGGAATGGATTACCACTTAACAACCTCATCTCAAGACGCTTAGTGCATTCCATTGTTTGTCTGTTGATTTTGATTTAAAAGAAACCCTTTGCATTCTCCATGTCCTTGAGGGCCCATCGACATGTGGGAGTGCTTTGGGTTGTTCATAGTATTACGTTGTGTAACCTTGGTGTGCATCATGTTGAACCTCGAGTAGCTTAGGATCCAAGACTAAGGTCACCAACCATAGAAGGATATAAGAAAAATATACCATTGTGTATATACACTAGTGTATATACCATGGTGTACATACACTAGTATATACATTGTACTATAACTAAGCATATACACTAGGGTATATACTATATTGTAAATAGGTATATACAATGATGCATATGCCTAGTTACAATAAATTGTATACACTAGTATATAGTGTTGTATAGTGTATACACTAGTGTGTATATTGTACTATGACAATATAACTAGGTATCTAGTTAATTAAATGTATTGTGAATACGTATATACACTAGTGTATATACCCATCTCTATATGCAAGTTAGAGTATATACTGGTATATACATCAGTGCATATACTGGTATATACACCAGTGCATATACTGGTATATTGTGCTAAATAATAGCTTTGTGGAGGGCGTTAACAAGGCTTCATGTGAATGAGGTTGTATGTATGGTATATACACTAATGTATGCACTGGTATATTGTACTAAATAATTTCTTTGTGGAGGGTGTTAACAAGGATTCATGTGAACGAGGTTGTATGTACCCAATGTATTGTGCTAATCAATTGCTTGTGCAGGGTGTTAATACAGATTGATGTGAATGACGTTGTATATACATTGGTACATTCATTGGTATACAAAAAGAAGAAATGTGCATATACATAAGCTCTCCCGTAAATGCGCATTTTGACTTTCGTAAATGCCCATTTACGGAAGGAAAAAACTCTCTTCTATATATGCACATACACAGAAAGAAAAATGCGCATATACGGAAGAGAGCTTTCATATATGCGCATTTTGCCTTTCGTAAATGCGTATTTTTCCTTCTGTATATGTGCATTTACGAAAGGTAGAAATGTGCATATACGAAAACTCTCTTTTGTATATGTGCATTTCTGCCTTCGGTATATGCACATATACAGAAGGCAGAAATGTGCATATACGGAAGAGAGCTTCCGTATATACGCATTTTTCCATCTACATATGCGGATTTAAGGAAGGAAGAAATACGCATATACGGAAGCTCTCTTTCGTATATGTGTATTTTTCCTTTCGTAAATGCGCATTTGCGAAAGACAGAAATGCGCATATATATAAGCTCTCTTCCGTATATGTGCATATACGGAAGGAAAAATGCGGAAGAGAGCTTCCGTATATGCGCATTTTTCCATCTACATATGCGGATTTAAGGAAGGAAGAAATGCGCATATACGGAAGCTCTCTTCCGTATATGTGTATTTTTCCTTTCGTAAATGCGCATTTGCGAAAGACAGAAATGCGCATATATAGAAGCTCTCTTCCGTATATGTGCATATACGGAAGAAAAAATGCGCATATACAGAAGAGAGCTTCCGTATATGCGCATATACGGAAGGGAAAATGCGCATTTACTGAAGAGAGCTTCCGTATATGCGCATTTTTTCTTCTGTAAATGCGCAATTTGCATTCTGTATATGCGTATTTATGAAATGTAGAAATGCGCATATACGAAAGCTCTTTTCCATATATGTACAGTTATGCCTTCGGTAGATGTGCATATATGGGAAAAATGTGCATATACAAAAGCTCGCTTCCATATATGTGCATCTCTGCCTTTCGTAAATGCGCATATACAGAAGGTAAAATGTGCATATACGGGAGCTCTCTTCCGTATATGTGCATTTCTGCCTTCGGTATAGGTGCATATACGAAGGACAAAAATGCACATATACGGAAGAGAGCTTCCGTATATGCGCATTTTGCCTTCCGTATATGCGCATTTACGGAAGACAGAGATGCACATATATGGAAGCGAGCTTTCGTATATGCGCATTTTTCCATTTGTATATATGGATTTACGAAAGGCAAAAATGCGCATATACGGAAGATCTCTTCCGTATATGTGCATTTTTCCTTCCCTAAATGCGCATTTACGGAAGACAGAAATGCGCATATACAAAATCTCTCTTCTGTATGTGCGCATTTTTGCCTTCATATATCTGCATATATGGAAGGCGAAAATGCGCATATACGAAAGAGAGCTTCCGTATATGCGCATTTTTCCTTTTGTATATGCACATTTACAGAAGGAAGAAATGCGCATATATGGAAGCGAGCTTTCGTATATGCACCTTTTTTTATCTATATATTCGGATTTACGGAAGGTAGAAATGCGCATATACAGAATCTCTCTTCCGTATATGCACATTTTTGCCTTCCGTAAATGCGCAGATACAGAAGGAAAAATGCACAAGTGTATATATTGGTATATACAATAGTTGTATACTGGTATATGCACTAGTGTACACCCATATACACTAGTGCATATACCCTTATATACAAAAATGGGGCATTATGAGTTCCCCTTATAAAACATGTGTAGAATAGGGAAAGAGTAGTTATTCAATAACTTAACCTTTTAACTAGTCCTCTTCCCTTCCACTAACCACCTCTCCATCCAATTTCTCTCTCTACCTCTCTCTGTCTCACTTTCTTCCAGTCTTCAAGGAATCCAAAACTTAATAGTAGATATTGGTTAGATTTTGCATCTTTTCCTTCAAGACTTCACACTCTTTCACTTATGTATGTATATACTAGTATATGCACTAGTGTATATACCGGTATATACACTAGTGCATATACAATGCATACTAGTATATATGCACAGTGTATATAGAGGTATATACACTATATATAGGTATATATACTAGTGTATATACCTATATATACACTGATGCATATATCAGTATATACACTAGTGTATACACTGGTGTATATTACTAGTGTATACACTAATGTATATACCAGTGTATACACTGGTATATACACTAGTGTATATACTGGTATACACTAGTGTATAATATACCGGTATACACTAGTGTATTTCAAATAGCATAAACATGTTTCAATGGTTAATTCACACGTTTGGGCAACGTAAACAAAAAAATATTGAAGTTCTCACCTTCAACTTTTAACAATGACTGTATAAATTTGCCTTTGTTGTCACCTTCTAACATTGTCTTCACCTTCTTTCTTTACCTTCACCTTTAGGGTGAGGCAACTACTTTGTTGCTTGTTAAATTTTTCTTTCCGTATATGTGCACCATATACAAAAAAGCTTATGTATATATGTGGTATACATACTAGGTATATATACCTGAAATATATGCTAGGTATATACATTGGTGTATATGCTACATTGAAATATATATACTATATATATTATTTATATACACTTTAGTATATACACCAGTGTATATAACTAGTAATATACTAATATATACACTGGAATATACACTACTAGTATATACACTGAAATATACACTAGTGTATATACCTATTATATATACCAGGTATACCAGATATATACTAGTGTATATACTAGCATATGTCGTATATACACTGATGTATATACCAACATATATACCTAGTGTACATAGACCAGTGTATATACCTAGTATATACGAAAGTGTGTATGTATATGTGTTGCGTTTTTCATATATGTGCACGCATATACAAAAGCATTTACATATATGCACGCTTTCCATATATGTGGACACATATACCGAAGCACGTATGTATATAATCGTTTTCGTATATGCGCACACATATACATATGTGCTTCCATAAATGCATGTGCATATACATAAGCACGTATGTATATGTGCACGCATATATGGAAGCACTTCTGTATATGCACATACATATACTGAAGCAACACATATACATAAGTGCTTCCATATATGTATGCTTTTTGTATATGCATGCACATATACGAAATTGGGTTTGTATATGCACGTGCATACACGGAAAGCACTTCCGGATATGCGTGTTCATATACGAAAACGTTGCATATACATAAGCGATTATGTATATGTGCACAAGAACAAAAGCACAATGCATATACGCTCAAAAATTGAAAAATTATTTTCTTTTGTAAGGAAGAAGGTGGGGAAAGTAAACATGGACCTCACTCTTAGTACTCAAATTCCATTAATCTCTGGTATCCTTGTTGCTCAACAAATATATCTTGATTTTGTATGTATCTTGTTTATGCTGGTATTTTGTATGTATATTATTGGTGTATATACTGGTATATGCACTACTGTATATATCGGTATAATAAACACCAGTGTATATACTGGTATGTGCACTAGAGAATATACCAGTATATACACTAGTGCATATACCAGTATATACACTGGTGTATATACCGGTATATACACTAGTGCGTATACTAGGTAAGTGTATATGCCAATATACAATAGTATATATACCGAGTATATACACAAATGTATATACCTAGTATATACGCTGGTGTATATTGTATACACCAGTGTATATACTAGGTATATACACCAGTTCATATACCTAGCATGTATATGCATGCACATATGAAATATCCTTATGCACATACAAAAGCATGTATATATGGAAGCGGTTCCGTATATGCGCACGCATATGCGAAAGCACTCTTTTGTATATGAAGGTGCATATATGGAAGCGCCTTCCATATATGCACGTGCATATACGAAAGTTCCTTCCATACACAAAAGTACTATTTTTTTATATATGCACGCATATACAAAAGCGCTTATGTATATGCACATGCATATACGGAAGCTCTTCCGTATATGCGCCTGCATATACGAAATCTCTTCCGTATATGGACGTGCATATAAGGAAGCTCTTCTGTATATGCACGTGTATATACAAAAGAACTTTCTATATATGCACGCACATACGAAAGATCCTTCTGCACATATGGAAGCGCATATATATGTAATTACTTCTGTATATGCATGCACATATCCGGAAGCATGAGCAAGTCCGTATATTCATGTGCATATACGAAAGTCAACATAGAGAAACATCTTATAGCTTGGTGCAAGAGGGAACTCACTTCTGAGTTCGAAAACTTGAGTGTTATGCATGTATGATGGCTCAAGGCCCTTTGCATGGCTAATGAGTCTAAAAAAATTGTATTTCCTAAGACCCCACCCTTTGGCCCTAAACCATGGAATAGGATCCTAGACTATCCATAATGTGAAAATACTAAAAATGGTGAATTTGGCATAATCATAATATAGTTGTTCACCATTCAAGGTTAGTGGTTTTTGCTTGGAATCCATAACACTAACCTTTGAATTTAAACCTTGATTTAGTCTATGAGTCAAAAGCTAAAGTTAATTATATATAGGCCTGACTCAATAGAGCGTGTTCAATCAACATCTCAAAATGCTTGTAGACAACAAGCTATGATTCAAACTAACAACTATGACACCATGCACATACCAGACTGTATATGCACACACATATACATAAGCACTTCCATATATGTGTGTGCATATACATATACGCTTCTTTATATGCGCACAAGAATGAAAGCACAACACATATACCGAAGCATGTCCATATATGCATGTGCATATACAGAAGCACTTCCATATACACGTTGTGCTTCCACACTTGTGTGCATATAGAGAGTGTATACAATGGAGTATATGCATATATACTATACCTAGTATATACATTAGTGTATATATGCTACTAGTATATGCATTAGTGTATAGACCTATTAGTATATAGGTATATACACTAGTGTATATATGCCACCGATATATACACTAGTCCAATATATACACTAGTGTATACACTAATGTATAGACCCAATGTATTCATCTATGCCAAATCCAAATCCTATTTACCATGTTCATCTCCATCTAGACATTTTAATAGGTTATCAAGATATTAGCTAATGACTTAGAGACTTTACCATTCATCTCCAATGATATTTTAAGCTAAATTGTAATCTACAACCCATTTTATTCCTAATGGTTTTCCAAACTTGTATGATCTCTATTGAAAGTTAAACATATGTGTGTTTCATGTAGCCTCACAAATTTCTTCAAAATAAATGTTACCATGTGAGTAGAACCTTTGTGCATGATATAAAGTGTGGCATTTTAGAAATTATGTCCACCACAACTACACTTCAGGTTCCTAAAAAAGTTCCTTCCCTTCTTCATTTCAATGAAATTATGCAAACATTATTTTTTATAATCATGTTTGCTTTAGGAACACTCTTGTTTCCTATTTAAATAGATTTTTCCTTTAACAAGTCTCGATTTAGACCCTTGATGTGTGGGAAGGAAATTTCTGCATCAACTATAAGTTTTTAAAAAATAGCATGCATTATAAACATGTGCATGTTGTTAAAGTTTCCATGCATTAAAGACATGTGCATGTTAAATATGTGTGCATATTTGTAGGCCTTATGCACTTGACTGACTCACCATACTCTCTGAGATGAGTGAGGGGAGCACCATTGGATCGTTCATCCAATGAATCCAACGACACTCCCCTTACTCGCATGGGGGATCCTATCAGATGCGTCAAGCCTTCCTATGCATATTCCTCTATGTAAAAGTAATATGAAATAATCAAACCACATTTGTTCATTATTCACCATCTTGTGGTGATTTCCACTATTATTTTTCTTGCAATAGGTTGACTATGATCTCGACTAATTAGACAAACTAGCTTAGAAATGAGTCAATTTGCTAATCAATTAGTTGAGCATTTATAATATAAATATCGACCATGGTGCACGTGTGGAAAGTTTAAGAATGTTTTACATGTTATGACTCAAGAATGTGGATATGTTCTTCCTCACTTCTTGAGTGATTTAGTTACATATTGGTTCTATAAAATGATGACCTAGTGGGTTGAGTATAAAGTGAATCATTAATAATACTGATATTTTTATCTATTTCAATCATGATATTCTATGCCTATGCACTACAACAATGTTGATCAACAACGCCTCCTATTATAGAATAATTATTTCTTTCATATATCCAATTCTCTATTTTCTTCAACATGGTATCATAGTTGTTAGTTTGAACCATAGCGTGTTGTCTACTATCATTTTGAGATGTTGATTGAGCACACTCATTTGAGTCAGGTCTATATATAATTAACTTTAGCTTTTTACTTGTAGAGTAAATCAAGGTTTAAATTCAAAGGTTAGTGTTATGGATTCCAAGCAAGAACCACTTATCTTGAATGGTGAACAACTATATTATGATTATGGAAAATTCACCATTTTTAGTATTTTCACATTATGGATGGTCTAGGAGCTTAATCCATGGTTTAGGGACAAAAGGTAGGGTCTCAGGAAATACAAATTTTTTTAGACTCATTAGCCATGCATAGGGCCTTGAGCCATCATACATGCACTAAGACTCAAGTCTTCAAAGTGCATATAAGGAAGTGCTTATGTATATGCACACACATCTATGGACGCAATTCTATATATGCACACACATATACATAAGCATTTCCATATATGTGTGCATATACAGACGCAATTCCTTATATGTGATGGCATTAAGTGACACAATTACTTATATGGGCTCGCATATAGTGACACACTTCCTTATATCTGCACGCATATTTTGACGTGCTTCCTTATATGCATGTATACTGACGCGCTTCCTTATATGCGTGTATACTTACGCGCTTTCTTATATGTGTGCACATATACAAAAGCACTTATATATGATTGTGCTTTCGTATATGTGTGCACATATTATACAAAAAACACACATATATAGAATCAATTTCCGTATATGTGTTGCGCTTTTTGTAATGTGCATGCACGAAAGCGTGTCATGTATGCAATGTGTTTTTCGTATATGTATGTGCATATATGAAAGCGTGTTTGTATATGCATTACAATTTTCGTATATGTGCGTGCATATACGAAAGCACTTCCATATATGTGTGCTTTCTGTATATGCACACGCAAATACAAAAGTGCGTATTTATATAAGTGTTTCAGTATATGCTTTCTCTCTGTATATGCGCTTGCATATACTGAAACGATTATGTATATGTGTGCGCATATAGTGAAGTGTGTTTGTATATGTACGAGCATATACGGAAGCGCTTTCATATAAGTGCGCATATATGTGGATAGCGAGGGAGAAATCTTGGAGAGGATGTGATCCCATTCCATCCATTTATCCATTTAGAAACTTAATTTGAATAACAAACAATATGGATTTAAAAAAAAAATTCCATACCAATGAAAAACTCGGACTACTTTGTTTTTGATGGATTCCATGGGCTAAACATTATCATACATCTTTGGACTTCTCTCTTTCATAGTGTGTGAGGCTTTTTTTATTTTTATTTTTTTATAGCCAAGTAGGAGGAGATGTATAATTCCTTCCATGCTCAACACACACACACATATATATTATAAAAAACAATAAAATATTGTAAAAAGTAACATGTGTGCTCAAATTAGATTTAAGACATTTAGAACGTAATATATATAAAACTACACAAATTAGTTAAATTAAAATTCTTCTTCAAAATTTGCACTCTAAAAAGGGGTTTGCACTTCCACATATTTGATCCGTTGGTAGATTCTGTTTTAAGATAGATCTAGTGATGAAGTGATCTGGATATCAAGTAATTAGATAGATAGTGTCAAACTTGAATTGGTTTAAAGCAATATTAATTATTAAATTTGATAATAAATGCTACTCCATTCATCATATCTATATAAATATCCATATCAAATAAATAAATCATGGATAATGTTAACATTAAATTAGTTTAAAGCAATATTAATCAACTTAATTTGATGATATAAACTATACTCTCAATGCAACTAGTGATGGTTTGTGGGATATCCATAATATCCATGTCAAGTAATTAGATGGATAGTGTCAAACATAAATTAGTTTAATGTAATATTAATTAATAATTTTGATAATATATAATTTTTTGTTGGATAAAACAAAAACTTCATATTTGTATAGCAATAATTTTCACAATTAATCTTATTTATTATTTATGACTTTTTTAAAAATTTTAAATCTCCAAATTAAAATATCTTAATTTCATTAATTTTTTTTTAATTTGATTAATAAATTAATTATAAAAAATTTATTTACTTAATATTTTATTATTGTGTTATTTCCTTGATATTATTTTAACAATATACCATAAAATACAATCTACAACACTTTGGACATCTAAATAAAAACACTTGTATAATACTCTCAAAATTTGATATTATTAAAAAGTGCCAAAAGTTTTCAAGATTTTAAAAAGATTATAAACTTTCTTAACAAATCTACTTTGCCAAATTACAATCCTCGCCAAAATTTGATAGTATGAAAAAATGCCAATTTTGTTTTTTGAAGATTTTAAAAAGATTATAAACATTTTTTAACAAATCTAAGAGTTTATGCAGATTAGAACCTTCTAACTTTATATCAAAGGGAGGGTTTCAGCAAGTTTCATGGAGGGTTTCAGCAGGTTTTCAGCAGATGATGCGCGGTTTCTTTCGATATGCAGCGTTGATGGAGGTCACTCCCGGGTTATCCATTCAGCGGTTTAGTTGGGGTGGCCGTGATTTTTGTCGGTAACCTTTGTCTTTTTCGCTGCAATGCAGTCACCTGCCTGTTTGTAACCAGTGGGTTTTATTGTTCTCCTTTGCTTGTTTGTCGTGTCCTCCCTCCGACCTAGTTTCTCTGGGTTTTCCTGGCGTGGTGCCCTCTTTTTATTGGCTACATTCCTTGGTTTTATTCTGCTGGTCGTAGACCTATGGCATACAACAATGGCTGGAGTCCCTCCTCATAGCTGAGGACTAGTACCAACCAGCTTAAACAAGTGGGAAGTAAATTTCGTAGTTGGTGTATGCTGTGGGGTTCTGTCACCTGGGATTGTGCACTGTGTAGTTGACTTTCTGTATTTTTACTTTGTTTGTGCTGATTTTTACTTCGTATGTGCTGATTGCTTTCCCAAAGCCTCTAGAAGATTCCGTTGGCTTCTGCCGGGTTGACCCTACTTGATCTGTCTCTTTCTGAGTCGAATGGCATGATTTTGTTTGCGGGGTTTTCTTCGCCCGGCCCGTGACTTCGCATCTTGGACTGACCTTTAGACTTCTGTCGGGTACTATCTATAGGTCTCGTGTTTTTCTGGTTTCTCGCGGCTGTCTTTTATTTGGGTTATATATTGGAGGGTGGTATGGGTTTCGGGTGGCTGCGGTCTCTCGTTTGATGAGTTCTGGGGTCTCCTCAATCGTTTTATTTTTTTTCTGGTGCTAAGGGTTGTTCTCCGTCTTTCTGGGGGGGTTATGGGTGCTGGTTCTGCGAGGCGTCTCCTTACCACTTAGGGTTGATACCGAAGCCTGTTATTTTATTCCCACTATATTTTTAGTGCCGTTTTGGTTGGTGGATCTGTCATTGGTGGTGGTTGGTCGTCTGGGTTTTCCATGTTTCGGGAGGTATACGTTATCGGCAGTTAACAATGTCTGACGGAGGTAATGCTGGCCGATTTAGGAGGCGCAGAAAGTTGAAATCTCTTAAGGCGAGGGATGGCAGATTAATTTTTGTGGTGGGTAAAGACATTTACATTGATAGGATTGAAGCTTTGTGTTCCCGGGCCCTCGTCGGGAGGCTTGAATACGTATCTCTGGATAAGAAGCAGTGGGTCGAGTGGGCCACTGAGAGGTGGAAGCCTCTCATTCATTACTTACCTACTATAAGCCTTCTGGTCAGAGGGTGGATCGTGTTTGTTTTTCTGGAGGATGGGCATGCGACATCTGTTCTGAACAGGCCGTGGAGGGTTGGTCAGGGTTCATTAGTTCTTGAAAGGTGGCATGTTAATTTCGATCCGGCCAGGGAGCGGGTTAGGAAAAGACACCTCTGGACACTTTTACCCGGATTGCCATTTCCTCTTTGGAACCGTTCGATTCTGGAAGGAATTGGTAATACGATTGGACGTTTCATTGCGGTAGATGAAGATTTTATGAACGTCTTCGACAAACAGATTGCCAAGATTCTTGTGGAACTAGATACCTCTCTTGGGCTGCCAGCTGATATTGATATTCTGTGCGATGGAAGTCTTCTTTCCCAGCGTATTGATTACCAGGGTGTTCCGTTTCGTTGTAGTTGCTGTCAGGAGATTGGGCATTTGAGGCGAAGCTGCCCATCTTTTCGTAGATCTTCTAGCTCTACAGGCACACTCTCACCTCTCGTTGATCGGATGCCACCATACACATCGCCAGGGCCACATAAGGTAAGACAGTAATCGGTTATCCCTCTGTCATCTGTTGATAACTTGAATAATGTATGTGCTTTGTTTGATGATGCTTATGCTTCCGAGATCGCCTATTGTGACTCTTTCGCTCAGAAAACCGCACCTGTGTTGTCGCCTGCCTCTGGCATACCCTCCACGAGTCACTCTATCCCACCTGTGCAGGACTCTCCCGCAGTTGATGGAGCTTCTATCTCTCCCGCGGTTGATGGAGCCTCTATCCCTTTGTTAGCTCACCATGCGGAGCCTTCGGATACCACCCTTTCTCCACGTCCTTCTCCTATCGAAAGGGTGGCGAGACATGTGGAGAGGGAATCTTCTCCTTTTATTCCCATGACGACGTCCTCTATACCAGATATCTCAACAACTTGTCCGCTGTACACTTGTGGCTATAAATCGTCGCCTATCTCTGTTCATGATTATGGGGATGAAAATGCCTGCGTTGTTGAGCCTTGCTGTGTAACATCCCATTTGGAAGTTTCCCCATCATCCCCCCCGGGTCATGATGTTGCACATATCCGGCCCTTATTTTCGCCGTCGGACTTCCCTCCGCTTGTACATTCTGGTCCTCTGTCAGCCTCTCCTCCACACAGTCCGACCGAGGCTCCTTCTTTCTCCGACCCTTCACTCCACAAAACATTGAACATCTTCTCTATCAAGACACCTTGAACACCTTCGGTACTTCCACTAGACTCTATCCGATTCGAAAATGTCACCATTAGGAGAAAGAAGAAAAAACCATCGTCGGTCTTACCTGAGTCACATGCTCCTGCTCCTCACACACCTTTCTCCTCTCGCCTGAAGAACGTGGCTCGAAAGTCGGGGTCCACAAACCAAAGGGTTATTAGAGCATTGACCCCCTCTCCTTCGGATACCTTATGAGAATCTTGTCACTAAATGTCAAGGGGTTGGGAGGCTCAGCCAAACAGAAAAGCCTTCGTCAGTTGTTGGTATCTCTTTCCCTGGATATGGTGCTATTACAGGAAACTATGACTAACACATACCCGACTTTCTTTGCTTTCTCCAAACTGTGTCCTGGGTGGGAATTTTGTGCGCTGGACTCTGCGGGGTTCTCGGGTGGCTTACTCATTGGATGGAACCCTCTGGTACTTAAATGTAAAGCATTTCATACTTTGGCGGGTATTTTGCTTAATGTTACAATGAGGGGGAATCCTTTACCTTTCTCCATACTTAATGCTTATGGTCCTTACCTTCAGCGGGATTCTTTTTGGAACGCTATAGCTTCTGGAGGATTACTCTCGCTTCCAAACCTCATACTTGCTGGAGACTTGAACGTTACCTTGAGTATTTCGGAGATCTAGGGCGCAAAATCCATACCTGACCCTTTGGGCCCTTACCTCTCCTCTTTGTTCTCTGATCATCATCTTGTGGACATTGCTCCACCTTATGCTGGCCCTACATGGAGAAATGGTAGGGCTGGGGTGGAGGGCATATCTAAAAGATTGGACCGGTTCTTGCTTTCCGATCATCTCGTTTCCTGTTTGCCACGTCATCGGGTGTGGGCACATAGATGCGGAATATCTGACCATTTCCCCATTTTGCTGGAATGGGGTGACACTCAAGGTCCTTGCCTTTATCCTTTTAAATTCAACCATTCTTGGCAGGGGAACGAGCATTTTGATAACTTGATCCGTGATTCATGGTCCGATCCACTGCTGGAGCCCACCTTGGAATCTATGATTGATTACTTATCTCAGTTGCGCCACTTGAAGGAAAAGGTCAGGGTTTGGACTAGGGAGGAGACTTTGAGAATGAAGGAAAAATATGTGCATTTGGAAGAGCAGATAAATGCCATTCTCTCCACATCCTGATCTGCTATATTGCCCCGAGATCTTCAGATCAGGTTAAATGACCTTAAAGCAGATTATCTCAAGCTTATAAATCATGAATTGAACTCTGCTAGACTTCAAAGCCGTGTTACCTGGGCAAGTTTGGGTGATGCAAACACCAAATTTTTCCATGCTGTAGCCACAGCTAGGAAAAATCAGAATGCTATTTGGAGCCTTAAGGATGATTTGGGTGACTGGATTTCTGATGATCAGGGCATAAAGGACCTGGGGGTTCGTCATTTTAAAGTTATCTTTGCTGATGATGGACTTACTAATCTCACAGCTCAGCTGAAAGTCATTCGTCTCTTCCCTTCTTATCTCTCTAAGGAAGATCGATCTACTTTTACCTGTCCTGTTTCCCTTACTGAAGTTGAGGGGGGCATTAAAGTCTTTCAAAAAGGATAAAGCTCCTAGGCCGGATGGATGGATGGTGGAGTTTTATTTACACTTCTTTGATATTCTGGGACCCTCCTTGGGTAATTTGGTGGAAGCTTCTCGTATTTTGGGAAAGGTTGCTCATGCTATGAACGCTACATTTATAGCTCTTATCCCGAAAGTTGACAGTCCTAACTGTTTTGGAGATTTCCGGCCCATCTCCCTTTGCAATATGTGTTACAAATTGATAGCTAAAGTGGCTGCTACAAGACTTAATCCCTTTCTGGACTCCTCTATCTCCCCCCAGCAATATGGCTTTCTCAAGAACCAGCTGATACACGAGCCAGTTGCCATCACACAAGAAGTATTACATTCTGTTAAATTGAAGAAGAAGTCAGCACTTAATCTAAAATTGGACTTGACTAAGGCTTTTGATAGGGTGAATTGGACTTTCATCAGGCTGATTCTTATACAGATTGGGGTCCCTCTGGTGGGTGTTAACTGGATATTGGGATGTATCTCCTCTGCTAATTATGCTGTCCTTGTCAATGGCTCGCCATCTTCCTTCTTCTCTGCTTCCCAGGGTATTAGACAGGGTTGTCCTTTATCCCCTTTACTCTTTATCTTGGTCATAGAAGGACTTAGCCTACTGATTGAGGATGCCAAGCGTAATGGTGTTATCAAAGGAATTAAGATTTCGCCTAATATCTCTCTCACTCACTTACTCTTTGTAGATGATGTGATCTTGTTCGGGATGGGTACTTTTGAGGATTGGATAGCATTTAAGGTCATCCTTGAAACCTTCTGTGATGCATCTGGCATGAAAATCAATGTGGATAAGTCCTGTTTTCTACATTATGATCTGGATGCAACATTGCTGGGCAGGATATCGGGTATCTTGCCATACCGATTCTCTCACCTCAATCATGGTTTTACTTATCTTGGTTTTCATTTGAAGCCCTCAGGCTATCTTATTAAAGACTGGTATTGGCTCATCACCAAATTTGAGAGTCATATCAACCATTGGTCTAACCGGCTCTTATCTCTAGGAGGTCGTTTAGTTCTGGTACGTTCTGTTCTCACTAGCTTGTCGGTATACTGGTGTGCACTTTATCCAATACCGTCTTCCATATTGAACAAGCTCAGATCTCTCATCTTCTCTTTCCTTTGGGGGTCCTCGGCCACAAAAAAAAAAGTTCCATTTGATTGATTGGCACTATCTGGCTCGCTCGATTTCCCAGGGTGGATGGGGAATCAAACATCTCCCTCATTTCTGTATATCTCTCCGGATGAAAAACTTTTGGTTTGCTATGAACAATGGAGGCATTTGGCATCAGATTCTGAAGGCTAAATATATGAAAAATTTGACAGTCCATAATTGGTGCAGAATTAAATATTTCAGGCATTGGGATATTTCAATCATTTGGAAAGGGTTTCTGGAAACATTACAATGGATTGGGAAAGGATTAATCTGGCTCGTGGGAAATGGTACTGAGATACAAGTGGGCGCGGACCCAATTGTTGGACTTGGCTGTTCCTTTATTCTACCGGAAGACTTAAGATCATACCTTGAAGATTATGGGATTAACACACTTGATCAGGCAAAAAATCAGGGGACTGGTCAAAGGTTTTCAGCAGAAGAGCTGGATTTAGGTGAAGCCTGGAGCAATCAATGGAATCCATATATCAGGGGGCTGAATTACAATAGAATTAGTTTAAGTGAGAAGAATGATTCACTCCTGTGGTCATTTGGTAATTATGTAGGTCCACTCAACGCGGCACGTGGTTATGATTGTATACTCCACAACATGTTTGATGAAGAACATAATCGGGTTTTGTCACTGCTGTGGGCTATGAAGTTACCCCTAAAGATTATATGTTTCACCTGGATGTTGGTAAAGGACAGAATCCTCACCTGCGATCATCTTCAATCCCGAGGTTTCTATGGACCAAGTAGATGTGTTTTCTGCAAAAGAAACTTTGAGGGTTGTGGTCATTTGTTCTTGCTATGTCCTTTTTCTATTAAAATCCTCAAGCATTTCTCGATTACTTTGGGTTTCTCCTTCACACCGCACAACTCTGTTTTGTCTTTCTTAACTCATTGGTTTAATACCACTGCCCTACATGTATCTTTTCGATACACATCGATTGTAGTCTTCTGGTACTTATGGCTCCTACGTAACAGATGTACTTTTGATAATGATAAGCCTGTGGCCTCCCTGATCATTTCCAGGATTGAGAGTTGCCTTGCCATACACCCTGTGCCTCAATTAAAAATTTCTTGTAGACAGATTGGTCCAAAGCCATTACACAATTTTCCTATTGGTTGTTTGATGGTGCTGCTCAACTACAAAAGGGAGGTGCAGGGTTTGTGATCTTTATCAGTGAAACACATTTACTTAGTTATTCTGTGGGCTGTGGGAACAGCACCAATACCCGTGCTGAACTGCTGGCACTGTGGTCTGTTCTCAGAGTTAGCATGATGATGGGACTGCCTATTCAGTTGATTCTCGGTGATTCAATGGTGATTATCTCTTGGGTTAAAAGACTTTCTACACTTGAGATACCCACATTGAAACATTGGTGCGATGAGATATTTTCTATGCTACTTCTAGTTCCACCGGTGACCTTCAATCATATTTTCCGGGAGCACAATATGCTAGCTGATGGTTTATCAAAAAAGGCACTCAATTTGGAATTGGGTAAAGGTTATTTCACAGAAACTATGGATGGTAAGGTCATTGGAGATGGCCACTTTACACTTTTTTGATGGCCACATATCACCATTTTTTATGGCTCTTTATATGCTAATTTTAGCATTGGATTGTATGTTATGTATTATGTCTTTCATTGTCTATTTTTTTTCTGACTTTCAGCTAGCTGTTGCTGCTCCTCTGGATTGTATGTTTGCAGGGCACTTTTGATATTTACGATATTTTCTGACCTGGTCTTCTAGGAATGATGAGAAAGTCTGCTAATGATCAGACTTTGTGTTGATTATATTTGATTTGGCTGACTGTCCTGCTTTTCCCTTTATTGCTGGATGGGTGGGGGCAGTAATGAACAGTCTTTTGCTTGTATTTTGTATAAGATGTCTTTTCGATTCTTATGAATATCAAAGACTGGTATTTTTTCCACTGAAAAAAAATATCAAAGAGAAATAAAAATATGTACATGCTTTCACTTAAGTGAAAAATTTATGGCTCTCTTTTATGAGATATTTTCAATATTTACATTTACCTCAATATGTAACCAAAGCCTAAAAATAAAACAATAGACATGAAGATTTTATCACTCCTTTATGACCTACTTTTACTTCATTGGAAGATTTTATCTCCTTTATGACCTATTCAATATTTACATTTAAGGTAAATTGAAGTTCTGCCTAGTTCTGTGGATTCTATGTTACTCACTAGTCGAGATAGAAGAAGGTTAGTTGCTCCTAACTTTTTGGATTCAATTTTAGGATAATAAGGCAAATAAGAAAATTCCGAAGGTTGAGTATAAAGAGGTAAGCGTTGGTAGTAACACATAGGCGATGATTCTAAAGGTAAATATAAGTTTAACCTATGGCTGGAAATAGTGTAATTTATTTCAAATAATTAGGTATGGCTTCAATCCAGAACAGAGCAGCATTTGGAAGATATACTGTGCCACCTTAATCTCTGGACTCAATCTGTGATAGATGATCCGGTCATACGTCGTGCCTGCCTCGCTTAACCACAAAATTTTCGTTGATCCGGTTGTCTGCTTCATGTGTAGGGCTGGAGATGCTAGTAACCTAATCCAGCCTTTCACAAATGGAGGGCCCCTCAAGGCTAAGGGCCAGACAAGCAATCCAGTAATCTGCAACTAAGGGATTTTACATTTGATATATATCAAAGGTGACCTAAGTTATTTAACTAGCCGGTGCAAAACGGTATCCTCAGTTTTTTTTTATTATTTAATTTTTTTGTTTTATAATTAATATTATTTAATTTTGATTTTAAAGTTATACTTAAATTAGATAACAAATTGGTATATAGGATTTTTTTTTGTTTTCAAAGAAAAATCCTTTATTAAAAAATTTAATTAATAAAGACTATAAAAATATAAATATCCTACTTCTCCATTGAATCAATATACATTTTAAACATTTTGTTTGAAGAAAAACTCTTACACTAAACATTTACAACAATTATTCACAAAATGTATATACCCTACCTCACCCACTCAGGATATATCTGTTTTTCCTGTTTGATGTAATCCAATCATATCGCTCACCCCTATTTAAATTTCCAATTGAAATTTGGTTCTTGATCAACTATGTAAATTCTGGAATTTTCGAAAAAAATAACTAGGATTTGCATGGAGACCACGTAACAGGTGAAACCTTAAACACAAACATGCTCCATAAATTGACAAACATAGAAATCTCTTATTATTTCATAAACCCCATAAGTTTGAATTGTTGAGCTCTGAGTGTACAGAAATATTAGTCACTTTAGAAAGTAGATGTATTATATTTAAAATAGAAGTTTGAATTATTGAGCTCTGAGTGTACATAAATATTGGTCACTTTATAAAGTAGATGTATTCTATTTAAAATAGTGGAATATCGAATGGCAACAGGTAGATAGAAGAACAAAAGGAGACATGATATCCGAGCTAAAGAAACAGTCCGTGGACAATTCTATGGGTATCCATCACCAACTAAAACAACTGGTTCTTTCTCAATGTGATCCTTTCTTTATATCTGACATAACAACATATCCATCTTTTCCATTTCTGTATTGAGAGAGGCCAGGTACTCTCCCACCCTAGCTATAGAGCACCTTGGTTCTAAGCAAATCAATAGTGTAAATCAATGAATTTATTAATGGTTTTTAAATAGTATCAGTAGCCTCTGCAAATAGGTATCCTTACCTTTTTCATTATGCTTAATAGATATGGATAAACATAAAGACAGCTGAACGAGAAACAATAAGAAATTTACCTTGGCGTCAACGAGCTCAAATCTGACAACCTGTATTCGTTTGTAATCCAGTTCGTCTTATGTCCACACGGCCTTTTCCTTTGTAAAAAACAATAGTTTTCTTCAAACGGGTGTAGTCAAGCCGCAAACTGCTGTCTGAACTGGTCGCCTTCCAGCACCCGGACACAGTCAGTCTATTAGTCCGGGCGCATGTTTTCTGGTGATATCCCTAGCTGGAACGAAGAAGAACCATTATCTCTCCCTAACATCATAACAGAAAGCTGTAATAGTAACAATATATCAAATAATACTTTGAAAAAACATTTTAAAATTCAAAACAAGAGTGTCGAGTGTACGCGGTAACTCCCAGGGATCATACGATACAAGTCCAACGTTGGTATAATCCTCTAAAAAATGAATGGGTAGACTCTTTGAACCCCTTTCTTCAAAAAAATCCCAACGGCTCATCTTCTTTGGGATACAATCTGAAACTTGGAAGATCCCATCTCATTGAATGGATCAATGGATAAATTTGATCCCATTCCAAGCTCGGCCGCCCCTTTTCTTAGTCAATCCAATGATTGCGTGCCTGAAATTCGTGTAAGAGTAAGGAGCAACTCCTCCTAGAATACCTGCCACGCTTGTTGTAGAGATGATGCATTATGCAGCCCTTCTTGTAAATTTCCCTGGCTAAAAGCCAGTTCTTTGTGTTGGTGGAGTAGAGAGGGGCCAAATGAAAGAGGGGTGTCGGTCCAGGGAAGAGAGCGGCGATCAAAAGGCTGGGGGCGCGGGTTTTAAAAATTTCAAATTTGAACTGGAAGATGGCATGCAGCTGGCATACACATAGACTTTTCAGAGATGATGGGGCAAGCCATACTCAGCCTGCGGCAGAGACTTAAAGGCCTTGCAGGTTACGGATCCAGCGCAGAAGGAATGCATGGAGATGGAGGGCATGAGAGGCCCCATGTCCATACCCTCACATCCGTTGTCATTGTCACTGTGTGTTACTTCACCCACGCCGTCATCCAGAACCTCGATTATGAACCAGATCCCATCCGTACCCTGGAGGTTTGATTTTGCTTAACGCTCATCTACCAGCATTCAAGGCAGGCTTGCAGTCCCGTCCATTGTAAAATGCATCCTTCAGCTCCTGAAAATTCAATATTGTTGAAAAGTTGTTCGCTTCCTGCCTTCCTATGCAAATTAGAACCTGACGCTGATTAGCCTGCAGCACTCAGGAATTTTGGCGGAATCATCCCTCTGAAGGAGTTTTGGTCTCTGTTAACCAGGGATTTACATGCAGAACCGAGTCCAACTCCTCCATACTCATCCTGTGGACATACAATATTTTACTAAAATGAATACCCATCGCTGTTAAGGACCACCAAAATCCAATGGGGACTTGCGCATAGCTTCTTTTCTCGTATTCTTTTCTCATATATATTGAAGCTTGTTAATCCTGATCTGGTGACATTGTCATTTTGCTCTTTGCTTTAAAGATCTTGCATTTTTTTGTTTAGTTTGCCTCTGTGACCCTGGAAGCAAGATTGTTTATTTTTCGATAAAGTTAGTGTATACCTTGGTGTAACCAAACGAACTCTCATTTTATTAAAACTAGAAAATTGTTTTCTGTATTCCTGGAGGCATCTGATTTTTGTTTTTGTTTATAAGGACACTTTATTGTTTGTAGGCAGCTTATTTTTTTTGTTTCTAATTGCCCAACTGGGATAAGATGACTTAAACAAAAGACAAATTTCATAGATTTATTCTCAAAAATTAAAATGAAAATGACATTCCCTGCCAAAGTACTTGCTGATATTTAGGCTATGGATCAAGGAAGGCCTCAAAAGCCACCTTTGGATTAACGGCAACCAAAAAACTCTCCAAAGTATTAACAATGTCACATTCTTAAAGAACAGCCTAGATGTACTGGCTTGAAAACCCCCATGCACACTCAGCCTACACATTCTCAGCATACTTGGCAATAAAAAATGTTCAAATTGAACCATTCACTGCAAGAAAAATTACTAACGAATATCGCGAGTATTGACTTGCGATACATTACTCTTGATGATAAGTATTGTAAGTGAGATTGGGTCTGCGTCTTGTATTTTTGGCCAAGGCCATATGCCAACAAACCTAGGTAAAAAAAACGAGCCATCAAAATACAATAATTATGAAAAAATAAAATTGATTAATTTTGTGGCCGCTGTCCAAATTCTTTTGAATCATATAAAGTTGGAGCCATTGTTGTAAATTTGTAATCCATGCATTGAAACATTGAAAGGTTCAGTGACTAGAAAAGTTCAGTGATTTGTAATCCATCCATCTTAACACGTGCACCCAAAACAGAATGTAAGCACAAAAACAAACAAATGTGAAAACAAGTAAATCGTGAAATGTGGTTTTGAACGATGGTGACTCCCACTAAGAAAATAATCAAATGGTTTGTTAAATTTATAAGCCATCAACCCGCCAGCTGGTGTCTGTCATGTTCATGTTTACGTTAATAACTACTTGCTATAAACATGCTTTTCTTCGAATTTACAATTTTAAATGTCAAATAAACATGTTTTTCTCAGAATTTACAATTTTAAATGTCAGGTAATCATGTTGAGTAAGAATTCATCATTTAATTTAGATGTCAGATATACGTGAGGTAAACATGTTCAGTAATAATTTATGTTTAGTAAGAATTAATGTTCTTATAACTTTCAAATCCCATTTTAAACATTATATCGGAGAAGTTTTGGTGCCTGCTTTAAAGGTCTTGCAGTTTTTGTTTAGTTTGCCTCTGTGACCTTGGAAGCAAGGAGAGAGTTTGTTTATTTTTTGATAAAGTTAGCGAAAAATTGTGTTATGTATTCCTATAGGCATCTAATTTTTTGTTTGTTTATAATTAGAACCGAAAATTGTGTTATGTATTCCTGTAGGCATCTAATTTTTTTTTGTTTACAAGGCCTTACTACTGATGTATCTATTACAAAAATCAAAGATGCAAGTTAAAATTATAATCACGAACCCATCTACTTCAAATAGATTATATTATGCTATGTTCCATTATATTTTGAAATTTTAGTTTTTATAGTAAGTAAAAAAAATGATAAAAGTAATATTTTATATAATATTGGATAGGTATAAATTATTGGATAAATTGGAATATAGATTGTTTTAATTTAATCATTTATATATGGATAAGTTTATTTATTTTATGTTTACCTGGATTTTGGTTGTTAAATTTGAAAGTGTTTTAATTATATAAATAAATTCTTAGATTATGTAATTTTTACAACTGATACATGTGACTTTAAGATTTGCAACCAAACTTCAAATAAAACAAATTATAAAATATACTCAGATAAAAAATATATAAATTAGTTAGACACCATATATCAGTTTATATAATATTTATTACTTTACTGTAATGTATCTTATTTATTCCATAATAAATTAGTATTTTTTTTTTCAGAAAGAAAAAAAGCCTGTCCTTGTTATTCTCCATAAATTAGTATAATTTATTACTTTACTGCATAATACATCTTTGCATCTCATTTTATTTACACAATAATAAATTAGTTTTATTTATTACTTTACTCGTCTGCATAGGGCATCTTCTTTGTCCAATAGGATACTAAACTTGTGCTAGACAACTAAACTAAAGTAACTATTTCTTAACAAAATTGAAAGTAAAATGAGATTCTACTTCAACAACATTGTCGTGCTACAACTAAACTAAAGTAACTATTACTTAACAAAATTGGAACTAGAGTGAGATTCTACTTCAACAACAACATTGCCGTGCCCTGTTTTGACTATTTGCTAATATATTTATATTTTTGTTGTAAGAGTTGTTCTTCTATTGCCAAGATGATTTTGTCAATACATTTAATTGTTTATTTATTTTTGTTGTAAGAGCTCTTAAAGAGTTATTATTTTATTGTATTCAAAGATAAATGGTATAGTTTTGGTGGATCGCATATGTTTATATATAATAATTCAAGAATGAAATTAAACATGTTTTACTATTTTATACTTTTTAGAGGTTTAAACATAACTTAAAACTATTGGTAGACTTGTTTTGTTTTTGAGTAATTGATAAATGTCTTTGTTTATTTGTTATGATAATTTGAAGTGATTTTTAACATTATAGTTATTTACATATTCATTTACACGGAATTGAGAAAATGGAGAAAAGTAAACATGAATGGGATGTAGTTATGAAATGCACTATACATGTTTTTTATTGTTTAATTGATGATCGTGTCGACACCTTTACTCAGTCAAAATTATGTGGCTTGAATCACCATCGGACTGTCATACATAATCTCTTTCCAATTCCCCAACGACCAAGAGGGAGACAAAGAAATGAAAATGCTAAACACACATCAAAATCACCTAGTAAGATCCAAAGATAGAACCAAAAGTTCTAATACAATGTAGATGCAATGTTGTGTCGTGCACGCAAGAAAGCATATACAAGATTTGTTAGTGAAGAAATTCTTTCTGCTGTAAGTATTTATTGGCATTTTTATGTGTGTGTTTTGATAACATGAATTTATTACTAAATGTATTGATTTTTTTGTCTGCAGTCAGTTGCAACGATTAATGAACTAAAAGATGCCTCAAGACATAAAATCAGTGAAAAAATGCATTGTTGGGATCAAAGCCTACCTCGTGGGCGTAAAAACACAACAAAGCGCATAGAAATTGCTTTGCAACAAAAAGGAACCGTAGGGATTTTTAATGGCATAGAAGAAGAAGAGCTAAATGGGCATAGTCCTATCATAAACTCTGGGGAAACTAGTATCAACAATGAGTACACAGTTCAGTCTTTTTTCTTATTTGCATGCATTTACTTTGAAAATATTTTAAGATAGATGATATTTATATTTATTATTAGTTGTATACTAATTTCCCATTGTTATTGATTTGCATCTAGCCTAATCAACAAAATCCTCTAGAGAGATCTCCATACATTATGGTTTCTAAATATAGATCCAACAACTTGGAAACCCAAGGAACAAGAAGTTGTGAACCATTGCGACGTTCACCTAGATTTCAAGGGCGATTGGGGGAAGTATGTTTGGTTTCCATACTTACCTACATCACAACAACATTAGCATATCAATTTTTATATTAGAACTTCTATAATGATAAGACAAAGACTAGATTTTCTAATTTCCAAACTTTCTTTTGTTATTTTTCATTATATAGAGTTATTTTTTTATTTATACATTATTTCTTATTTATGGTTCATGTTTTGTTTTTGAAGCCATTACAACCATTTGAAACCTCAAAACATGGTTATAGTTTTGGGAAGAATGTGAATGAAACTCATCAAGTATGCATTTGTATTTTTTTTATAGTTATTAACTTTTACATTTAATTTGGTTTGAGTTGCATACTTATATATATTTGTGATGTTCTATCTAGAATCAAGAATATGCATCTCCCCAAAGCCCTTTGCATACAATAGATGGTGAGCATGGGACACCTTTACCAGGAATCCATGAAAACACACATTCTCTTCAACCATTACGATGTTCTCCTCGATTTCAAGTAAATTTAGGAGAGGTAAGTTCTATACCCTATACCATGTCTCATTATAGCATTAATATATAATTGATATTCTTTAGGATATCTAGTTTTTCAATGCATTTCCTCTCCATGTTTTCATTATATTATACCAATATTCATATTTATTGACTATGTTGTAACTTTTTGTAGCAGCCAAAAATGGAGAATGATTATGGTATGGTGAAAAGAACGAAAATTACACCAAAAGACTTGAAAGCACGTGGGTTCAAGTCTCGAAAACAATACATCGAGCATATATGCTCGACAAGTATTGCTGCCACTAAACCCACTAGGTTTGGCACTTTGAAGTCTAAAACAATGCACCATGTTTAGGTGACTTGGATAAAAGTTAAAGGCTTTAATTAATGTTTTGTATAAATGTGGGTTTCCCAGTTTTGTAATAAATATTATCTTTTTGAACGATCACTAAATTTATTCTCAATAGAGAATGGTGAATTAGAGACTTGTGCTTTTATCACATTGAAAATTGCATGTGCATTTTATCTTATCATCTTATGAATAATACTATTTAAAAGAGTTGCATATGAAGTTTACGATTTAATAAAACTGTGGAAAAGAGAATTCTATAATATTAATAACATATAATAAAATTAAAACAATTCTATAATCTAATAATTATGGAAATTAATGTTATAAATTAAATTAAACTTTCAATCATTTTGAATTCTAATGTGTTTAATACCTTCAATTTATTGTTAACAATTTGATGCAATGTTGAGAGTATAATGTGGTTTCAAATTTGTGAATGTAATTGGCCAATATAAGAAGCTCACATGTAACTTTATCTACAAAGAATAACTATTGTGGAGCATCCATAATCAATATTTTAAATATCCAAATTCTTTACTAAAACTTATCAAAGAAAAAATTGCAAAGAAATAGAGATTCAAAAAAATATATCAAAGAAAAATTTGCAAAAAAATAGAGATTCAAAATGGCTTTAGGAATCTTTGTCGAAGATAGCTAGTAAACATGAATGTTTTCCAAAAGTGATTTAACCAAATAAAGCGATCTCCCACTGTTAACCATCTATGGCACCAATTGGAAATATCTTTTTCCACCTTTTGAAAAGCCAAATCCAATCATTGAATGAGTAACAATTTCACTTAAGAAAAAATCTCAAATACTTAAAACATTAATATATTCAAATGAATGAGTATTAACGTGTAACCTAAATATTTTAGGTATGTTGTATATTGAATGCATGTCTTATGAATATTAATATGTAATGTAAATATTTAAGGTTTAGTTGTCATTGTGAGAAATGTTGCAAGTGAAAGAAATTGTGAGGAAAACTTATTTTTCTTAGGGGTGATGTAGGTGAGAGAATTTGTGAAGATTTTTTTTTGTTAGAGGTGAAAGTAACATAAAAAGACGTACAAATAGAATAACTAAAATACATGATGAGATAGAAGCTTTACAAAATATATCTAGAGACATATTTGAAAATAAACTAGAAATCAAATAAATAATTTCCATTATAGACTAGTTTATATAATTCAATGCAATTGATTAGTTAAAAAATACATGTTTGTATTATGATTATGATGTATGAAATAATAATACCATCCCAACATAGAGTTTGATTTTTAAAATGGTTTCATTATTAATTCCTTCATTAAACTAAATGAGAGTGATGAATGCTATATAAGATTAATATCGATAAAGGAGAACAATTTGTATTGTTTTTAGTAGTTTTATTGTACTATCATATGTATGACAAAAGCTTTTAATATATCATAATTGTATTCTCAAAATTACTATATACAAAATTAATTTAACATTAAATCAATGTAAACCACATCCTTAAGTCAACATTAAATAAGTGCAAATCACATCCTTAAGTCAAAAAGACTTATGAGCCATATGCAAGGATTCTAGTCCTAGAAGAAACTCAATGTTGGCTTCCTTACTTTTAAATAAAAAAATATCAATACTTTTGAGTATACAATGTGCAAAATCGGCAGACGAACTCCAAAACTACTAACTGCACATATTCTTTCTCTACTAATGAAATTTAAGATAAATAAATAAAAGAAACCAAAAATAAATATTTCAAAACAAAAACAAAAACATGACAAAGTATACATCAAAATTATGTATAATTGAATTAATATTTTGTTTTGAAAAAGATGTAAACATTAAAGTAATAATTTAATTTTAAAAATTTAATTAATGTTTAAGTTTCTTACATTCTCATTTATATATAGTATGTAAGTCAATTTCACTTAATTTATAAGTTATTTTCATTTAATTTATAAGCCTATTTCATCACTAGGTAATTTATAAGTCAATTTAACCACTAGGTCCTTGAAATATCTCACATAGTTTTGAGAATATCTTTGAAAGCCTTTGTATTTGCCAAAGAATACTTAAAAATATTCAACAATATTTATTAATAAGAATACTTAGGAATATTCAACAATATTTAATAATATAATATATCACAAATACATATAAATTCATTGAAATCATTAATGAATACAATAATAATATTGATATGAATGGATGGAATATGATATATGACAACAAAAAGATAAATAACATTCTATTATCATTAAATTCATTATTAGTTAGTCTAAAAAAAACTAAGATATTTATATAAAAATCATTATTTGTTTAGATGTAAAATATATATATATATATATATATATATATATATATATATATATATAATTGTAAAATGTTTGTTTATTAGAGTGTCGTTTATATGTAAGTAATGAGGTGATTGGAATTGTTTTAACTAAAAACTATGCTTAAAAATATAACTTTGTACATATAAAAAAATATTTATTTTTTAATATATGTGAAAAATAGATTATACATAAATATCAATATGAAAATTTAAAATTTCTTATAAAATAATGAATATAAATAAAAATATATACAAATACTATAATCAATTATAAAATATAATTGTAATATAATATAGTTTACAATGAATGCTTATTACATCATTACTATATCTCATTACAATTTATCTTCATAAATATAAATATTATATTAAATTGTATTTTTTTTACAATAACATATTTATATTAAAGCCATCTTGCATTTACACGCACATACACCCTGTCTTTCCAGGATCTTCTCAAGCCATCAATAGACTTCTACAAAAGACTGTAACTGTTCAAGTTCTATCCAGTCTCACTATCTCCAGAACTCTAATCACACCAAGATTCTGTCGAGCCCACTTCTGTTAGTTATACATGCACAAATTAGTTACCATTTAACATAGCCAATCATTGTTCATCCAATTGCTCAAATCCAGTATATTTAAACCATAATAGAGACAGAACACATAGTTAATACAAAATTGTTTTCTCATTAGAGAATTATAAGGAAATAGTACATCCATAATGAAACCCTAATTTTCCCTATCTATGGTCAGATACGCGTTTACTTGGTCATCTTCTCTGCCTATTATGTTCTCTACTGGGCCGTAGGCTTACAAAATGCCTTTTTACTTTCTCTCTTCTGCCTGTAGGCTCTCAATCAATCCTTAAAAGGATGGCTTAACCAACTTTTGTATATGCGCATATACGGAAGAGAGCTTCCGTATATGCAGATTTTGGCTTCCGTAAATGCGCGTTCTACCTTCCGTATATGCACATTTTGGCTTTCGTATATGTGCATATATGGAAGGCAGAACGCGCATATACGAAAGCTCTTTTTTGTATATGTGCATTCTCCCTTCCGTAAATGGGCATATATGGAAGCCAACATGCGCATATATGGCAGAGAGCTTCCATATATGCACATTTACGGAAGGCAGACCACGCATATACGGAAGCTCTCGTCCGTATATATGCATTATCCCTTCTGTAAATGCAAATATATGGAATCCAATATGCGCATATATGGAAGGGAGCTTCTGTATATGCTTATTTTGTCTTCCGTATATGCGCATATACAGAGGAGAGATTTCGAGTATGTGAATTTTGGCTTCAATAGATGCGCATACGGAAGAGAGCTTGCGCATATACGGAAGATAGCTTCCGTATATGCAAATTTTAACTTCTGTATATGCGCATATACGGAAGGAAGAATGCGCATATACGGAAGAGAGATTCCGTATATGCATTCAACCTTCCGTATATGCGCATTTACGGAAGCCAAAATGCACATATACGGAATGAAGAATGCGCATATATAGAAAAGAGCTTTTGTATATGCGCATGTTGGCTTCCGTATATGCGCATTTTGGATTCCGTAAATGCGCATATACGGAAGAGAGTGCGCATATATGGAAGGCTCTCTTCCGTATATGCGCATGTTGGCTTCTGTATATGCGCATTTACAGAAGCCAAAATGCGCATATAAGGAAGCTCTATTCCGTATAGAGCTTCCATATTTGCGCATTTTTGCTTCTGTAAATGCACATGTACAGAAGGTAGAATGCGCATATACGGAAGCTTTGTTCCATATATGCGCATTTACGGATTCTGTAAATGCGCATATACATAAGAGAGCTTTCGTATATGCACATTTTTTATTCTGTAAATGCGCATATACGGATGGCTGAATGTGCACATACTGAAGCTCTCTTCTGTATATGCGCATTCTGCCTTCCGTATATGTGCATATATAGTAGTTGGTTAAGCCAACCTTGTATATGCACATTATGGCTTTCATAAATGCGCATATACGGAAGCCAACATACGCATATACGGAAGATAGCTTCCGTATATGCGCATTTATGGAAGAGAGATTCCGTATATGCACATTTACGGAAGGAAAAATGCACATATATGGAAGCTCTCTTCTGTATATGCGCATGTTCGCTTTTGTATATGCGCATGTTTGCTTCCGTATATGCGCATATACGGAAGCAAACTTTTCATATGTGCATTTTGGCTTCCGTAAATGCACATATACAGAAGGGAGAATGTGCATATACAGAAGAGAGCTTCCGTATATGCGCATTTTTCCTCTCGTATATGCGCATTTATAGAAGCCAAAATGCACATATACAGAAGCTTCCGTATATGCGCATTTACGGAAGCCAAAATGTGCATATACGGAATCTCTCTTCCGTATATGCACATATACGGAAGCCAAAATGTGCATATACAGAAGCTCTCTTCCGTATATGCACATATACGGAAGCCAAAATGCACATACTCAGAAGAGAGCTTCCGTATATGCGCATATATGGAAGAGAGCTTATGTATATGCGCATTATGGCTTCTATAAATGCACATATATGGAATCCAACATGCACATATACGGAAGGGAGAATGCACATATACGGAAGAGAGCTTCCGTATATGCACATTTTGGCTTCCGTAAATGCGCATATACGGAAGGGAGAATGCACATATATGGAAGAGAGCTTTCGTATATGCGCATTTTTCCTTCCGTATATGCGCATTTACAAAAGCCAAAATGTGATATACGGAAGAGAGATTCCGTATATCACATTTACGGAAGCCAAAATGCGCATATATGGAAGCTCTCTTCTGAGTATGCGAATTTTGGCTTCCGTATATGCGTATATACGGAATCTCTCTTCCGTATATGTGCATATATGGAAGCTCTCTTCTGAGTATGCGAATTTTGGCTTCCGTATATGCGCATATACGGAAGCTCTCTTCCGTATATGCGCATTATGGCTTTTGTAAATGTGCATATACGGAAGCCAACATGTACATATAAGGAAGAGAGATTTCATATATGCGCATTTTGGCTTCCATATATGCGCATGTTGGCTTCCGTATATGTGGATTTACGGAAGCCAAAATGCGCATAGACGGAAGCTCTCTTTCGTATATGCGCATATACGAAATCTCTCTTTTGAGTTTGCACATTTTGGCTTGCGTATATGCGCATATACATAAGCTCTCTTTCGTATATGCACATTATGGCTTCTGTAAATGCACATACATGGAAGCCAACATGCGCATATATGAAAGGGAGCTTCCGTATATGTGCATTTTGGCTTCCGTAAATGCACATATACGGAAGGGAGAATGCACATATATAGAAGAGAGATTTCGTATATGCGCATTTTGGCTTCCGTATATGCGCATTTACAGAAGCAAAAATGTGATATATGAAAGAGAGCTTCCGTATATGCGTGTTTTGACTTTCGTATATGCACATTTATAGAAGCCAAAATGCGCATATACGAAATATCTCTTTCGTATATGTGCATATACGGAAGCTCTCTTCTGAGTATGTGCATTTTTCCTTCCGTATATGCGCATATATGGAAGCTCTCTTCTGTATATGCACATTATGGCTTCCGTAAATGCGCATATATGGAAGAGAGCTTCCGTATATGCGCATTTATAGAAGCCAAAATGCGATATACGGAAGAGAGCTTCCGTATATGCTCTCTTCCGTATATGTGCATATACAGAAGCTCTCTTCTGAGTATGCGCATTTTGTCTTCAGTATATGCGCATATACGGAAGCTCTCTTCCGTATGTGCACATCATGGATTTCGTAAATGTGCATATACAGAAGCCAACATGCGCATATACGAAAGAAAGTTTCCGTATATGCGCATTTACGGAAGCCAAAATGCACATATATGGAAGCTCTTTTCCGTATAAAAATGGGATTTATAAAATCTTTTTTGTATTTTAACTTACTTTTATTAATGATTTATTTTATTAAGCATTTATTGTAAATCTCATTTTCATTCGTTATAAGGACTTAAGATTTAATATGATTGATATTGTTAATTTAATTATATGCTTTAATGTTTTAATAGTCTTATAACTTTTTTATGAAGTTATTTTCAACATGTGAGGAATATTTCTCATAATAAAAGAAATAACAAAAAAAACGTCTTAGGCAAGCCTAAATACCAAAATTCATTTAAATTATTGGAAACTCGTTACAGTAGATGATTCAAAAGACCAGTCGTTCATATTGAAACCCATAATTCAAGATCTTATTACATATATTTCCTCAAGATCTCCATACTCTTATCTGAAGTTTGGCCTTTGTTCCTGTATAGAAAAAAAAGGCATCGAATTTAGAATTCATAGATAGTAAATAATTTAAAAACATGCACCATTACAATATGAAATACATATAGTAACAATTATTATAGTGCAAAAATAGACTATGTTTAGTATTAAGAATTTTTATTCGGCATAATTTCATAGTTTTGGTAAATATAAGACATAATATAATTTCAAAAATTAATTACTATAATTTTGTACCAAATGATTTAAAGTTATTCACCTTTGAGAGCTTATAAGTTCAAGTCTGGAATTTCTTGGCAGCTTTCAACCTTGCCACATGTGGATGCCTCAACTGTATCAACAAAAATTTCACTGTTAGATACAATACGATTGCATTGAATATAAGTATATTTCACATATAATGTGCTAAATCATGATGTTTTTTAGGAATCGGTTTTCTACCTCTATTTGGAATCATAAAGTTATTCTCAACATTATTGTCGCTAAATAACTGAACCCGACAGCTTTGAACATCTCCAGATGTGGATCCCTCAACTGTAACAAAAACAAAAAATAAATATTTACGCAATTGCATTGAAGATAAGTATAAATTGTGTTTGACATGAGACAATACATAATTTCAAATTTCCATACCAATATTGTGTAGAACAGAAGGTTGCACATCAAGTGTTTCCTCCGGATTTCTTTATCATTGAGAAGCTAACCCTAACTATTCATTCATGCTTTTCTTCTTTGCACGAAGACGTCCAACCTTTTGAAACTGTAGTTTATCTTTTCTTGCTTTTAAATCATAGCCACATTTCCTTCTTTTATTGATCGGGCTCAAAAAACTATGTTGCCTCTTGGTAGTGATCTTGGATGGAGTTAATGTACTGAAAACCATTTTATTGCATGCTTGGCATGCATTGGCTGTAATGTTCTTCATTGCATATGCCTACTCCAAATTAGTGGGAATTATGGATGATAAACCCCTCAAATCCTCTTGAATTGATGAAATGACAAATTTCATTTCATCATCCTCAAGTAACACAGTATCTGATCTTACAATGGTCGAATCAACAAGATGTGAGAAATTCTCTACATCCTTATGAATTGTTTCATTACGAAAATTAGGATTGGGAGGAGAATTGAAGCACAATGGAATCTCTGTTTCGACTTGTGGGAACATTACACTTATTTCATTTAAATCAACTAAAGTTCTATGCCCTTTGGTAATAGAATTAGAGACATTTGGAAATATATTATCCCCCAAAACATTGTTACCCGTTAGCATCTCAACTTTTCAAACATGTTTACAGACATTTCCATTCAGGGCCCAATTACAATTACAAAAGTGTAGAGTCGACCCTTTGTATATAACATTATACCAAGTATCACGAGTATCCTTATTTTGGCTACGAACCCAATATTCATTGTTATTATTTTCATTAGCCACACAATATTCGTTTGGAATGTTGTTTGCTTTGCACTTGGATGCATTCAATTCTTTCTCAGATTTTTTGGGTCACACAAAGCCAGCTTCTTTTAAATGTTGCATATGGATGTAATATGGTTCAACCATTGTCAACAACACATAAATTAGCCAGCCAACCCATCTATGGCATGCACTGTTCTTCTCACTTAGGTACCTCTGTTTTATATACCCATGGTAAGATTCAATTGCATTATTAGTGTCTTGGTTGGAATGTGGAAAATTCCTGTACGCTTTTTCCCACACATCTGGAAAGAAACTATAAACATTAGTTATGAAGAAATAACTAAAATTATGAAATTGCACAAAATAGTCATAAAAATCAACAACAAAACAACTTACATATTTTATTGTTGGCTAACCAAGTGGTTTTAAAATATTCTAGAAACTTTTTTATGTTCACTGAAGTCATCAAGGAACCTTGCAACTATGTTTCAAATAGATACATCATCTTTACATGAGTGCATGATATCTCCTAAAGCACGAAAGATACAGATTTTGTTATCTCTTCCTTTGACTTTATTTCCAACGTTCTTCAGCCATGCTCGACGGACATGCCATACACATAATAATAGTGTACAATTGGTGCACATCCTGAAATATCGTAACATTAAAATAGAACATACATAAACATCATTGCTCACCCATCTCTTATAATAATAATAAAAACAGAAGTCACCTTAATGCCTCAATTTCAACTGCAGCATCATCTGTAATGAAAGCTTGGACTTGCCAATCTAGACGTTCTTTTATTCTGATTGCAAATAATGACAACATCCATTTACAAATATCATTTGTAGTGTTGCGTGATGAAATCACCTAGGTTATTGGAATCCCATTGTTATACTCATCGAAAATCATTAAAGTATATAGTTGATACTACATTACAAACAATACATAATCAAACGTATATACAATACAAGCACTAAATGAATAGGAACTATGAGAAACATGTACTCACCCCATATTTATTTTCATTGAACGTGGAGTCCATTGACATGATATTGTTGTGCGAGTGTTTGACCATCGTTGAATGTATCCACTTTGTTTGTATGCCTATGATAAAAGGGATGTTTTTAACAACATCTTGTTTTTGGTAGAAAAAAAAACTTTCGAGGCACTCATTGAACCAACATTCTACACTCCTTGGATCACTGTCATCCTTCACATAACTAGCCGTTTCATATCATTGTAAATGTTTAATATATCTTGTCGTGTCATGAATTCATCTCGAGATATCCTCGTGAACAACTCACCAGATCCATGCTTCACATAAGAGATGAGCTTGTACCATATCATTGTAGCATTGAAACCCTTTTGAATCAAATCTTGGACACTTGTTCGTATCTCCTGAGATAAATGTGGTGCATACTTGAATTTTTGAGGCCTGTCAATTGCATTATTTCCATGACATACAATATTGGATTTATCAATATGCCTAGATGCGGTATATATTATAACCGCATCATCTGGTCTAAGTTGAAGTCGTCGCACAATAAAATGACATTGACAAACAACTTTAATACTTTCACAGTGGAGGAGGTTTTTTTTTGCTTGTTCTAGCGCATTCATAGTAACGGCCTGTGTGGAGAGTGGACCATATGCACACCAATAACTGTATATGAAGAAATTACAAAAAAAATAGATAAAATATTTATGCATGTCATAGTTAATTGTTAATGAAAATTATCTAAATATATTGGAATAAATATATCGAAACTCACATAGAATATTCTAGATATGTCCCAAAGTAAGTTTGTTTGATATCCTCCACTTTTTTACTTCGTCCACTCTTAACGAAAAATTGAGTGGGTGCAACTTCATTCAATTGTTCTCCACGTATAAAGTCCTCAAGTTGATAATATGGAATAATAGTGACTCGATCTTCCCAAACTTCGGTCCATGTCAAGTCTTCCGCCGAAAACTCCATCAGGTCCTCTGGGTCTTGGACCTTTAGCTCATTCATAGTCTCCCACTTCCCTATTCTTCAAAACCCTATGCAAATAACATTGTAAATAGTTTTATTTAAGTATTATAATGTTGTTTAATGTATATTTCAAAGTATGTATATAAAACTTCATCATCTCTTTTAGGTCTTAAACCTTTGACTCATTAATCCTCTCCCACTTATTCATTCTTCAAATCCCTATACAAATTGCATTGAAAATAATTTAGTTTGTGTGAGTATTATAATGTTATTGGTAGGTGATAGAATGTTAATGTGATGTTAAACTCGATTCCCAACAATTTTGACTGATTAGTTATGGGTTAGTAGGTGAGATAATTTAGATGCATAGAAACTATTGGCAAAAAATAGTTTAAGTGGTGGCTCATAAAGAAGATGGCAAGGCTATTGTTGGTGGCAATATAAGTGTTTTTTGGTGGTTATTTCATCTCTATCGGTTGTTGGATTTTTTAATTTCTATGTTAAGTTTGATATTTTATGTGGCAGTTGGATTGTAGGGATTGTTATTCCATTTTCTAAGATGAGAAGTACTAGGTAGTTATAAAAATATATGTCCAATATAAATTGATGTTTCCTCATTTATATATAAGGGCAACATTTCAAATTAGGGATCTTAAAAAAGTAATTGATGTAGAATGACCTAAAGGTTGTGTACATAAAGGAAAGAAGTATAATGTGTAAAATAAAGAAGGTTATATATGTTCTAGAACAAGTAGCCAAAGCATAGTGTCTAATATAGATGAATATTTCAAAGGTATATGTTTCAACTATGTTCAATATATAGATTTTAGAACTCAAAATATATATTATATTTAATTTATTGTTCAATATATAGATTTTAGAACTCAAAATATATATTATATTATGTTTATTGTGTATAACATTGTACATTTATTTAATGGATATTTAAATATGGATTTATTGAAAAGTTGAATGACTGGATATTAACTGTATACATTTTAATGCAAAAACCTCATTTTTGGATTACTTATAAATATAACTAAAAAGTTAAGAAGTTGATAAAACATTTAAAGATTGATTTTATAACTACAACCACAAGTAATAAAGGGGATAAAACATCTAAAAACTTTGTTTAAAAACATTAAATGTCCAAATTGTCAAATGATATACATAAGAGATATATTTGATTATAAGTAGAATTTAAAAATTACAATACAGTCTAGATAATTGATAACATATGGTTAATTTCAAAGTGTGGAAATATTGATCGACGTCAATCATGTCTTTACTTAAATCCTCTATTTTTTTTCATGGTTTTGATGCCACAAATTTTTTCGGCTTTGTTTTTACACTCTTTGGTAGTCTTGTCAACGTGAGCTTTAAGACCATTTTGAGCTAATCGATGTTTTGGTTCATCTTTCAGTGCGTCTTCTACGCTTCCATATATTATTCCAAAGCCTTTAGAGAATGGAGCTTTTGTTTGAAAGCTAGATATGAATATTGTTTGTGTATCTGAAACATTCAAGTTCCTCGCAAGTTCTTCCTTCATTTCTGTCCTCGAAAGATTTCCCCTTCCAGGATGGATAACATGAATTTGGAATTGTCTTCTACGTAGGTGAAGGTCATCCACAAGGTGTCGAATGCAAACTATGTGTCTTGTTCTGTGTTCCACCATTGTTAATTTATTTGGTAAATTTCTATTTAAAATATGTTTGTCTATAATAACCTTGCAACCAAGGAAACATGGTTAGTTTATTTGCATAATGCATAATTTTTTTTGAAAAATATAAGTTCAAAAATGACAGAAAACATTGCATATCTATGGAGTGAACATACAAACAAAACAATATACAAAATTGTAAACATATATTTCTTCAAACAATAATATCAAAATAACAAAACAATATTTTTTTTTACTATTTCACAATGTCTAAAATATAAAATGTTATAATTGAGGAAATAAGTCCTAAAATCTTAAATAATAACATTTAATTTTCTTAATAAGCTTATATTTCATTTCTTTATGTTTTTTTCCAAATGTCTTTGAACTTTTTTCTTAATCCATGAATAACCAAACATAATAAAAAAAACTATGTTTACATCCCATTAAACATTTAACAAGCTCTATGTTGTTTTAGTCTATGATTTATCTCAATGAATTTTAAGAAAAAAATCAAAGCATCACTTCTAATAACTAGTTTCTTCAAAACCAATCAAATCAACTAATCTTAGTGAAGCAATTAATAAAGTTGTTTTCCATAAAAAGAAGTAACAAGAAATAAATCCTATCTACTATGGTTATACTTTCTAAAGAGCCTATTCATTATGAACTCTAAGAATACTCCTTAATACATATTTTAAAGTTAACAACAATTTTTTATCAAATTTTCTCATATATATTAATGCCTCATGGGAATCGATAAGTCTAAAAATAATTCATAATATTTCAATTTCTTAATGGGATGAAAAAAACACCTCACAACAATGATGTTTATATATATATATATATTTCAATTTCTTAATGGGATGAAAAACACACCTCACAAAAAATATGTTTATATATATATAATGTTATTTTATATTTAAGAAAAAAAGTTTTTTAGGTAGAACAATGTAACAATATATATATCATTTGATTTTTTTTCATGTTTACAAAATAAATATAAGTGTTATATTAAAAATATAATACAATATTTTTAATTTTATTTATAGAATATTTTATAAAATGTCTGGGACCAAGAATTGTAACCACTTATATTTATAATTTTGATATTCTTTGTTTTAAGGTTGTAATATCCCATATCTTTTGTGTTACAAAATCAATATGCATGGTATTTAACTTTTGGGCAAGTAAAGTTCTATTGTTTTAATGATGTTTTATCACTTACTTTTTAGACTTGTGAGCTATAAAATAAGATGTACAATGGTTTATATGATTGATGGCGGGTCCCTCGTTAGATGGGGTCATCGAAATGTCCATTGTCAGTTTACCATCCAACTTGGGACGTGTAAGGGGGGCTTCATAAATCCACACAACCCTTACTCGTGACTTAAGATAACATTTCTCAATCATCAAATTCCGAGTTTGAGTAGCAATGTTAAATACTAATTTGTTATGTTTCTATCAATCTAAGAAGACTAAATTAAAGACTTTCTAACTTTCACTTTGTTTTCATAGATATTAAAAAATGACAAAAAATCATTGCATATCTATATATTGGACATAAACATAATCAATATACAAAATCAAAACTATATATTGTTTTAGCCTATGATTATATCTTAATGACTTTTACCAACAAAAAAAATCGAAGCTTCACTTTTATAACTAGTTTCTTCAAAACCAATTAAATCAACTATATTAGTGAAGCAATTAATAAAGTTGTTTCCCATAAAAAGAAGTAACAAGAAAGAGATCATATATACTATGGTCATGCCTATGGATTACGAACTCGAGAATCTCTCTTTAGTATTTTAAAGCTTACAACAAATTCTTATGAGAATGTCTCATATATGTTAATGGCTCATGGGAATGACAAGTCCTAAAATATTTCATAATAACATATGATTTTATTAATGAAATTAAAAAGATACCTCTCAAAAATGATGTTTCTATTTTTATATATAATTTAAATTCTTATGATCTATTGAAAAAACAAATTATTGGTTGGAACAATGTAACACTATATATATCATATGAATCATTTTCTCCTATATAATGTTTAAAATGGGATTTGAAAGTTATAATAACCTATATCACCAAAATAATATTTACCCCAAAATCAAACCCTACAAGTCCATATCTACATAATTTTCTTCACCAAATTCTCCTCACACATGAATCTAATCACATAAAATGATTCCATGATCTAACAACAATATGAGAGCCAAAGCATTACCTTTCAGTTAACTAACTACTAATTATCACTAATCACAATCTGGACAACTGCCAAAAAAATTAATCAATTTTATTTTTCCAAAATTATTGTATTTTTGATAGTTTGTTTTCTTTTACCTAGATTTGTTGGCATATGGCCTTTGGCTAAGAAATACAAGATGCGGACCCAACCTTAGTTACAATATTTATCAAGAGTAACTGGGAATGTGTGTACTCACCGAGTATGCTAAGTATCCCAAGTCAATACTAGCGATATTCGTTAGTAATTTTTCTTGCAGTGAATCGTTCAATTTGAACTTTTCTTATTGCCAAGTATGCCGAGAATGTGTATGTTGAGTTTGCAGGGGGTTTCACATCTAGGATGTCTTTTAAGAATGTGACTTTGTTAATACTTTGGAATCAGGTGCTCTGATTCAGATTTTTTTGGTAGGTGTTAATCCAAAGGTCCCTTTTGAGGCCTACCTCGATCCATAGCCTGTATGCTCGGCGTAAAATAAAATCCAAACCCCCTTGAGTCGCTACGTTCTCATTTTAAAGATTACGTAAGACTGGAGATGATTACGATGACAAAAGTAGTTTCAATAAATGGGAGGAAGAACCCTAACTAGACTCAAACTAATTATGCTCTATCAACTCGGGTTTTCCACCTGTTAAAAGAATCGAATGAAAACTTTAATGAAACCACTCTTAAATAAGTAGAATCTCAGTCTACTTCCAATTTTGTTAAGTAATAGTTACATTAGTTTAGTTGTGTGGCACAAGTTTAGTATCCTTTCGGACAAAGAAGATGCCTCATTAAAGTAATAAATGAAATTAATTTATTATTGTGTAAATAAGATGAGATGCAAATATGTATTATGCAGTAAAGTAATAAATAATACTAATTTATTATGGAATAAATAAGATGCATTGGAGTAAAGTAATATATAAACTGATATATGTTGTTTAACTAATTTATATATTTTTTATCTGAGTATATTTTATGTTTTGTTTTATTTGAAGTTTGATTACAAATCTTAAAATCACATATATCCGTTGTGAAAATTACATAATCTAAAAATTTATTTATATAATTAAAACACTTTAAAATTTAACAACCAAAATCCATGTAAACATAAAATAAATAAACTTATCCATATATAAATGATTAAATTTAAAACAATCTATATTCCCATTTATCTTATAATTTATACCTATCCAATATTATATAAAATATTACTTTTATCATTTTTTTTACTAACTATAAAAACTAAAATTTCTTGACCTAATGGACCATAGCATAATATAATTTATTTGAAGTAGATGACGTAGTGATTATAATTTTAACTTGCATCTGTGAATCACAAACAAAAAAATCAGATGCCTACAGGAATACATAACACAATTTTCGGGTTCTAATAAAATGAGAGTTTGCTTGGTTACACCAAGACATGCACTAACTTTATCAAAAAATAAACAAACTCTCTCCTTGCTTCCAGGGTCACAGAGGCAAACTAAACAAAAACTGCAAGATCTTTATAGCAGTCAGAACAACTTCTCCTATATAATTTTTAAAATGGGATTCGAAAGTTATAAGGACATTAATTCTTACTAAACACGAGTTCTTACTGAACATGTTTACCTCACATATATCTGACATCTAAATTAAATGATGAATTCTTACTGAACATGTTTACCTGACATTTAAAATTGTAAATTCTGAGAAAAACATGTTTATTTGCCATTTAAATTATGAGAAAAGCATGTTTATAGCAAGTAGTTATTAACTTAAACATGAACATGACAGGCAGGCAGCTGGAGGGTTGATGGTTTATAAATTTAACAAACCATTTGATTATTTTCTTAGTGGGAGTCACCATCGTTGAAAACCACAATACCACATTTAAATGGAATGCTATCACGATTTATTTGTTTTCACATTTGTTTGTTTTTGTGGTTACATTATGTTTTGCGTTCTGCGTTCTGGTGTTAAGATGGATGGATTACAAATCACTGAACTTTTCTAATCACTGAACCTTTCAATGCATGGATTACAAATTTACAACAATGGCTCCAACTTTATATGATTCAAAAGAATTTGGACAGCCGCCACAAAATTAATCAATTTTATTTTTCCATAATTATTGTATTTTTGATGGCTAGTTTTCTTTTACCTAGGTTTGTTGGCATATGGCCTTTGGCCAAAAATACAAGATGCGGACCCAATCTCAGTTACAATATTTATTATCAAGAGTAACTAAGAATGTGTGTACTCACCGAGAGTCTGCTAAGTATCCTAAGTCAATACTCGCTATCTATTAGTTAGTAATTTTTCTTGCAGTGAATGGTTCAATTTGAACGTTTTTTATTGCCAAGTATGCCGAGAATGTCTACGCTGAGTTTGCATGGGGTTTTTAAGCCAGTACATCATTGTTAATACTTTGGAATCAGGTCCTCTGATTCATTGTTGTTAATCCAGAAGTTCCTTTTGAGGCCTTCCTCCATCCATAGCCTAAATATCAGCAAGTACTTTGGCAGGGAATGTAGTTTTGCTTTTAATTTTGAGAATAAATCTATGAAATTTGTCTTTTGTTTAAGTCATCTTATCCCAGTTGAGCAATTAGAAACAAAAAAAAATCAGCTGACTGCAAACAATAAGGCATCCTTATAAACAAAAAAAATTAAGTAAGGCCTTATAAACAAAAAAAAATCAGATGCCTGCCGGAATACAAAACACAATTTTCTGGTTCTAATAAAATGAGAGTTCGCTTGGTTACACCAAGGCATGCACTAAATTTATCAAAAAATAAACAAGCTCTCTCCTTGCTTCCAGGGTCACAGAGGAAAACTAAACAAAAGCTGCAAGATCTTTAAAGCAGGCAGCAAAATGACAATATCACCAGATCAGGATTAACAAGCTTCAAGAAAAGAAGCTACATGCAAGTCCCCATTGGATTCTGGTGGTCCTTAATAGCCATGGGTATTCATTTTAGTAAATATATTGTATGTCCACAGGATGAGTAAGGAGGAGTTGGACAGGGTTCTGCATGTAAATACCCGGACCAAAACTCCTTCAGAGGGATGATTCCGCCAAAATTCCTGAGTGCTGCAGGCTAATTTGCAGGAGGACGAGCTCCAACGTCAGGTTCTAATTTGCAGAAGAAGGCAGGAAGCTAACAATGGACGGGACTTTAAGGAGCTGAAGGATGCATTTTGCAATGGACGGGACTGCATGCCTACCTTGAATGCTGATAGATGAGCGTTAAAAAAAATCAAACCTCCAAGATACGGATGGGATCTGTCTCATAATCGAGGTTCTGGATGGCGGCGTCGGCAAAGTGAGGTACCGTGACAATGACAACGGATGTGAGGGTATGGAAAGGGTATGGCCATGGGACCTCTCATGCCCTGCATGCATTCCTTCTCCGCTGGATCAGTAACCTGGCAGGGCCGTTAAGTCTCTATCGTAGGCTGAGTATGGCTTACCAGATGATGGCATGTGCGCATGGACTTTTTAGAGGTGATGGCATGCACATGCATGATAGGGATGGATATTGTGGATGAGAACAATATTAAACATGTAGCAGAGTAATAAATGCTCTGGCTGCAGCATTGTAAACTCTTGGATCTCAACTTGTTTGAGATCCAAGGGTTTACAATGGTGCAGCCAAAGCATTTATTACTACATGTAAAATATTTTTAGCCGTTGTGGATACCTGGCCGGGTAAATTGGACGGATTATTCTAGTTTTGCACGGAGGGTTGATGGTACGTTCCAGAATACAACCTAGGGAATCGTACCTCCTCTCTATGATACCTTAGGAAGTCTTAATAAAATGGAGTAGTCTAAAGGGTCAACGATTTCGCCGGGCGTTAGGCTACTCCGTCCATCGTCTCCGTTAACAGGCTCTATTAACCGTCAACCCCTCTGGCCCCTTCCGTTCTCCTTTCCGTGAGCATCCTTCACCGAGTCCCACATGATCCCTGTAGATCGGTCGTTCCGTCGGTCGCCTCGATGTCCTCCCTGCACATCCACTGTCTCTCTCGGCTACTAAGGCGGTTTCTCTCCTTCATAGGTAAAATCGCACTTATCCATTCTTTTCCTATCACTGTATCTATAATTTTCTTCCTTCTAACTTACAGTGTTTTATCAACCCGTTAGACTACTCCCTTTTTATTTTATTATCCAGATTGATCTATAATATGGTTGACGGGATCATGAACGTAACCTAACAAAACAAACCAATGTCAGTGTGTTGTGTGGTTTTATTATCCAGATTGACCTATAATATGGTTGCAGCAGATCACATTATCAGATCGCTGGCAGTGACAATCAAGTAAAGCATATATAATTTCTGCATGTAGCAAGTGATTGCCATAACAATGTATTGTATGATTTTGCAGGCATCACTTCCACACAGTAATATGGATCCTTTCATGGAGCAAAAGCTAGTAAGCTTATACTTTTTTATACTCTTTTGTTTTCTTATCTATCTGTTTTGGCATCGATTCAGATTAATAAAAATAAGTCCATTGCTTTCAGGGCGGGTATGGCGAAGGTAGTCTTCGTCCGTCAGGTTCCATCTGTTTGGCTTTTCTTTTATATCGAACTTCTTTTAGAAAAATTATTAATAACCCTACACATAGATTATAATAGAAATTGTATTGTGAGTGAAAAAATTTAATGTGATTGAAAAATAATGCACAATGAAATTGTAATGTGATTGAAAAATAATGCAGAATGCGGTGGAAGGTGTTCATATCGGTGTTCGGCCACTTCTCACAAGAAGCCATGCATGTTCTTCTGTCAAAAGTGCTGTGCAAAGTGTCTCTGAAGTGTCTCTGTGTTCCTCCTGGGACTGCTGGAAACAAGCAAGTATTCCCTTGTACAACAACTGGAAGACTCAGCAAGGAAGCCCCAAGTGCCCTTGATCATTTGATCCTGAATCCAAGAATAAAAGAGTAGTAATAATAACAGTGCAGCTTCTGAGCAAGTATGCCCTTGCTACAACAACTGGAAGACTCAGCAAGGAAGCCCCAAGTGCCCTTGATCATTTGATCCTGAATCCAAGAATAAAAGAGTAGTAATAATAACAGTGCAGCTTCTGTTGGGTATAGGAATGCCAGCTCGCACTATTGATGAATGTTCCTGTAGCAAAGCTAGCTAACAATGGAAAATTTTGCAAGATCCGTATTTATCCACTTTCTGCATTCAATAAATTGTTAAGTCGTTTATTATCAGTTTAGGTTATCTTGGCCTCTTTTATTCGCGACTTTGGAAATCAAGAGTATTAATATTAATACTATGATGTGAAAAATAAAATTGATCTGTGCTTTTTTTCAAGTCTCTCTCCACGCCCACTAGGGTTGTAGANTTCACTAATACATTATCATAATACATATATTCACAGTAAAATTGTCAGTACATGAATTAATATTTGAATTTGGTCAATGCTGATAATGCTAATTACTATGATTGTGGGTGTTGATTCAATGGGTTACAGTAAACTTACAGCTGAGTTGAATTCAAGTGCATTGATCTTGTGACTAAGTCAGACATAATCTAACATTAATATTGTAATACCACGATTTAAAAAAAAAAAAATTCGAACGAGATATCTTTGTTTTGTTTTTTTTTAAATGTTTTATTTCGAGCATCTCTCCACTCAGCCACTAAGGTTGCAGAGTACTGCATTTTTCTGGAAATTCAGTAATTTACATATAGGCTTCATAATACATGATAAAAAATCATATATTGACAGTAAAGCTGTAGAAGGCAAGTGAACTAAGATCTGACTTTAGTCAATGTTGATTACCCTAATTCAATGGCTTACAGCTGAATTTCATTCAAGTGCTTCCCTAGTAAAAACTATAAAAAAATTGTATTTTCATCGACGGTCAAGCTTTCTTCATGCCAGCCTGGGTAAGGGTTCCTCGATCTCTGTTCACATGGTAGAAGTATTAAACAATCTGGATTGGGTTCTCCATTGAACCTGCTGATTCTTTCTTCGATGATCAGATTCTTTGTATTAAGTGTAGAGTTAAGAATTTTTGTGACAGATCAAAGAGTTGAGCATTCAACAGAGTGTTAATTAGCGATTCCTATTGCTAAGTGATTATAATGGTACAAATAGATTTAATGGTTAGAGGTATTGAACAAATGAGTGAGTGGGGAAAAAAAGAGAAATTCAATTTGTTTAATGTTCATTCTTTTATCATTAACATAGATTTACTGTGAAGCTTTCCTATTAAATGGAATCATAATTTTTGGTAGAAATTTTGGTTGAGAATTTACACTGACAAGTGGTTACTTTATTGACAACTGGTTTTTAAGTAGAGATGGTATGAATTGTGATATCATTATTAAGTTTTTTTTCCATAAAAAGTTGTCCTACCAAACAAAAAAAAATATATCATAAAAAGTTGACCCACCAAACAAAAAAATTGAATTTATATCATAGACACAAAAAGAATGTGAGTTCCCCAAGTGATATTATTAGAACATCCTCTAAGGAGACATATCTGGGTTTGACTCTTGATAGACATATTGCTAGCATGTGATTTTCATTTCGATATCTATAATTTTTGACCTCCAAAGATGCGTCCAAATACACATACACATGACCTCCTTGGAATCCAACTTCTCAACGGTTGCTTGTGACAATTTTAATTTATCAATATTGCATACTATTTTACATATATCTAAGGTTTACATATATCTAAGGTTTGCAAGGTTTAATATAATTGTTACGTGGAATTATATTAAACCTTTACTCTGCGCAAGCAATATTAGAAGAATGAAGCTGATGNTCTAAATCGATGCCAAAACAGATAGATAAGAAAACAAAAGAGTATAAAAAAGTATGAGCTTACTAGCTTTTGCTCCATGAAAGGATCCATATTACTGTGTGGAAGTGATGCCTGCAAAATCATACAATACATTGTTATGGCAATCACTTGCTACATGCAGAAA
>LPNX011104494.1:338789-382652 GCA_001517045.1 Pseudotsuga menziesii
ATGCATAGATCTTAAACTTGCCAAGAAGTGTCTTGCCAAGGAAGAAGTGTTTACCTATGCAGGAGAGAAACCGCCTTAGTAGCTGATGAACATCGATGCCGAACATGTAAAGAAGCCAGGGATAGTTGTTCCCCAGTTCACAGAAGCACGTAAGATTTGCTGTGCCTAACACAGTGCAACAGGCTTTCACTGGCTGTGGTGGAGGCTGTACAATAGAGTGTGTTACTGCGGGCATACATGGCATTAGGTCATCCTTATTCACATTGCATATCTGAATATAACCTCGAGCCACAGAAACGCTAGCCAACAACAGTACCATAGATATGGCCAGGACAATTATCTTCATCAGCTTCATTCTTCTAATATTGCTTGCGCAGAGTAAAGGTTTAATATAATTCCACGTAACAATTATATTAAACCTTGCAAACCTTAGATATATGTAAAATAGTATGCAATATTGATAAATTAAAATTGTCACAAGCAACCGTTGAGAAGTTGGATTCCAAGGAGGTCATGGGTATGTGTATTTGGACGCATCTTTGGAGGTCAAAAATTATAGATATCGAAATGAAAATCACATGCTAGCAATATGTCTATCAAGAGTCAAACCCAGATATGTCTCCTTAGAGGATGTTCTAATAATATCACTTGGGAAACTCACATTCTTTTTGTGTCTATGATATAAATTCAATTTTTTTGTTTGGTGGGTCAACTTTTTATGATATATTTTTTTTGTTTGGTAGGACAACTTTTTATGGAAAAAAAACTTAACAATGATATCACAATTCATACCATCTCTACTTAAAAACCAGTTGTCAATAAAGTAACCATTTGTCAGTGTAAATTCTCAACCAAAATTTCTACCAAAAATTATGATTCCATTTATTTTTTTAATAGGAAAGCTTCACAGTAAATCTGTGTTAATGATAAAAGAAAGAACATTAAACAAATTGAATTTCTTTTTTTTTCCCCACTCACTCATTTGTTCAATACCTCTAACCATTAAATCTATTTGTACCATTATAATCACTTAGCAATAGGAATCGCTAATTAACACTCTATGTTGAATGCTCAACTCTTTGATCTGTCACAAAAATTCTTAACTCTACACTTAATACAAAGAATTTGATCATCGAAGAAAGAATCAGCAGGTTCAATGGAGAACCCAATCCAGATTGTTTAATGCTTCTACCATGTGAACAGAGATCGAGGAACCCTTACCCAGGCTGGCATGANCGAAGGAAGAAAATTATAGATACAATGATAGGAAAAGAATGGATAAGTGCGATTTTACCTATGACAGATCTACCGGATCATGTGGGACCCGGTGAAGGATGCTCACGGAAAGGAGAACGGAAGGGGCCAGAGGGGTTGACGGTTAATAGAGCCTGTTAACGGAGATGATGGACGGAGTAGCCTAACGCCGGGGGACCCGTTAGACTACTCCTAATAAAATTATTGATGGGGTTTTCAAGAAAATCTAAAAAATTCAAAATGATTTTTTATAAAAACAATTAAACGTCTAACAAAACTTTCTGGAAAACAAGTTCCTGCATTTGACGGGAAAAATGCTTCGGGATGGGAAAATTACTGTCAAATTCCAATTATGATTGCGAGTGTGTAGCGAGGGCGAACAATACATAACATGCAGTGGAGCATTTAATGTGACGGCGGTCGCACTGTCCGCCGTCGGATCGCTCTTTGGAACGGATCCGACGGCGGACAGTGGGACCGCCGTCGCATTAAATGCTCCACTGCATGTTATGTATTGCTAGCCCCTACCTGTGTAGAACTAGCAGGTAGTACATATGACAGAGTTGTGGTATGGATTGACAGGGATTGATAGGGAGTATAGACGACGACGAAGATGATTACGAAGTACGACTGCACAAATTGAAAACTGACTATTGTGTACATGAATGATGAAACAATTGAACATGGTACAGATCACAACAAACTGGTGGCTGAATATGGAATTTTTAATCCATTGAATTTTCAAGATTTCTCTGATATCAATGTAATAGTGGAAGCTACAATAAATAAAAATAAGAATGCATGTATTAGTATGCTATAGCATAGTGGTGAGAGGAATTTGTGCTATAGTTTAGTGGTGAAAGGTTTGTGGATTTGATTTCTCTCCATGCTTTGTAGAACCAAAGTTAGACGGTTCTATACTGGTATCTTAATACAAGGAATTTCTTTCTTGGGTTTTTCTTCCTAAAATCATATTTATCAGTGATAATTGCTTATGCCATTGTCAAAACGTTCGAGTTCGAACATTTTTTTTTTCTTCTCATGATTTTGAAAAATTTGGCATAAAATTAAAAAAAATCTTGGTTACAACTGTCAAACTTTGAGATTTTGGGTGCCTCAAGGGTTTTTGACGGTGTTGAATCAGTTTCTACCACCAAAATCTCCATTAAAACATAATTAAATTCAGATTTTGTAAAATAAAAAATACAAAATTCTAGCGAAAAGTCTTGGTCTGGGATAGTTAGACGTCTCCATTGTTTATAGCTAAGTATCTTCGGGGTGATTCCTTTGTTAGTTGTTGGTTATATAACCTATAGTTTTGGTTAAGATGGTTTCACTGATCATCCATATATTTTTTTATTTCATATTTAATTGATTGGTTTGAATCCATCATGGCTTGAAGGACAAGTATCATAAACTTCATTAACTATCCCTTTTAGAAAAAAATTCTTCAAATTATCTTGTTTCGAACCTTGGAGATGATATTTTTATAAATTAAATGTTGAATCCAACGAATGTCTCTACTGTACATAATAATCTTATAGGCTGGGCCTTTGAGCAAGTTGAACGCAAATGCCCGATAAGGAAAAGACCTTTATCCTCTTGACGAGGATCTATCTTAATGAATATTTCTACTGAGTTCCTATTTTCTTGCAATATCTACTCATTCCACGAGTAGATTGAGAGTTTTGAGAGTGTCACTCAAAGTAGGGTTGATGAGATAATAATTGATGCGATATTAAATTCAAGAAAAGATTGAGGTTTGAAGAGTCGTCCTAAACTTTGAGCCAAAAACATGTCCTTACGATTTTCTAGTTTCTTTGAATATCAAATTAAAATCTTCTAGAGGAAAAGCTTACCTTCTAATCTAATGTCCAACATGGTCTTCCTACGATCTTTTAGTTTCTTTGAATATAAGATTAAATTTCTCAAGAGGAAAAGCTTACCCTCTAATCTAGTGTCCAATTGTTCTTTACTCTAGTGCATTGGTACTAAGGATGAAGGAAAAACCATTTTAAATTTAAATATTTTGATTAGAGCATACTATTCATAATGTTTAATGTATCCTTGTAACCATGGAGAAGAGACTTGAAGGACAAGGTGCATTTCATTACGTTTACAATGATGCTGGCTAGTTTTGGAGTTGCTTTCTTTCATGTAGATATAGAGAATCTTGGATTCTTGAACACATATTTGAAGGATTGATGGTTCTTTGCAAGCTTTGTCACCACAACAGAGGGAGAACCCAAAGATGGTGAGGACTAGGGTGGATAAGCACCTTCTCGAAATCAACAATTGAAACACTTTAACATAAACTAGCATGGAGGGAGTGGGGGAGTCCTTGACACTGTCCTTGTTTTCTTTGCCATAACAATGATGAAAGGGAGAAGGAAATACAAGGATGGGGGATCAACTTACCTACAAAGGCTAGGCTATAGTTGGGAGGAGCAAGGCCTAGATTGTAATGCTAGAAGCACTCAAAACCTTGATAAAGTGAAAACATGCTAAATCCAATCCATAAGTGTGAAGCATAATACAATGTTGGGAGGGGTGCTACTTGGTATAAGTTCAATGTCATGCCCACGACCTTGTGTTGGGAAAGCTTCAAGGAAATATTTTGGAATTTTGTCATGTTTGTCCAAGATGCGGTGTAGGTTTGGGGCAACATTTCCCATTTCTAGTAGAGTGTCCATATACTAAACCCCAATAATAGCTTATTGAGCACACTTCTTGAGAAAATTCTCCATTATATGTGAGTTAATCAGTGGAGTGGGAGGAGACTAATGTTGTGAGACTCAATCTCAACAAAAATTTGGGTAGCTTGGGACTCAACAAAAATTCAGCTCTAGACTTTATGAAACTAAAAAAATAGAACAAAAAAAACTCAAAATATAAGATTTTCTGTGTAGGGAAAAAATTGTAAAATTTTCATCTTAAAACTATATAATAACAACAATATATCCATCAATTAATCTTATCAGATATAGTAACATAACATTTTTTCGCTTTAGATAAAAAATTAAACTAAAACATAAGTCAAAATTTGTGTAATGTACCTAGGGGGGATAATATGGGGGAGCAAGAAAGGTATCCAAGAGGTTAATGTTATGTATTGAGGTCATTTTTATTAAATAAGGCCCACGTAGTGTGAGAAGTAATAAGTGTAATAATACTTACTAGAAGGTTATGCTTACTAAAATATTTTTCTCTAAAAAGTATCTAGCATGTTCCACTGACTAGAAAGTTCATTATATAGAAATCACCTAGGAGGTTAGAAACAAACTATATTTAAAGTAGAATCTATATAATGAGATGTCCTAAGAATTATGTTGGATGTAATAGTTGTAGAAATCATATGTCTTGTGGAGTGATTCCTTCTATAAAGAATATTTAATGGTATTTCCTTACGTTAAGGGTTGTTTTTGTATTCTTCTGTTCGCTTTCTTGTGGATGTATTTTTGTTTATTCTTTGACAATTATGTTTTGGTTAGTTATAGAGTTTAAATAGTCTATACCGTGTGTTATTAAATTTATGGCTTAAGGATCACAACATTTCATATTAGAGCTCTTTCTTGGGATGAAAATTTGGATTTCTTTTTTTGTGGAATTTTTAAGGCAAAAAAAGGGTTGTGACACTCCCATCATTTTTGAGTATTTTTTTTAGAGAATTTGGAAAAACTAATTGTATATATGGGTTCCTCTTGAAAAAATACATGATTAAAAAAATTGCTTAAATGAGAGTCTGGATAGAGGATATATTGTATTTTCAAGTTTGTTTTTTAGGGCTTCCGACGGTGGCCATGTGTGTTGCTGAGGACATAAATTTTGATAGGGAAATCATATTGCAACCAAATCAATGCCATTGAATAAATAATATTTAGGGCTTTGGTCTAACATATTACATGATATATTTTCAATTAATATAGAGTGTTCTATATCCATTCTAAATTTTCGCCTTCAAACCCTCATTGAATTGAAGAATGGAAAGGTGAATGATAAAAAATTTACAAGATATATATGAAAATTTAGAAGATATGAAACAAGTAAACCATAAAATTAAGAAGGAATGCATGATTAATATCACATGTTCTTTCCTCATTGAAGAGTATAACCAAGAAAGATATGCATGGTATGGATTAGAAGATGCTTATGACGACCAATATACAAACAATTGTAATTTTTGGGAAGAAAAATACTTTCATCTTATTTTTTATAACTCTTGTCCGCCATATGAAGAGAACCTCATGGAAAAATGTAATGTTAGGTTGTGCGTACCAGTTCCAGTGTTCACTTCTTTTATAGTAGTAGAGTTTCTTTTAGATCCATCTTCTTACTGCTACATGGATGATCTGTTATCTTTGGATGGTTATACCTATTTGGATACACATGGCCATGCCAGAAAATTTGAATCTTAACACCCAATGATTTATGGAGTGTAGGTGTCATTAATTGGGTGCTAGCTTGTGTACATGGGACTTTAGTTTATGGATGAGTCATTTGGATTACTTCAACATTGTAGCTAGTCCTTGCACGAGGGACATGGACTTCTTTAGCATTGTGGTTAGCACTTGTATATGGGACCTAGGTTTATGGTGGAGTTTCTTTAACTACTTTAGTATGGTTAGCATTTGTACATGGGACCTTGGTTTACTTTAGCATTGTGATCAACACTTGTTAATGGGACCTTCGTTTATGGTTGTACCTCTTCACATAAAACATTGGGGGAAACACTTTTCAAAGGGAAATGGAATGCAATGTACCTATGGGGGATAATATGGGGTGCATATGGGGGATGATCCCTTCTACAAGCCACTAGAATTCCATCACACTTGACACAAGAGAGAAATAAGGAGGGATCAACCAAACATGATACCCAAAAGAATTACAATGCCATCTAATATCCAAGGAACAAGAATGATCCACAAGAAAGTGATGTAAAACCATGTTATGATCCAAACAAGGGCCTAGGAACAAGAGTGCACTGAAATAAAAACATCATAAGACACCCATAAGATTGAATATTATCAAATGGGCAATAGTAAATAATAAAAGGCTCCAAATTTTTTGATATCATCCATACAATACCTCTAAGTGACAAAATACAAATGCGCTCATGAGGAAGATGATTATTTGAGACTTGTGAATGAAATGCACCATCAAACCATCATAGAATCATCCATATCAAAATCCAAAAATCATGAGGGCCTAGATCCCATAGTGGAATCTACATTCGTGATTGTTTACGTATATAGGCATTGACTAGCCACAAAGGTTAATATGTATGTCTATTGACCTTTCATTAAATACTAATTGTATTTATTAATTGTTGTTTACTTACATGATTGATTGTTATTATGATTATTATTAATATTAGTCTTTTGTTTGTATTTGTTACATTTCCACCCCCTTAAGAAAGGATTTGTCCTGAAATCATAATAAATTTAATTTTCTCTAGTTGAGCATGCTCCCATGCTAGCATCATACTTGTTCTTGCTTGGTTTTGGGGGTTTGATTGGTGAGGCTTCTTTGAAATATATGTGTCATACCCTTGAGTTGCTTGACTTGGTTGTTTAACCTAAAACCTTGAGGACTCTTAGGTACACACTTGCTTATATTGTTGTGTGTTTGTATGGGCCTTTTTTCACTTTTTCCATTAATGGTAATTCATCATTTTTTAAAGCAGGACCTTTAATACAGTACAATTTATAATGTTGGCCTTGCTAGTAAAACTCCATAAAATATTCTTTAAGGTTGGCGGTATAAGTTCGTGACTGCATTAACCACTCTGCATCTACAACCATATCCATCCCATCAAATGATAACACATAAAATCATTATTGCAGTTCTAGTCCTTGTATTTGAATTGACATTCCATAACATGGGGTTCCATCACTTTCTAGTGGAGAGTTCTTGATCTGCGACTCATAGATGAATTCGTTATTCTTTTGGGTATCATGTTTGGTTAAGCCCTCTTTATTTCTCCTCTCTGGCAAGTGTGATGACATTTTGATGGATTGTATAAGGGATCATCCACCCTATACACCCCATATTATCCCCCATAGGTACATTACATTACACCCCCCTTCAAAAAGTGTTTCCCTTAATGTTTTATGTGAAGAGGTACAACCATAAACCAAGGTCCCAATAACGAGTGTTGACCACAATGCCGAAGTATGCTAGGTAACCAAGGTCCCATGTACAAGTTCTAACTATGATGAAGTAGTAAAAGAGACTCCACCATAAAATCGGGTCCCATGTACAAGTGCTAACCACTATGCTAAAGAAGTCAATGTTCCTCGTGCAAGGACTAACAACAATGTTGAACTTATCCAAAGGACTCATCCATAAAATAAAGTCCCATATACACAAGCTAGCACCCAACTAATGACACCTAAACTCCATGCATCATTGAGTATTAAGATTCAAATTTCCAGCATGGTCACGTGGATCCAAATAAGTATAACCATCCAAAGCTAACAAATCATCCATGTAGCAGTTAAAAAGATGGCTCTAAAATGAACTCTACTACTATAAGAGAAGCAAACACTAGAAATTGGTAGGAACAGCTTAACGCTGTCTTTTTTTTCTGTGAGGTTCTCTTCATATGCTGGACACGAGTTGTCAAAAAGAAGATGAAAGCAGTTTTCTTCCCAAAAATTACTATTGTTTTTGTATATAGGTCCTCACAAGCATCTTCTAACCCATACCATGCACATCTTTCTTGGTTATACTCTTCAATGAGGAAAGAACAAGTGGTATTAATCATGCATTCCTCCTTATATTTATGATTTACTTGTTTCATAGCTTCTAATTTGCATATATATATCTTGTAAAGTTTTTATCATTCACCTTTCCATTCTTCAATTCCATGAGGGTTGAAGGAAAAAAATTATAATTGTTCTAGAACACTCTATATTGATTGAAAATACTTGACATAATATGCCATACTAAAGGCCTAAATATTATTTATTCAATGGAATGAATCTGGTTGCAATCTAATTTCCCTATCAAACGTTATGCCCTATATAAGATCGACGCCCACCACCGGGAGTCCTAAAAACCAAATTTAAAACTGTAATATATCCTTTATCTAGACTTTAATTTGAACGTTTTTTTCAATCGTGTATTTTTTTCAAAATGAACTAATTTATACAATTATGTTTTCAAAATTCTCTAAAATAATACTAAAATATGATGGGAGTGTCGTAGACCTCTTTTTTCCTTCTAAATTCTACAAAAAAAGAGAAAAAAATCCAATTTTGAGCCCAAGAAAGAGCTCTAATACCAAATGTTGGGATCCTTAATCCATAAATTTAATCACAAACAATATAGAATATTTAAACTCTAAAAATAACCAAAACATATTTCTTAAATAATAAACATAACCCAAAACCAATCGGTTTAATAGTCCTTCAATTGACGTTCAACCACAAATAAACCAATAAAAATGTCAATATATATTGCCAACAAAAAAACATCAAATCTAAGGAATATAGTTATAAATACATGTATCACCATTACCCAAGAAAATTATAAACATTCCCAAGGAAAACATGAACTTCACTTGTATTACAGGGATAATTATTGTTTCACCTCAATTCTATCGTTATGCAACCAAGTCCTAGAAATAGCATAATAAGAGCAAAAATAGACAATAAGAGGATAATTCACTCCTTAACAATGAAGAATAGAGATAAATATTAATCCTCTTCGAGTGAGGAACCTCCTTACACAATGATGACTAAAATGAGAATATCTCCTTCCTATATATAGAATACAAAGGTGTACAATAACAACTAATAGACCCACTGATAGACCCAAGCCGACATAAATAATATGTAATGCACCTCAATATAAGGGGTAATGCACCACACTATATGGGGTAATGTGTCATCATTAAGGGCTTAACATGCCCCTCCCCTTCAAAAATTGTTGTCCTCAACGCTGAAGTAGTTTTGGATGTTGTTGTATAAAGGACTCAGATTCCCATGTTTAATCTTCTATGGGTAAGTTCTTCCATTTAATGAGATACTCTGGAATTGATCGATTTCAAAGCTATCTAGTTCTTATTTCAGTGGTTTATTCAGGCTCCAAGATTATTTTTCCTTCCCCATCAAGTTTTGGTAATATCGTTTGAGCTAGTAGCTTGTCACCAATTACCTTCTTTAAACAAGAAATGTGGAAAATTGGATGGACTCATGAAGATGCAAGTAGTTCCAATTTGTAGGCCATAATACCAATCTTTTGTAACACCTTGTAGGGACCGTAGTATTTAGGTGATAATTTATTATCCTTCTTGGTGTTCTTTAGGGACATCTATTTGTATGGTTGTAGTCTTAAAAACACCCAATCCACCACATTAAAACTTGGTTCACTGTGGTATTGATCTGCTTGTTGTTTCATTTGATTTTGTGCTAGATTTAGGTTGTCCTTCAAGATTTGAAGAACTTGTTGTTGATGCTTCATGTGGTATTACACTGCGTGAACCTTAGAGGAGTCTCTTAGTGAAGATGTGAAGGATGGTGGATGATAGCCATAAAGAGCCATAAATGGGGTCAATTTTGTTGATGTATGGAAGGAAGTGTTATACCACCATTATGCCAAGGGTAAACACTTCAACCCATTGTGTTTGTTTATTAGCTGCAAAACATCGAAGATGCCTTTCCAAACATTTGTTTACGATCTTTATTTTTCCATCATATTGAGGATGATAAGATGAGCTATGATCCAGCTGAGTACCCAAACAAGAAAATAATTCAGTCCAAAAATTTCCAATGAAAATGGGATCCGTGTCGCTTACTATAATATTTGGAGTACCATGTAGTTTTTGGACTGTCTCCATAAAATAATTGGAGACCGTGCTTGCTTTGAAGGGGTGATATAGTGCACATAAGTGTGCATATTTAGCAAGTCTATCAACAACCTCCATGATGACACTCTTTCCTTCAAACTTTGGTAAACATGTGATGAAATCCATTGAGACCTCTTCCCACCTTTCGATTGGAATGGAAAGTGGTTGTAGGATACCAGGGGTCTTAATTATTTCCACTTTATTTTGTTAGTAAAATAAACATTCTGTCACAAATTTTTTAACATCAGTTTTAAGACCATCCTAAAAAAATCTTTCTTTACCCTGTGGTAGGTTTTTAAGAAACCCGAGTGCCCTCATATTGGTGAGGAGTGGAATTCAAAAAGTCCCTTTTGATTGAGCTAGTACCTCTTACCAAGATATAGGCGATCCTTGTACCATAGCAATTCATATCTCCACCTAAATGTATTAGAGGAATCGGGATTATGTTGCAACTTTTGAATACATGTCCATATTTCTTCGTCATTTTTACATTCATCCCTTACTTTGGGTATCCAATCTGGTTGGATGATCGAGATAGCATAGAGTAATTCTTCAACATCCTCATCTTTCCTAGAGAGTGCATATGCGACAACATTTTTCTTCCCCTTTTTGTAGATGATTTCAAAATCATATCCCAACATCTTTGTCACCCACTTTTGTTGCTCTTCGAAAGATAGCCTTTGTTCCAAGAAGTATTTAAGGCTATCCTGATTAGTTTTAACCTTGAAATATCTCCCTATAAGGTAGGGGCTACATTGTTTCAAGGCATGTAGCATCGCCAAGATTTCCTTCTCATAAATGGGACTTTGTAAGTTCTTTCCCTTGATTGGATGACTTGTGAAGGAAAGAGGGTGTCATTCTTGTATTAGTATAGCTAAAAAAATTCTTTCTTTACCTTGTGGTAGGTTTTTAATAAACCTGAGTGCCTTCCTATCGGCGAGGAGTGGAATTCAAAAGGTACCTTTTGCTTGAGCTAGGAACTCTTACCAATATATAAGTGATCCTTGTACCATAATAAGTCATATTTCCACCTAAATGTATTAGAGGAACTGGGATCCTGCTGCAACTTTTGAATAAATGTCCATATTACTTCATCATTTTTCCATTCGTCCCTTGCTTCGGCTATCCAATATGGTTGGATGATTGAGATAGCATAGAGTAATTATTCAACATCCTCATCTTTCCCAGAGAGTGCATGCAAAAACATTTTGCTTCCCCTTTTTGTAGATGATTTCAAAGTCATATCCCAACATCTTTGTCACCCACTTTTGTTGCTCTTTGAAAGATAGCCTTTGTTCCAAGAATTATTTAAGGCTATCATGATTATTTTTAACCTTGAAATGTCTTTCTACAAGGTAGGGGCTCCATTGCTTCAAGGCATGTAGTATCACCAACATTTCCTTCTCATAAATGGGACTTTGTAAGTTCTTTCTCTTGATTGGATGACTTGTGAAGGAAAGAGGGTGTCATTCTTGTATTAGTATAGCTCCAATTCCATTTCTTGAAGCATCACATTCCACACTAAAGGTTTTTGTGAATTCTGGTGTCGCCAAAACATGATATTTACACATGGCCTATTTGAGTTGATGAAAAGCTTGAATTGCCTCTGGAGTCCAAGAAAATGCATCTTTCTTTAGTAATGTTGTTATAGGAACTACTACTTTTCCATAGTTCCTAAAAAACTTGCGGTAGTACCCTGTAAGAACTAAGAATCCTCGAAGATTCTTTAGGGTTTTGGGAAATGACTAGTCCATCATGGATTTAATTTTGTTAGGGTCTACCTTGACACCTTCATGAGATACAATATGACCCAAATAATTTACCTCATTTATCCCAAAGAAACATTTTGAGGGTTTTTCATACAGTTCTTGCTCCTTTAGTAGTTGTAGTTCCTTGTCAACATGTTGAACATGTTTTTCCCAAGACTTGCAATAGAATAGTATATCATCAAAGAATATGAACACAAATTTTCTAAGGAAAGGCTTGAAAATATAATTCATCAAACCTTGAAATGTGGAAGGCGCATTTGTGAGACCAAATGGCATGACCAAAAAATCATAGTGACCTTCATGAGTTATGAATGTTGTTTTAGGGATGTCTTCATCCTTTATTCAAATATGATGATACCCGAAATAGAGATCCAACTTTGTGAAGACAACTTCTCCATGTAATTCGTCTAACAATTAATCAATGACAGGAATGGGAAACTTATCTTTAATGGTGATCTTATTGAGCTCTCTATAATTAAGATACGTACGTCGTGATCCATTTGGCTTGGGTACCATTACCACTAGTGCAGAGTAAGAAATTTGGCTAGGCCTAATAATTCCATCCTCTAACATTTTAGCAACCATACACTCAATTTCACTCTTCTGTCTATAGGGATATCAGTAAGGTCTGATGTTAGGAGGAACACTGTCTAGAATTAAGTGGATAGCATGATCAAAGTCTCGAATAGGTGGAAGACCCTTGGGAATATCTTCAAATACCTTGGAATTCTTATTAATGACCCTTTGGAGATCTGGGGAGATAGGGAACTTTGAGGTTTGAACATCTAATGAGCATAATTGTGCAACTACACCTTGATGCCCCTTTTTTAACAACTTTGTCATATCATTTGAGCTTATCACCTTGCTTGGTTTTCCTGTGATACCATTTAACTCATATTATTTTCCTCTGATACCATTTAACTTAAAATTAATATCCATTGTTCCCAATGATTGTAACCAATGGACACCTAAGAGAACATCAACACCACCCATTAGGATAGAAATCATTGGACTATTCAATACATATTCCCCCATAGACAGATTGATATTATGGTATTTCCCTGAGCAATTTACAATTCCTCCATCTGCAACCATTTCCTGAAACTCTGGTGCTGGATATACAAAGTAATTAAGAACTTTGGCTAATTTACAGTGAATGAAATTATGAGTACTGCCATAATCAATCAACACTATTACCTTCTTCTTTTTGATGTATTCCTCGATCTTGAGAGTTTGAGGAGTGTCAATTTCAACCAACGCATGAAAGATATGTTGGGAGTAATTTCTTTTGAAGTATCCTCTTCTATTTCTTTTGAAGCCGCCTCTTCTTGAGATGCTTCCTCTTCTTTTAGTTCTTCCTCTTCACAATCTATGCAGAATAATTTCTTCTCAACGCACTTATGTCCCTTACTATACTTGCTGCCACAATTAAAGCATAATCATTTTGCTCTTCTTTCCTCTAGTTGTTGGGGTGTCAATCTTTGTGGTGTTTTAGAAGAGGGAACATTATTTTCTCTGTATGTGTTTGAGAAGGCCTTTCTAATACTCATCACCATGTTTTTACTTTCAACCCTCCTTGTCATCATGAAATCCTTCTCTAAGGATGATGGTTCAAAGAGATGCACCTCATGTTGAATGCTATATTTAAAGGTTCCATTAAAGATATCTAACCATTTATCTTCTGAAATATTCTTCACTCTGAGACTTAACTGCTGAAATTGCTTGATGTGCTATATAACTGGATCTTTTTGCTTGATATTTTCCAGCTGGATAAAGAAGGTGTTTCTATTTATATCCTCATAATATTCAATCAATTCTTCTGTGAAATATAGACTAAGATATAATAGAGTCCTTTTTATGATCACAAAGCCATTGGTACCATACAAATTGAACAAGTTCTAAATATAAGGATGCAATAGTCACTTTTTGCAAAGTGGGCACTTGGTGTAAATCAAAGAATTGATCCATCTAAAAAATCCACGTGATTGGATCATTGCCATCAAATTTTTTCATGTCCATATTAGGGATAAAGTAGTTCCTTGGACCTGAATTGAACCCATGATGTTGTAGTGAATCAATAACTTTTGAGGACTCCAACTTCCTGCTCTCCAATTGTTTTTCAATTTTCTCTAGACGTGACTGGAATAAGTCCTCTTTTTCCTCCTTTGCCTCTACATGAGGAATAACTATATGTTTTATATCCTTCATTAATTCCTTCAAGTCTTGAAGATCTTCTTTTCTAGCCATCCCTTTGAGATCCTCTTTACTAGCCATCCTTTTGAGATCCACTTTACTAGCCATCTTATTTTCCAATTTAACTAAGTCATCAATTTTCACATTTCCTTTAATCATATCTTCCAACTTGGACACTCTAAAAGATATGTCTTCCATTTCATCATATGTTGCAGATGAATCCTCTAGGGGTTTGAGTTGAGTTTGATTATTTACACTTCCTTTTGGTGGCATTTTGAACAATAAATATATATCGCACCCTAGGGTTTACCACAAATAGATCCTTCTACTTAAAGCTATTCAAATGAAAAATGACATACCTTTTTCAAACCCTGATTAGAAGACTGTTTTTTGGTAGACTTGTAATGAATGTAAAATTTGAATTTAGACTTCTCTTGGTCTAAAAATTCGTTCTATGTTACCCTGATGTGTCCTCTCTCCAATTCCACAGGCATGACCTAATCTGTATTTTCCAATAAAAACTTATTGAAAATTTCCCAATGCTTCTTATTTTTGTCCAATCAAGAAGAGAGAACTCGTAGTGTATTCCATGTGTCCAATATTTCATTTCTGTAGCTGAAAATTCTACCACATATACCCTGGTTCATCTTCTTTCAGATACAACTAGTCTCACTCAATTTGGATCTTGCATTCCTCATATATGAAAATTTCCCCTAGAACACATGTTTTAGACTAAGTTTTGGACTAGTAAAAAACCATATATTCCTCCATAATTATTTCCGAAATTGTAATGGATCGGGATCTGAATTTCGGATTGGATATTGCTTGGTTTGTTTTAGAAGTGGGTTTTTGAATCGATCTCAAAATCCTTGTATAAAAATATCTGTAGCAAAAATTCCAATATGACTTGTTTTGCATAATCCAATCCCGAGGAAAGAGCTCTGATACCAAATGTTATGCAACTAAGTCCCAAAAATAGCATAAAAAAGAGAAGAAATATACAATAAGAGAGTAATCCACGCATTAACAATGAATACTAGAGATAAATATCAATCATCTTCAAGGGAGGAACTTCCTTGCACAATGTACTAAGTACACAAGACAAGAAAAGATACAATGATGACTAAAATGAGAATATCTCCTTCCTATATGTAGGAGACAAAGGTGTACCTTTACAACTAATAGACCTAAGCTGACATAAATAATATGTAATTCACCACAATAGAGGGGGTAATGCGCCACACTATATGGGGTAATGTTCCATCATTAAGGGCTTAACATCAATTCTACATAGACCAAACATACTAAAATATATAAACCTTCTTTATAACTTTTCCCAATTCTGAATAAATAGAGAGATATTAACATGAAAACAACATCCATATTAACATCAAGGATATGCAGTATTAAATAAATCATAAGACATTCTATCCCTTTAAATCAACTTAACAGGACTAGAAAGCAATGTAATGCTACAACCATCAAGTCCATTTAACAAAGCTTAAAACATCAAACAACTCACAATAAAAACACCATAATAGTATTTAAACAAAGAAATTAGCTTAAACTCATGTATTCATCCCATTAACCTATTACCAACATGGACAACTTATTCAATGGTCCAATTACATAACATGAATTTTATGTTACACCCATAAATTATTAACAAGGTTGTGCCTTGTCAGATCATGCATTTTTACTTCAACATAACATAATTCATCAATACTCTTTAACTTTCAGGGACTTAGATACTCAATCCCATATAAGGAGATATTCACTCCAAAACAGGAAATTCCAACACCAAACACAAGTGGCATATGTTAAAGAAATGTAACTTCAAAAGATATTCTATTGTACTTTTATTAGTACTCCTTCAAGAGATGTCCTTGATGTAATTGGTAATGTTGAAGTCATGTGATAAAACCCTTATTGTAAGTCGGGGAAATAGAACTCAAAAAGGTATTTTATAAATGTTATTTTGAGTCTTCCTAGGTAGGTCGGCCCTAATTAGAGAAATAGGTCGACCTAGTTAGGTAATTAAGTCACTCACTTGATGAGTATAAATAGGTAAGGCGCCTCCCTCATTTGTACACATTTCACACTTAAGAAAGTGCGCAAGAGAGAGAGTGTAGCAGTCTGCTGAAGAGAGGAAGTTGTTGGTCTTGTTCTTGGGGTTGTTCATTTTTATTGGTTGAATTCTATATTGAGGAAGTTTTGTTGGGTTTTCTCCCCCAAGAGGGGATAAATCTCTATGTTCTTTTGTGTTGGTGTGCTTGTCTTTCTTTCAATGATATTACATATGGTTATGATATTATGATGCTAAATGTTTTAAGATATTGTATAACCATTAAAATTATAACATGGTGTCATATCCACCCCAAAATAAGTCTTTGTGCAACCATAACATAGCTACAACTGCAAATGTTGGAGATTAGGGCTTTGTGCTTGAAACCCTAGAAGGAAAAATCTAGTCATATAGACATTTTATCTACAACATTATTTAGGTGAAGGTCCGGGAGATGAAACTTGGACATGCCGAAGATGAAATGTTTATGTACCTTTTTTGTGAGTTTCAGCCTCATATTCGTTGTACTTTAAGAGATACGATCCTTCCAAAATAGGGTTCTAGCCTCTTCCAAAATCTAGTCTTAAACATGTGACCTAGGGAGAAATGATATATCTTAGTATAGGAAGATCCAAATAGAATTTCGTAAGATGTTACAGAAAGGGATAAGGCTTTAGTTTATGTGGTGTGATTTTAAGAACCATAATTTTAAATGGTGGCACATGGAAGTCCATACAAGTTCATTATACTGAACTAGTCCATAAACATGTCACCTTGAAAAACTTATAATAAGTTCCACTTGGTGAATCCAATATTGCTCTAAACTATGGGGTTGGACAAAATACATTTTAGAATAACTCAGGACAAAGTTTCATATCTTTAGAAGCAGAATTATCATATATACACCCAAATTAATACCAAACAATTCAACAACATAAATTTAAGAAACTAGGGAATCATATATTTTGCAATTCTGTCCACATATTTGGGAAAAGGAGTATAGTTCCAAGATCTCCTTGAGGAGGAAAATTTTTCTATCCAATAGGGTCTTCAAGAAACCAAGTTTGAAAAATTAGGGTTTCTCTGTCAAATTGTAGGTCCATGAGAATCAGTTTTCCAGAAAAGCATTGAATCAAGCATCCAGTTGAAGCAATCCCATTGGTAAGTTTGATTCTCTCTCTTTCAATTCAAGGTTCTCACTTTATAAAGATGATAAATAGTACTGAGCTTGAGGAAAAGCTTGAAGGAGATGAGAAATTTTGAGCATGGAAGTATAGAGTGCTTCTCATACTAGAAGATCATGATTTGGAGGAATATGTCAAAGGAGAACTTGCAAATACAGAGGGAGATGAGGACAAATCTAAGCATAAGAAGAACTTGGTCAAATCCAAGAGGATCATTGCAGACTCTACTCAGGGCCATTTGATTCCATGTGTATCATCTTTGAAGACTCCCAAGGAGATGTTCGATGCTTTAACCAACTTATATGAAGGAAAGAATATCAACATGAAGATGACCTTGAGGATTCAACTCAATAGTGTGAAGATGCACATATCAGAAAGCATTCAATATTACTTCACAAGGGTCTCCTCAATCAAGGAACAACTAGAATTTATTGGAGACATCTTTGAAGAAGCAAAAGTGGTGATGAATACATTGAATGGTCTCCCAAGATCATGGGAATCATTCATTAAAGGAATTTGTTCTAAAAGGAATCTCACCCATTGGAGGAATACACACAAGAAGAAGCTCAATTAATAGAAAGAGAATAAAATATGGGTGAAGATGACAAACAAGCCCTAGAAACTCATGCTAAGAAGAGAAAGAACAAGAAGGAAGAAAAATTCTCGCAAGAATAAAAGATTTCAAAAGAAGGACCTCTCATAGCTCAGATATTTCACTTGTGATGAGAAAGGACACTTTGTGAAAGAATGGAAGGATGTTATGATAATGAAGATTGATGTTTGGGATATGGTTCTGAAACCTTGAGGAAAGTTCATAGAGGCTTCCAAGTGTATATACAATATCAAGCATGCAACAAGATGACAACATCGAGAAATACAAAGAAAGGTTCACAACTTTTCTTAGAAAGAGGGAATCAATTATGGTGAGACGTTTCTCTTATGGCCAGAAACACTTATTCAATGAAGTAGAAGTGCATATCAAGCAACCTATAGGACTTGGACTCTCTATAGAAAACTACGTGTGTGTAGAAGGCTTGGTATAGGCTCAAAAGGCGCCCATGGGATTCAAACATATTGTTACATGAGGAGCTTGAGGATCACCTAGTGTGATGGAGATCTCAACCTTTGCTACAAGGTTGAATATGGAAGTCTACAAAGGACAAGAAGCTCATAGATGGGTGCAAGAGAGAACATGCAACAAAGTTGATATGGAGGATCTTGGTATCCAGTGACCTTGAGAGATGACATAGATGGATACACAAAAGATTAGCAATATAATAGGGTACGAGTCACTCAAGTGCAGAATGTCTCGATGCAGAGAATACAATATATAGAGGGAGGATGGTGCTCTACTTCAGAGGGAGTGACTATAATAGATCTCAGAGTTCAAGAGTCTTGACATGATTCTTGGGATTAGAGGTGTGGCGGAATCCAGAGGATATTTTCCTTAGCCAAGGAAAATATGTGGTCAATATTTTGAAGAGGTTAGAGACATTGGATTGTAGGGCTACATCTACACTAATGGCATCAAACCTGAAGTTTTAATGTGATCCTACGATAGAAACAATGGATGCCACATTCTGCAGGAAGGTGATTGGTTCCTTGAGGTTCTTGATGAACACGAGGCTGGATACTTGCTTTTACGGTGAACAATTTTGAACCAATACATGGTAACATTATTGAGACAAAACATGTGACGAGGTACCTAAAGGGTACATTTAATTATGGCCTCAAATATGCATTTGATAGTGAGATAAGATTACACGGATATGCAGATTCAGATTGGGATGGAATTGTTGAAGACATAAAGATCACTTCAGGATGTTTATTTAGTTTGGGATTAGGTGTGACCTCGTGGCTTAGCAGAAAGCATACCAATATTGCTCTTAGTGCGATAGGGGATGAATATATTGCAACATGTTCAACTTGTAGCGAAGTAGTCTAGATTCACACATTGTTGAGATGATTATTTGATACCAATATGAATGTGACTTACAAAGATGCATCAAGTTGTCAAAAAACCCGATGTTCCATGACAAATTGTAGCTTGGGAACGAGATATCATCCAAGATGCAGAGAAGTATGGTGCTTCAGATGAGACTTCTAGAGAAAGTAATAGGCTTCAAACACACTCCAATTATGTGGCATTGTTTTGTGACCTAAGCAGAGACTTCCATTTGAGAAGAAAGAAAGGGAATATTCCTCAAGTGGTGAGGAATATGTATTTTGATCCAAAAGAATTCAACCCATGAAAAAGAAGATCAATCTCTCATCCATTTAAACATTGGATAAGAAGGGATGCATTTGTGATGAAGAAGAAGGGATGACTAGATTCCACACTAGTACACAGTTCCTAGTGATCCATGGTGTAGAAGAATTGCTCAGCTTTTCCAATCATGAGAAAAATAGTCACATGTTCTCAGAATCAAACAATGAAGTAGAACACATTTCCAGAGACTCCAGTAATTCTTGCAAGGAGACAAAATATCAAGAGGGATAATAACAAACAAAAAATAGATAAGTATTTGAATTATCATTCCGTGTCTATCTAGTTGCTTAAATGATATTGTCCAGTTTTGTACATATTTATGTTCCAATATTTAGGAAATGTATTATGCATGTTAGTGTTTGCATTGATGAACAATATACTACTAATATGTATGTGATGGGTAAGTGGACTATGGTGCTGTACAAAATTCCATTGCTACTTATCTATAATGAAACCTCTTTGTTGACATGTTTGGAGTAGTGCACACTCTTAATAATGTTCTGGAAGAGATGGAAGGCATCTAGAAAGTTACCGTATGTATACGGGATATGGATCAATGTTTTATTGGCTAAAATAGTTGCATGAATGTGTGAAACATGTTTTATGTATAAGGATTTTCCATTATGAATATGTTTTGAATATTATGAAATGTTTCTAATCATGCAACTGAATTTGACTTGTAGGAAATATTGTGCGCAATCTCCTACAAGAGAAGAATGATGAAGAACAAGTTGTTGATGTATTGACTAAGCCTCTATCTCGAATAAAGTTTGAGTACTTTAGAAACAAGATTTGTGTAGTCTGAAAGGACCTCCCTTGTAAGAGGGGGTGAAGATGATGATGTGGTTTCTTGTAGCAGTGGTGTGGCAGCTCAATCTAGGATTGGTATGCCAACCTGACAAGGCCTAGTTGGTATGAAAGGATTAGTAAATCAGACCCGGGATTAGGATTGGTTTGATCCCCAAGTATATTGGTATGTTTGACTAGGAATGGTTGGTCTGAAAAGATTAGTAAGTAAGACGAGGCATGTTCGATCTACCAAAGTTCCTACTATAGAGATGCTCTAGATGATGATGATGATGATGTTCTAGCATTCTCATGCTGATGATGATGATGCTCCAGCATTCTCATGCTAATGATGATCATGTCCCAACATTCTCATGTTGATGTTGATGATGATGTTCCAACAATCACATGCTGATGATGTTATAGATGAGGATGATGATGTTCCAGTATTCACATACTGATTATGTTCTAGATGATGATGATGTTCCAGTATTCACATACTGATGATGTTCCATATGATGATGATGTTCCAATATTCACATACTGATGATGTTCCAGATGATGATGATGTTATAGTATTCACGGAATGATGATGGTTCTCATGTTGATGATGATGATGATGTTGTTATGTGATGATGATGTTCCATGATGATGATGTTCTATGATGATGAGTTCCATGATGATGATGTTCCGTGATGATGATGTTCCACGATGATGATGTTCCATGCTGATGATGGTGATGATATTCCATGATGATACTCCATGATGATGTCCCATGTTGATGCTGATTATGCTCTATATTGATGTCGATGTTCTAGACATATGATGTTGTTGTTGTTCCAAAACTTCCTATGACATATAGATTCACGAATCAATCGTACAGTTGTTACATTTGTTATTGGTGTTGTTGTTGATGATGTTGTAGAATACCTTCCTTTTTAAGAGGGAGTGCTAAAGAAATGTAACTTCGGGATATATTCTATTGTAATTTTATTATTCCTCCTCTGGGATATGTCCTTAATGTAATTGGTCATGTAAAATTCATAGGTAAAACCTTTGTTGTAATTCAGGGCAATAGTACCCACAAAAGTATTTTATAAATGCTATTTTGAGTCTTCCTAGGTAGTTTGGCGCTAATTAGAGAAATAGGCCGACCTAGTTAGGTAATTAAGTCACTCACTTGATGAATATAAATAGGTATGGATCCTCCCTCATTTATACACACTTCACACTCAAGCAAGTGCACAAGAGAGAGAGTGTAGCAGTTTCTTGGAGAGAGGAAGTTTCTGGTCTTATTCTTGGGGTTGTTCACTATACTTGGTACAATTCTCTATTGAGGAATTTTTTGTGGGTTTTCCCCCCGAAGAGGGTTTCCTAGGATAAGTCTCTATGTTATTTTTGTTTTTGTGTGCTTGTCTTTTTTTCAGCGATCCTATTGCATATGGTTATGACGTTATGCAACTAAATGTTTTAAGATCTTGTATAACCATTAAAATTATAAAAACATAATCATGCTCAAAGAAAAAATTATCCATACTCTATCTTTCTACAAACATTCAACATACTAACATGCATACATGAATTATCTTACTCATTCACACTTAAAAAATTTGCAAATTTTTGGTAATCCACAAACACTTATCTAAAAATAAATAATGGAAATCAACTCTGTGGCTACCACGCTCCACCCAAATTTAGGTCTCCATGCAGCCTATATTATTTTGGCACCCAGAGACCGCACTCTAGGTGGGATTTGTAAATTCGCCAAGAGACTCTCACCTCTACCCAAATCTCTTTCCAAGATAGGAAATCACATTCGGCCACACTCCCAAACATAGGGATTTAGAATATATTTCCAGCTCAAGAAATAAAATTATGCCATTCTCCCAAACACGGGGATCTAAAATATATTTCCGACACATGAAATAGCATTCAACCACACTCCCAAACACAGGGATCTCAAAAATTTCTACTGGAATCTAGGAGGTAGGCGATAGCCAATTCCATGCCAAACCATACAATTCCCACTCTGGTTTCCTTCCCATGGATCCACAGTGAAACTCATAACTTCTTACTCGACACCCAAGAGATCCAATAGAGCGGTTCATGCATAATTCGCCATTTAGATGACCACAACACAATAGACAACCACATTCTATCAAAATAAAATAGGAAATGTAAGTTGGCTTCATACAATTCGACACTTCTCACTGAGCTTTGTGTGTTTCTCTTTTGTCATCTTCAACACACACACACACACACACTGTATATCCCATAATAGATCCTTCTAATGCCACACTTCCCTTCCACTTGCAACACACAACTCTTTTTCCCTTGTGAATTGTCTTATATTCCCTTGCACACTCTAATCCCTAGCATACCACCCAATGTACCACCCACTCCCACAAGATCTCGACCTCTCTTTTCCCCCAAGATAAATTCCATCAACCCTGCATGGAAACTATTCCCCATGTAGCAATGTGTCAAATAAAACCATTAATTCCCCACCTAATCTTCCATTAACCACCCCTTAAACATACTTAGCAATTAAACATGAATTAAAGGGTAAACAATTTTAACATAAGATTAGATTAATAAAAGGTGAGAATGGGTCTTCTTAATGTTACAAGGTTGATAGGGGTATGACTTACCCCGCTTCTAGGCTATGCAATCCCCCCTCACTTTACTTTGGTGAATTTACCAGTCCCCTTATCTCTTGAGTGTGCTACCACCACCAAATCCAGTTTATAATTTTACATTAATAGGGTTAAATATTACATTTGTCCTACCAATCAGGAAATACATATCAAAATTTACATGATACAACCAGGGATCTTAGTCGAGGACATTAAATTCCCCTCCCCTTAGGATCAAGATTGTCCTTGGTGTTACATTATTGAAAACACATGAAAAAATATTCCAGACTGAATACAAAATACAATCTTTCAAAATAAGATGGGGATACTCTTCCAACATCCAATATTTTATTATAAAAATATATTGCTACTTTAGGGATGCAGAGGGTTCATTGGGATTTTTCCCATCCTATGGATCTGTCCCTAATAGTCTTGGTCATTCAGTCCAATGCACATGTTGGATGCAATTGAATTTCCCAATTTGGATCTGCCTTCAACTTTTATCCTGGCTACTTGACGCTCTATTTGTTGATTAGTCAAAGTTGCACACAACAGAATTACACTTGCACCTACATATCCTACTATAAAATATTCTTTCACATTATATAACCTTACTTCCTGGTTCTTTATTTTCTTTGGGAAATATCTGACATAATTCTCTCCTCCATAGTTCCAACATTTTAATTGGAAAGGAGGTCTCTGCCCCACTGGCTTTGCTACCTGTAAATCAACCTTTTCAATTGGTTGCTTGAAGGAATTAAATTGTTCCTTCTTTTCATCAAGATGTCTAACCTCTTTTTCCTTCACATATTGCCTTTATTTCAATTTACCATTCCTTTCCTTGTGCACTTCATGCATATTTTTACTTTGTTCATATAGGCACTTGGCCTTCCATACATATTCTTTTAATGTATGGGGTTCATCATATGTAATTTTGTCTTTGTAATATGTTGGAATTCCACTAAGGAAACATTGAACTTTAAATTTCTCATCCCGGATCAAATTGACATAACCTAGCATCTCTAAGAAACACTTTTCATAATATTCCATGGACTTATTTCCTAGGATTAGTTCAAAAAAATCTTGCATTTTCTTGTCATAATACTATTGGGATAAGTACTCTTGCTTGAATAGCCTCTAAAATTTTCTCCATATCATTTTCCTTTCATCCAATCCTTCCACCTTCTTCAGTTGTTTCCACCATTTGTATGCTCTCCTTCGAGGATTAAAAATGACAATGCGAGATTCTTGATCATCTATTTAATCATGCAACCTCATACACTTTTTCATCTCTAGAATCCACATCTCAGCCACTTCACCATACTTATCACTATCAAAGGCGGGAGGCTTAAGCTTCCTAATCTCACCTTGCAAAATATTCTCTTCTCTTTTTCTCTTTTGACGTCTTGAGGAATAATGGTCATACTGGTTATTTTTAAGTCTCTCATTCCTATGGTAACCACCCTCAAAATGGTGTTGGGAATGTTCCATCCCTTCACATGCATCCTTGTCCCGAGAGTGGTGGTATCTATCAGAGATATCTTTGACCAAATATTCCTCTTCTTCTTTTACCATTGCACAAGATACTTGCTCTACCTTTTCATGCAACTAAATTAAGTTCAACATCAACAACTGGTTAATATGATTTTGTTGTTTCATGTACTGTAAAATTTTCCCATTACCATCCTAAATGTATTTTAATGTTTAGAAAAATTCCTTGGGTTCCATCTCTGACTGATGTCCATTTGATTATGTCATCAGGTCACCCAATCCCACTTCTTCATTGAAGCGAGATACTTTATGGCTTTCTATCATCTTCTAGTTCTTCCAACCCACTACACATGCAACCGACAACTACATGACTTTGAAAATGGTGTTGTTAAATAACCACCTGAACTAGAAACAATATTAAGAATCCAATTTTGATTAATACATAAAATTCCATATCAACCCATATACCCATGAGTAATATACATTCCATTTTCGCTCCAAGAAATTTTTTAAAAATCTTCATGATCTGTTCAGAGTGGTTACGGCCTAGCTCTCTAGTTTCTATGGTGTCTGGACTCCTTCCAGCTCCTCGTCGTTGGAGTCTGGTGTGTTCCAGCATTTTCCCCTACTTGATCGTGGTTTCTGTCAGTTTGGAATTTTTTTGTAGCTCTCTTCCTGTGCCAGTTGGAGTTCTTTTCTTTGCAGGTGTGGTGTTCTTGAGACGTGAGTTCATGGCTACTTTGCACGTGGTCTTTCTTTAAGAATATATTTCTTCTCTATGAAGGAGGATGCCTGGGTGTAGGAGTTTGAATTCAGTTTGCAATTCATTTCATCCCTTGCTTCAAGAAGTTCTAGTTCGAAAAGGAGAAGAAGCTCTATTTTTTTCTCCAAGAACCTTTTTTAAATATTTTTGAGTTGGAGTCTTGGTTCTTTCCTGGTTCTTCTTGTAGTCGGCCTCTTGGATCGATTGCAAGAGATTAGAGGTTCTAGTTCTATTTTTTGGTCTGGTGCCTGCTCTCACCCATCTTGGGTCTGACCCTTGTTTATATATAAGGCTTGTGAAAGGTTTCTAGCCATTTGTCTTCTGGCTCCTTGGAGGAAGGCTTCTGTTCTGGCAATGCGAAGGTTCTAGTGGGGCTGGTTCTTTTGGTCTTCAGGACTCTGTTTTCAAATATGCTGAGCTCTTGCATGGTGGCTTTGGTTTTGGGGCTCTTTTCTGAGTCTTTCGGTGGTGCCTTCTAGTCTGGAGGATAGTCCTCGTGGACTCTAGAGGGGCCCCTCTGCTCCCTCTCCCTCCTGACCTCGAAGCTTTCAAGATATTGATTGCTTCCTGTGGCAAGAGGAAAGGGGGAAATTCTCAGAAATTCATTAAGAAAGTTGATATCCCATCGGTTGATCTTCTTGTTGATCGAATTTGTCATTCAACGCTAAATTTGGCTGAACAAGGGCTTATCGGCCAATTCACTAGCCTCTTCCCTTCTCCAAAGGCTATTGATGGTTGGGTGCAGAGAAAATGGAGGCCTTTAGTCTGAGATAGTATCCGCAACCACTTTGTAGGAAGAGGCTATTATGTGTTTGTTTTTTACTCTGCAGTAGATCGAGACCTGATCTTTCGAAATGGTCCTTACTTCATGGGTCCTCAGGGGCTTTACTTGAACAAGTGGACCCCTGATTTTGATCCTACACAAGATTTCCCATCTGCAGTCCTTGTTTGGGTAAGACTCCCTCAAATTCCTTTGGATTTTTGGAATTCAGAATCCTTGGAAATCATTGGGAACAAGCTTGGTAAATATATTAATAGGGATGAAAGGAAAGACCAATTTTCTTGCGCAAGAATATGTGTAGAATTCAACTTGGATATTGGCCTGCACGAAGCAATCAAGTTAACAGTTGCAGAGTGGTCCTATTTTCAGGAGTTGGATTATGAAAAAATTTCTATTTAAATGTATATTTTTCCATGGATATGGCCATTTTTCCCGAAACTGTAAAAAAAATTAGAAGAGGATACTGTAATTGAGAAAGAAGATCAGTGGACCCAAGTCCAAAAATCAGGAAATTCCAATTAGGGTCCTAGAAAGAAAGGAAAAGAAATTAAATCCATGATAGGCGACTTTGCTGTTGGGAAAATTTGTAATTCATATCAGGTTGTTGTCATCCCCAAAGCTTCACCCAATCACTTTCATGTCCTAATTTCCTCTGAAGCTATCGTTGAAGAAGGCGAAATGCAGCAATTTGATGGCATGAGTTGGATTCTGAAGAAAATATTGTTTCAAAGGATCATGTTGGTCCATCATTTTCGGCCCCTCCCTTGGATGGTGGCTCCCCCCAGTCTTCTCCTATTGATGCTAGCTCCCCCCCTTCTTATGCAGATATTACTCTGAAGAAGCAAGGTGTCAGCTCTGGCTCTTCAGACAATGATTCTATTGAGCAGCTCTCCAAAAAGGCTGGCAGAAAGTTTAAGAAGGAGACTCAGGAAGAAGAGGCTGAAAGGATTAAGACACAAGGGAGTCAGGCCACAATCGAAATGTCATACAAGAGGAACAAGAGAAACATCCCCCCTAAGGGAGTAATTACTCCCTTTCCCTTGGGTAAGTAATGCAGATCACCTCTTGGAACTGTAGGGGATTATTGACCCCAATCAAAGCTGAAGCAGTCAAATATTTAATGAAAATGGATCCTTCTGAAATCCTATTGCTCCAAGAGACCAAGATCGAGGAGGAAGCTCTCCTACTCATAAGCAAAAATAAATGGAAACTGAATTCTGGCAAAGCTGTCAGTGCTAGAGGTTCCTGTGGGGGATTAGCAACACTATGGTGTGAAGAGAACTTCCAGTTAAATAAATGGTATGCCACTCAGTACTGGATCTTTTCAGAGCTATTTCATTATACCAGTAAGACCTCTTTTTCCCTCGTTAATCTCTACGTTCATGTTAATTATATGGAAAAAAAGAATGTTGGCACTCGTTATCAAATTTTCTTGAGTTCAATTCTCCGACAAACATAATTTTAGCAGGCGATCTCAATATTGCATTAGCACCGAATGAAAAAAAAGGAGGTTTGCATGGAAAAGACCATCTGCAAGATACAATGGAGGAAATGATCCAAGTTTGGGACTTGAATGATATAAAACCCATTTTACGTGGTCCAACCATAGAGTGGGTGCCATAAGCATCTCTACCAGGCTCGATCGATTTCTTGTTCATAGTTCTTTGATGGATGGTAAATCGATTATTTCCTCTGAAATTGTACCTAAGCTCTCATCAAACCACCATCCTATCACTCTGTTGTTTGAAAAAGAAGAGGAACTCGGACCTATTCCATTCTGATTTAGCCCATTTTGGAATGAGAGAGAAGGGTTTATGGACACTGTATCTCAAGATTGGTCCCAATATGTCGTTGGTTCTCCCAGTTTTGTCTGGGAACAGTTTTTGAAACAAACCAAAATCGCGTTGAAGAAGTGGGTCAAAACGCCTCTCCCTTCTCCAACAACTAGTAGGAAGGAAAGAGTGGATGAGTTATCTGCATTTCAATTTGGATTGGAAAATAGTGAAATTACCACTTCCCACATAGCCCTGGAACAACTTGCCCAATTAAAAACTACTCAATCTTTCAGGCAAGAGGAGGAGCATCTTAGGCTGAAGTCTTGAAGTCTCTGGCTGAAGGCGGGGGATAAGAACACTTCATTCTTTCATCGTCAGTGTAGGGCCAGGATTTCTCGAAATCACATTTCAGAAGTATCCAATGATGAAGGGGTCATCATTAAAGACCAGGAACTTCTCAAACAGTCAGCTAGTAGGAATTTTCAGTTGTTTCAAGATGATGGCCTCTTTGATGAGGAAGTGTCTACTGATTTCCTGAATAATGTTCCTTGTTTAGTCAGCAATGAGGACAACTATGACCTAATGAAGTCTTTCTCAAAAATGGAAATTGTTGATGTTATCTGGGCTATGGAGTCTGATAAAGCTCCAGGTCCAGATGGATTTTCTATTCATTTTTATAAAGTCTGTTGGCCCATCATCAAATCTGATCTGTTGCGTATGGTATCTCTTTCAGAAAAATAAAAATAAAAAATGGGTGGGTGTACCAACTCTACATTTCTCGCCCTTATCCCAAAAGAATTCAATCCTTCTTCCTTCGATAGGTTTCATCCCATTTCACTGTGTAATGCTTATTATAATATACTAACCAAAGTTTTAGCTAATAGATTTAAGCTCTTGCTAGGTAAGTTGATCTCTCCTCTTCAAGGAGGATTCGTAAAAGGAAGACATCTAGTGGATAACGTAATTCAAGTACAAGAAGCTCTATATTCAATTTTCCTAAGGAAAGAGAAAGGCATGATTATAAAGCTGGATATGAAGAACGCCTTTGACTGAGTAAAGCTTCCCTTCCTATACGATGTTCTGCTATCATTTGTTTTTTGCCTTGAATTTGTAAACTTGATCAAAGCATGTACAGACAAGCCTTGGATTGCACCATTAGTCAATGGTAGACCTACTGATTTATTCAAAGCCACTAGAGGCCTCCGTCAAGGCTATCTGATGTCTCCCTTCCTTTACATATTGATGGCTGAAACCCTTAGCAAAAAACTCTTAGTTGAAAAGGAAGCTGGGTATATCCCTGATTAAGATTGCTGGGGCTATGGACCCTATCAACCATGCTCTTTTCGTAAATGAATCTCTTCTTCTAGGAGGGTCCTCTATGAAAATTTCTCGGGATTTCAATGCTATCCTTAAAAAATTCTGCCAAATCTCAGGAGCTTTGATAAATAAAAATAAAAATGCAGTTTACGGATGGAATGTAGAATAGACGACACTTCTTCAAATATCATATTTCTTTGGCTTCCCTGGATTTGTCAAGTGGGAGAAGATTAAGTATTTGGGGCTTCCATTAACTCTTGGTTTGTCCCCTCCTTCTCTTTGGGTTGATGTGTTGGCCAAGTTAAAGGCAAAAATCACTTCTTGGGGTGGCCAGTGGTTTACTAAGGCCGGGAAATTGATCTTGATTAAATTAGTCCTTTCAGCATTTCCTGGTTTCCAATCCACTCTGCTACTTGCCCCAAAGTATATCTCGACTCGGATTTCTAAACTATTGAGAGACTTTATTTGGAATGGAGGGAAAGGTGGGAAAAATAAGATGCATTTGGTAAGATGGGAGATACTCAAGCGACCTATTTCAGAAGGTGGCTTTCAAATTCGCGATCCTGGTCTTGCTTATCTGGCAATGACTAGAAAGCTGATTTGGCAGCTATTTGTGGACACAAAACACCCTATCAGCAGAATTTTTAGGATGAAGTATCTAAAGGGTGGCTCCTTAAGAAATATTTCTTCTGCTAGCACACCAATTGGCTCTACTATTTGGAACTCCTACAGAAAAGGGTTTGATTTTTTTACTCAACAACTTTTTAGAGCCCTTGGCAATGGGAAGAAGACCCTACTCTAGGAGGATAAAATCTACGGCAAACCTCCACTCTCCTCTGTCATTCAGTTATCTGAGTTAATGAAATGGTCTAAAAATAAAGTTCTTCTACGTTTGGTGGACATCTGCACATGGGATAATGAAGGTAATTGGGCAGGATGGATTCTTCCAGATCTCCCAGCTCAATTTAATTCCCAAAAAATAGTGTTGTTTTCTTTCCTTTCTGGCCTAGCTCCTGTACATATCTCACAAAATGATCGTTGGGGATGCGGACTTGGTAGATTTTATTCAGCGGCCAAAGCATTCAAGTTTCTTCAATAATCCCACACGTCTTGTTGTACTCCTACGATCTAGCAATATATATGGCATTCTTCCAGTCTTCCGAAGGTTAATTTTTTTGCTTGGTTGCTATTGAAAAATAAGATTCTGACAGGTGAAAATCTTCTTAAACGTGACTTCAATGGCCCATTTCATTGTTGTTTCTACAATTCAGCCTTGGAGACTACCGATCATCTCCTGGTTGGATGTGAATTCTTTAAAAAAACTTGGGCTATGGTACTTCACAGTGTACAGTGCTTGTTTCCAATTCAAAGCTTTGTAAAGGATCTGTACACAGTCTGGCATGAATGACGTCCTCCAAAGCTAAATGCTGCATTATTGCATAAAAAATGGCATTCGATATTGAAATTCACATTGTGGTCTTTGTGGATAGCTAGAAATAACTGTGTTTTTAGTGATCAGCGGCCGATATTCCACTATCAAGTCATTATCATGGTTTGTTGAATCAATTGGTCATTCGATGTCTTCCTTGCCAGCTTCTGCGGTTGGATTTTAGTTCTCACGCTGCGGGGAAATCTCTGATCAAACCGGTCTTGCTCCCTTCTTGGAGGTTTCATGGGGATAAAGACGCATTTAATTCATTTTGTATGAGCTCTTCATTAGAAACTATTTTTTTTTATGGTGCTTCCAAAGGGAACCCCAGGGTCTCAGGCGCTGGTGGCCTGGTTATCTCTCTGGACAGATTGTCCACTATCAGTTTTAGCTAGGGGCTTGACATCATGTCTAATAATAATGTTGAAAGTTACAAACTGCTCTTGGCAAGTCAGTTGGCTAAGGAAAAAGGATTCAAGTCTGTTCAAATTTATGGCGACTCTAAAATATTGATAAAATCTCTAAACTCCTCTGACAGTCTTAAAAATTATGCATTGATTATAATTCTGTAGAGAATTAGGAGAATTTTGAAATATTTTTATAAGTCTGAATCCTTCCACATCCTCCAGGACTTAAATAATTCTGCAGATGCCCTAGCAAACAAAGCATGTCTTATTCGTCAAGGATTTCTTAGTATCAATGGGGAGCCAAATTATTTTCATCCAATTCCGTAACCTCATGCAGTTGTAACTAGTTTGATTGGGTCATCCCCTCCCTCTCTGAATTGCTTTGTTAAGCCTCAGGCTCTTTCGAAATTTGTAAATAGGTTGATTGGTTATTGCCAAAAAAGACCCGTATTCTTTATTTTAATTAAATTACCCATTTTTGTAAAAAAATATATATATATACATTCATTAAACATCCAAACCCAAACTATATTGGCATTATGCTCATTAAGGGACACATTTAAATAAATCCAAAGCGTTCACCGCTCAACAAGCATTTTACACATTAACACAACATTAAACACGCTAAAACATCACCCAGAGACAAAGGTTTCAAACTTTCGTTATAATACCACACTATAATGCACCATGGCCCTACACTGCCCCATGAAAACCATCGATGGCCAAGAACAGCCGCATAGCTCTAATACAGGCTCCAATTTTTTTTAATAAATCAATCAAATTCAAGTTAAACAATCAACAACGAGCCACCATAGACTCAACAATGTTGACGTGTAGAATTAAACCGCTTAAGAAGCTTAAACAAGACTCTAATCACAGATTAAAAATCAATAAACTTTAATTTCAGATTAAAACTCATTAATTAACAATTAACAACATTAAAATAACTTCTTAATCAAAGCCAACGGTCTAATCCACCTTCACAAATTTATTCCACCAATCCCGACATCATATTATTGATCCTGACTTTACTGTGCCTATTTCCAAAATCGAATGTTGGGATTCAGCATGAGCAATACACAAAGGAAATTATCTCGATGTTCTGATCCCGACATCTGAAGTTGAAAGTCAAAATTTTTAAAACCAAACATGACCACTCCCGATGTTCTGAACCCGACATCGAAAGTCAAAAGTCAAAAATGTCAAAACAAAACATCATCGTTCCTAATGTTCCTATCTCAACATCAATAGTTGGAAGTCAAAAAATTCAATAAAACACAACGACTCATTCTGACCTCAACACAAAGGCACAAAGATCAACGATCAATATTTCACATTGGCATCATAAACCAACGGTCCCGATTACACATCGACACCTTAATTCAATGGTCCTGATTAAAAATCGACACTGTAAGCAATGGTTTTGATTTAATATGAATCAACATACCAACAGTTAACCATTTTTTTATAAAATGACTAAGGAAAATTAACATATAAATATCTAGGGTTTCTTCCATGAATTTGGTATTGCGTCAAACTCTTGGACATACACAAAACATAACAAAGATTGAACGAAGGACAAGGAAAAAACCTCTATGGGTAAAATAACCAAGCCCATGCCCTAACAACCCTTAACCGACCAGTTTAACAGTCCTTCAATCAACAGTCAACCACAAATAAACCAATAAAAATGTTAAACGTAGACTACCAACCAATAAGGGAAAAACATCCCTGACTGCACAATTTGCATTGCAATCTCATTAAATCTCAGGAACAAAGTTATAATTACATGTATCATCATTACCTGAGAAAATTATAAACATCCCCAACAAAAATATGTACTGCACTCTTATTACAGGGATAATTATTGTTTCACCTCAATTCAATTCTACATGGATCGAGCATACTAAAATATATAAACCTTCTTTATAACTTTTCCCATTTTTGAATAAATAGAGAGCTTTTAAATGAAAATAACATCCATAACTTTAGTGATATGTTGTCTTAAATAAATCAAAGACAATATATCCCTTTAAATAAACTTAGCAGGAATAGCAAGCAATGCAATTCTACAACCATCCAGTCCATTTAACAAATTAAAACATCAAGCAACACACAAATAAAGCACCATTCCGGTCTTTCAACAAAGCAATTAGCTTAAACTCATGCATTCATCCCATTAACCTATTACCAACATGGACAACTTACTCAATGGTCCAATTACATAACATGAGTTTTATGTTATAACCAGAAATTATTAACAATGTTGTTCCTTCTCAGATCGTGCTTTTTTACTTCAACATAACATAATTCATCAACATTCTTTAAATTCCAGGGACTTAGCTACTTAAACCCATCTAAGGTGTTATTCATTCCAAAACAGGAAATTCCAACACCAAAAATAGGTGGCATCATCAGGCTCAAAGCACAATTTATCCATAATTCATCTTTCTACAAACATTCAACATACTAACATGCATACATGAATTATCTTACACATTCACACTTAAACAATTTACAAATTATTGTTAATCCATGAACACTTATCTAAAAATAAATAATGGAAACTGGCTTTGTGGTTTCCACGCTCCACCCATTTGTAGGTCAAATCCCAGCATATATTATTTAGGCACTCAGACACCACCCCCAAGCTAGGACTTGTAAATTAACCAAGATACTCTCCCCTCTACCTAAATCTCTTTCCAACACAATAAATCACATTCATCCACACTCCCAAACACAAGGATTTATAATCTATTTCCAACTTAGGAAATAACATTTTTCCATACTCCAAAACACATCGATCTAAAATCTCTTTCCAACACATGAAATAACATTCAGCCACACTCCCAAACACAGGGATCTAAAACTAGTCTACAAGAATCTAGGAGATAGGCCATATCCAATTCCATGCCAAAACACACAATTCCCACTCTGGTTTCCTTCCCATGGAACCACAGTGAAACACATCACTGCTTAATCAACACCCAAGAGCGCCACCAGAGTGATTCATGCATAATTTTCCATCCAGTTGACCACAACATAACAATCAACCAAATACTAGCAAAATAAAACAGGAAAGATAAGTTGGGTTCATGCAATTTGACACTTCTCACCAAGATTAGCATGTTTCTCTTGTGGATTCCATGCACACATTGTTTCTCCTCGCATAGATCTATCTAACACCACACTTCCCCTCCACTCACAACATGTCACTTTTCCTCCTGCACACTCTCTTCTCTTCCCTTGCACACTCTAATCCCCAGTGTACCACCAACTCCCACAAGCTCCCGACCTCTCTTTCCCCCCAAGATCAATTCCATCAACCCTACATGGAAACTAATCCCCATGTAAGAATGTGTCAAATGACACCATTAATTCCCCACCTAATCCTCCACTAGCCACCCCTTAAACATACTTATCAATTAAACAAGAATTAAAAGTTAAACAAGGTTTAACATAGGATTATCTTAATAAAAGATGAAAAGGAGTCTTCTTAAGGTTACAGGATTGACAAGGTGTTGCAGCTGCAACAATTTCCCAAAATTCCAAAAAAAATTTAGGACCCTCCTTTAATTATATTAGTTGTTTTTCTTCTTTGATTTGGTCTAAGAACTTTTCAGAAGGACTTTTCTAATGCTTGGGTTGATCTGCTGCTCATTTTGGTTCTTTTTCTAATGCTTAAAGCAATCTAATGTTTGATCAGACTTTATTGCTGCCTTTGGATGCATTTTCAGCTTGTTTGAATCAAGAACTTGTTTGGTTAAAGCTTCCGCCGTTGCGGCAAAATAGTGAGTCTTAACTTCAAATTTTCTCTCGATATGTTGGTCTAATCGGCTGGTTTTTTGGTTCGAATCAGAAGAATTTGTCGTTTCTTTCTCCGTCGTTGCGAAAAAATATCAAGTCGTGATTTCGACTTTCTTTCCGATATGTTGGTTTTTTCGGATGCTTTTTGGTTTTGCATCGGAAGTTTTTATGATTATTTCCTCCGCCGTTGCAGACAGAAAAATATTTAACTCTTCCGATTCCTGCTTATGTATCCTCGTCGACCCCGTAAGTCTCGGGCTTCCGCCGTTGTGGCTGTGGAAGCAGTTTCGCTTTCGCCGTCGCGGCTACCGAGGTCATTAACCTTTCGATGTCTAGCCGTTTGTTTCCCGATTCAGACTTTTCTCTCATGGCAGACAGATTTATCTTGTGCGGCTCCGCCGTTGCGGCTGGATCTATGGTTTGGTTTTCCGCCGTTGCGAAGGGAAGTACCCTTTCAACTTCCAAATGTCTTCTGACTTTCGATCGAGCTTTTCCTGCCCACGTTTCGGATGTCTCTAGCTCTTGTCCCTTCCGCCGTTGCGGCTCTCAAAGTCCTTCAACTTCTGAAGTGTAAAGCCGTCTGACTTCCGACTGAAGCCTTTTCCCGCCCGCGTTTCGCTTGTCCGTAGCTTATGTCTCTTCCGCCATTGTGGCTCTTAAAGCATTTAGCCATCCGAAGTAAAAAGCGCTCTGCTGCCGATGCATGTTGACTTTTTCGTCGCGTGCCCGTAGTTGTGCCCCTTCCGCCGTTGCGGCTGGGAAAACCATTTGGCTTCCGATGTCATTACCCTTCTTATTTGCGATTGAGTTTTCCCGCCCTCCCGTCGCATGCCTATAGCCTTTACTCTTCCACCGTAGCGGTGGGCAGAGCTTTTGCTTCCGATTTCGGTTTCCTCCCGATTTCCGCAGTTGGCGTTTTTATCACGAGCCTGTAGGTGGATGAGGTGGTGGCGTTGGCGTTTGTGAATGTTCTTATAACAGTCATGCACATGATTTTTCTTGATGCTTAGCCATTGTGGTTGATATAATTTAATGTGGTTTGATTTTCTTGAAAACACAGTCCCAATGAATGATTACTTGTTGTTTAATTGCAGGAGCATCCAAGAGATTTTTTCGACTACCGCAGGCGAGGATCAAACCGTAACCGGCAAGATCAAGCTGAGGAGAGTTGACAAAAGAGTAACAAGCAGAGTTTTTCTGAAATCAATGCGAGCTAAGAAAGGACAAATAAAGACAAGGGTGAATCGTTAGTAGCAGGGTCCGGGTTTTGAAAGATTCATCAGTTACTAAGTTGGTTCGGATTTATGATGTACTCATAAATCTTAATCCGAAATGTAACGCATTATGCGAATCATGAGCATTCATGAGAAGACAAAGTTGTGAAACTAAAAAGTTTTTTGGGAGCCCAAAGGTCACTGAGGGGCAGCCCAAGAGTTTTGCTTGTAGTATAAGTATAGGAGAGTTAGATAGAAGAAAGGGGCTTTTTCCCTGGAAAACTTGTACACCATTTGCTTGTAAGAGGAACTATTTCGTTTTACAATCAGAAACTGCAACTTTTGCCTGCTGGAGAAAGTGAAATGTGGAATGTATCAATGTGATTAAATGAACAACGTTGAAGGGGAACTATTTCGTTTTCAGCGGTGTTTCATTAACTATGAGAGCGTTTCAACTTCCTGAACCTATGTTCTTGTTTAAATGTTCTTCAGTATATTTTGTGATGTTTTCCACTGTGAGTAATAAACGTTGTTCATAAAACAATTGGCTATCTGGTTGTTTAAATATCTGTAATTGTTCGTGTGTCTTCAAAGAAGTGTCAGCTAACTGTAACTCTTCATAATGCATGTACAAAATGTATTACTCACCAATGAATGATAATCCTGCTCCCTAGGGATAGTTTAGGTAGTTAGTTTATCTTCTTGTTGTACGCGATTTGGATGCTTGTGAGCCTTAAGACGAGAGGTAAGAACCTACGCATCACATTGTGACTGTTCCTTGCATCTTTATCATCCTGCATTGTTAATTAGGCACTTGCATTTCATATTTTAAGTCAAAATACAAAAACTTGGCGGATCGGGCCGTAACCGGTAAAGCCCTTTGTTTTGTACTTGACCTACAGTAGCCGGACCGCAAACCGGACAGACTCCCCATACCAAACAGTCACGGTCTAGTTGGGAACGTTGACTGGGGAGATTCCCTTATTGTTGTTGCCTACGAATTTCCAGGCCTCAACAGATTTGGTGCTAGAAGGAGGGCCCGCCAGTGCATTGCTGGCTGTGGAAACTTATTTTCCCAAGATTACCTTACCAGCAGATGTTTGAAGCTTGTAACTTGACCCAAGTACTTACAGATTTCGGTTATACCTTTGAAGTAAGAAAGCCTGTTCTCACCCTATGTTGCTCTTTGCTCAGATTTTTGTTCTTCTGCCTGTGCTCATGGCTGGTGTAATTGTGAACCAGCCCAACCCATTACCTGCTTGGAAAGCTAGATCCCCTTTGAACCTCACACCTCCATTGCATAACTTACCTCAGGCTTTTGATAAGCTGTTGCCCAAGTTTGACCCCAAGGAAAGGACTGCTGTGGATGACCACTTACAAAGTTTCCATTTGGAAATAGAAGGGTTAAGGGCTGGGGAGTACGAAGATGTTGTCTGTAGATTATTCCCTCACACCCTAAAAGGAGCAGCAACATCCTAGTATTTCAGCTTGCCTGCAAACTCTATTCCTGATTGGGACACCTTCGAAAGGGTTTTCATAAGTAAATACATAGCTCAAAAAACTCATGCCTCACTAATGAAAGGTCTTGGTTTATTAAGGAAAGAGAAGAATGAGGTGCAAAATTTTACCCAGAGATTTTCAACATACTTAAAGAATTTTTCTGAAACAGACAGACCCTCAGACAAGGTCTTAATTAAATATTATACCTCTACCCTAGGACCTGAGTTGGCCATGTTTTCCAAGATGAAAGCCAAACTTACATTGGTAGAGACTTATGAAGCAGCAGAAAGGGTAGAGGCTGAAAGGGAAAGTGTAGAAGATTATCCTAATTTACCTGAAGAGAAAACTACAAATAGAAGAGCTTTATTGCTGTCTAAACCCAAAGATGAGCAATCACATGATTATCAGGTAATGATGAAAATGCTTCAGAAGCTATCCAACCGAATAATAGATCTGAAGAGAGAAAAGGAAGTTCAGAGATCGCATAAACCCCACTACCAAAGAAGGGAGGATAACAACCAATGGCAAGTCCCTCCACCAAATTTAGCATCAATGAATATAACAGAAATAGGGGGATATAATTTCTGTACTTTCCATTAGCAACCTCATTCTGAAAAGAAGTGTCCTCAATGGCTACATTCAATGACATTGGTGATGAATAAGTTATTGGACCCTCAATTGACTAAGGACAGTGGTAAGGAGGAAAATAAAAACCAGATCATAGAGAAACAAGATATCGATAACATGTTTTCATGGAACGGTGTCTCACTGTTTGACACTGAAGAGAGTACTCATAAATCTGAATGCACACCTTCAGCAACAAAGGACATAGATTTAACAATTTCGAAGATCAAAATATTGCAAAAGAATGTCAAGAGACAAGTAGAGGTGAAGGTTGAGGACAAAACACCTAGAGCCAATACCCTCAACCAGGAGGCAAGGTCACTCATTGAGACTGCCAAACCTATAGAAGAATAGATAGGTGTTAATGAAGGAAACTCTAATGGAACCGAAGAGCTTGAAGAGGATATACCTACTCAGAACCAACCAGGGGAAGAAGACATAGAACCTGGTTGCGAAGAAAAATATGACACCCCACCTTTTCTTTTGACCCTAGAAATGCTGAATCATAATGTGCATAATTGCTTGGTAGATTCTAGATCAGCAGTGAATGTTATGCCCCTGGAGATTTGCAAAAATATTAATGGACAACCAGAGTCCACATTTTGTGAAGTAACGCAATTAGACAGCACAGGTGTCAAAGTAGTGGGAGAAATGAAAAATGTCCTCATTCGCTTGTCTGCAAACAACAAGATTTGTCAATTTATTGACATTACTGTGGCTGATATACCTAGTGGATATGGGCTTATCCTCAACAGAGATTGGTCTGCCAGGTTAAAAGGCTATTTTGCTTCATATTGGTCTCATTTATTGTTGCCTCTCACGGGTACCTCAAATAAGATTAATATTTTTAGAGAGCCTTACATGAAGTATACTGTCACTAAGCTGGGGGAAGGTAATGAATCTGTTGATTCTGTCCTGGGAAATTATCTGATTGAGCTTAAGATAAGACATCTTACAAAAAGAGAAGCCAGTTCTAAGATTGAGACTCAGCCTGATCTCCTTCAACCTCCTCAGGCTGAAAGGGATGAATGTAGGATTGTAGACATGTGTTCAATTGCAAAAATAGCCCAGCTAGACCATGGTTAGATATCTTATGTCTATAATCCAGCCCACCCCTTAACTTGTTTGATTGAATATTCTTAAGGGCGGGCACCTTTTCTTTTTCTTTTGCTTTGTACATAAATAAATTGATGTTGTTTTTCTTTGATGCTTTGATGTTGTTTTCTTTTGATTATTTGATTTGATGTTGTTTTCTTTACTGCTCTGTTTGTTTTTTGAATAAAGAGGCAAAATTTTGGTTGCAATGGAAACATCAGGGTTCTTTATTAACTGATATCTTGAGCAAAAGACCGTGCTTTAAAGTATAGAATGTCTTCTAGTGGCAGTGTTCCTAACCGGCCATGCATTCATTGAAGTCTTGCTTAACCCCTGTAAATAAATCAGAAGTAAAAGAGGTCTGGAATACTATTTCGAGGCTCTATCCATTTCACATCTTAAATATCCAAGGGGGTGACATCGAAAGACCCACGGAAAGGAAGTAGAGTAAACGGTATATCATATATAAATGATCCCATGCCATAATTTCAGAAAAGCTAAAAGCTATCAAGAGTCAAAACTCCTAAAAGAAATAGGAAAGTATCAAAGCAAAGTATTAAAAGCATAAGTACTAAATTGCCGAAAGATCCTCTCCGTCCGTGAGCTGAAACATGAAACACACCGCTCACACAACAGGACACTATGGGATAGAGGATCCTAAATTAAAATTCAGTAAGAAAGGCAAATGGAGGACTCAAAATAACTAAAGTTCAAATGGCACCAAAGTGCAATTGGCATGGGAATGTGGAACAAAAGGATAATGCTGTTTACTATCTGTTACAATCTTGTGGTGTCCAAGCATGAAACTACCTAAGGACGGGTAAAATAAACCTCATTTATTAGGCCTCAAAAGAGTTATTCAGACTTGCAATATTTCTGATGTTACCATTTCCCAAAGAATGGACTACTTCTCCATGGTTTAAATGCTTAAGTTGGCCAGCCTAGGGATACAAACATCTAGAAGATTTCAACTTTTATTCCGACGGTCTTGTACTGGGAAGAAGTTAATTCAGAGATCTGGGGTTCACTAGGTAGTCGCCAATTGTTGCAGCTGCAACAATTTCCCAAAATTCCAAATTTTTTTTAGGACCCTCCTTTAATTATATTAGTTGTTTTTCTTCTTTGATTTGGTCTAAGAACTTTTCAGAAGGACTTTTCTAATGCTTGGGTTGATCTACTGCTCATTTTGGTTCTTTTTCTAATGCTTGAAGCAATCTAATGTTTGATCAGACTTTATCGCTACCTTTGGATGCATTTTCAACTTGTTTGAATCAAGAACTTGTTTGGTTAAAGCTTCCGCCGTTGCGGCAAAATAGTGAGTCTTAACTTCAAATTTTCTCCCGATATGTTGGTCTAATCGGCTGGTTTTTCAGTTTGAATCGGAAGAACTTGTCGTTTCTTTCTCCGCCGTTGCGAAAAAATATCAAGTCGTGATTTGACTTTCTTTCCAATATTTTGGTTTTTTCGGATGCTTTTTGGTTTTGCATCGGAAGTTTTTATGATTATTTCCTCCGTCGTTGTGGACGGAAAAATCGTTAACTCTTCTGATTCCTGTTTGGTTTCTGATTCTCGCTTATGTATCCTCGTCGACCCCGTAAGTCTCGGGCTTCTGCCGTTGCGGCTGTGGAAGCAGTTTTGCTTCTGCCGTTGCGGCTGTGGAAGCAGTTTCGCTTCTGCTGTCGCAGCTGCCGAGGTCATTAACCTTCCGATGTCTAGCCGTTTGTTTCCCGATTCAGACTTTTCTCTCATGGCGGACAGATTTATCTTGTGCGGCTCCGCCGTTGCGGCTGGATCTATGGTTTGGTTTTCTGTCGTTGCGGAGGGAAGTACCCTTTCAACTTCCAAATGTCTTCTGACTTCCGATCGAGCTTTTCCCACCCACATTTCGTATGTCTCTAGCTCTTGTCCCTTCCGCCGTTGCGGCTCTCAAAGTCCTTCAACTTCCGAAGTGTAAAGCTGTCCGACTTCCGACTGAAGCCTTTTCCCGCCCACGTTTCGCTTGTCCATAGCTTATGTCTCTTCCACCGTTGCGGCTCTTAAAGCATTTAGCCATCCGAAGTAAAAAGCGCTCCGCTTCCGATGCGTGTTGACTTTTTCGTCGCGTGCCCGTAGTTGTGCCCCTTCCGCCGTTGCGGCTGGGAAAACCATTTAGCTTCCGATGTCATTACCCTTCCGATTTACGATTGAGTTTTCCCGCCCTCCCGTCGCATGCCTATAGCCTTTACTCTTCCACCGTAGCGGCTGGGCAGAGCTTTTGCTTCCGATGTCGGTTTCCTCCCGATTTCCGCAGTTGGCGTTTTTATCACGAGCCTGTAGGTGGATGAGGTGGTGGCGTTGGCGTTTGTGAATGTTCTTATAACAGTCATGCACATGATTTTTCTTGATGCTTAGCCATTGTGGTTGATATAATTTAATTTGGTTTTATTTTCTTGAAAACACAGTCCCAATGAATGATTACTTGTTGTTTAATTGCAGGAGCATCCAAGAGATTTTTCCGACTACCATAGGCGAGGATCAAACCGTAACCGGCAGGATCGAGCTGAGGAGAGTTGACAAAAGAGTAACAAGCAGAGTTTTTCTGAAATCAATGCGAGCTAAGAAAGGACAAATAAAGACAAGGGTGAATCGTTAGTAGCAGGGTCCGGGTTTTGAAAGATTCATCAGTTACTAAGTTGGTTCAGATTTATGAAGTACTCATAAATCTTAATCCGAAATGTAACGCATTATGCAAATCATGAGCATTCATGAGAAGACAAAGTTGTGAAACTAAAAAGTTTTGTGGGAGCCCAAAGGTCACCGAGGGGCAGCCCAAGAGTTTTGACTGTAGTATAAGTATAGGAGAGTTAGATAGAATAAAGGGGCTTTTTCCCTGGAAAAACTTGTACACCATTTGCTTGTAAGAGGAACTATTTCGTTTTACAATCAGAAACTGCAACTTTTGCCTGCTGGAGAAAGCGAAATGTGGAATGCATCAATGTGATTAAATGAACAATGTTGAAGGGGAACTATTTCATTTTTAGCTGTGTTTCATTAAGTGTGAGAACATTTCAACTTCCTGAACCTATGTTCTTGTTTAAATGTTCTTCAGTATATTTTGTGATGTTTTCCACTGTGAGTAATAAACGTTGTTCATAAAACAATTGGCTATCTGGTTGTTTAAATATCTGTAATTGTTCGTGTGTCTTGAAAGAAGTGTCAGCTAACTGTAACTCTTCATAATGCATGTAAAAAATGTATTACTCACCAATGAATGATAATCCTGCTCCCTAGGGATAGTTTAGGTAGTTAGTTTATCTTCTTGTTGTACGCGATTTGGATGCTTGTGAGCCTTAAGACGAGAGGTAAGAACCTGCGCATCACATTGTGACTGTTCCTTGCATCTTTATCATCCTGCATTGTTAATTAGGCACTTGCATTTCATATTTTAAATCAAAATACAAAAACTCGGTGGATTGGGCCGTAACCGATAAATCCCTTTGTTTTGTACTTGACCTACAGTAGCCGGACCGCAAACCGGACGGATTCCCCATACCAAACAGTCACGGGCTAGTTGGGAACGTTGACTGGGGAGAATCCCTTACTGTTGTTGCCTGCGAATTTCCAGGCCTCAACACAAGGTTATGAATTATCCCTCTTCTAGGCTATACAACTCCACTCACTTTTCCTTGGTGAATTCCATTCCCCTTATATCTTCAGCGTGTTGCCACCATCAAAGCCAATTTATAATTTTATATTAATAAGGTTAAACATTGCATTTGTCCTGCCACTCGGGAAATACATATCAAAATTTACATGATACAACCAGGGGTCTTAGCCAAGGAAATAACAAGCAACGATTTATTTGTTGGGTAATTATGCATAAAATATGGCAAAACCAAAAGGAAAGATAACAAGGTTCTTTCACAGAGAGATCTATGATGAAAGGATTTTATCATTTTGAAGTTTTGAACAACTTTGTACCTTCATATTAAAAGGAAAAGGAGAATATATTTTGTATCTTTAGGTTTTATTTGTGAGATTTCTCTTGTTAGGCATATGTATAAGGAAAAACACAACCAAACAACAAATGTTCTCCAACTACCTACATCCATGTATTCAGTCTCCATAGTGTCACTAAAGTTCACCAATAAGCCACACCATATGATTTTTGTTCTCCGTGCTCATAGTGACTAGGAAACCAAATTATTGTACCAACCAAATCACTCAAGAAAGAAATATGAAATGATAATGAGAAGGTAATTTGGGGATTTATGTCGTATGAACACTTCTCGACATTTGTATTCTTCATAAAACTCTAAATCAACATTGCATGGGTTATATTTTGGCAAATTTTAGGTAATATATTGAGTTTCTAGTCACTAGGTGAGTTTCAAGATTGGTTACTCATTTTGGAAGAAATCCGGTGAGACTTAGAAAGAATTGTAAGACTTTGACGAGTTTCATAACACTGGTGGAAACTTAAAGCACTGGAGCTAATAATTATTTCCCTTCTATTAAATTTTCATATGCTTAACTAAGACATCAGTATATCATTTCATTTTTCATAATAAAAGTATATAAAACAGGATCACTGAAAGAAACAGTATCACAAGAACAACACAGATTTATCCTGGGAAAACCCTAAAGGGAAAAACCCAGCAAAAGCTTCCTCAA